>CM067529.1:12325000-12390000 GCA_034509925.1 Hirudinaria manillensis | reverse complement strand
TTATTATTTTTAATTATTAATTTTTTAATAATTATTATTTTTAATTTCCAAGATTGAAAGTTATATTATATATTTTTTTTCAACAAAATATTTATCTTTTCATTCATTTTCAAAATGTTTTCATTTGAATTTAAAATCATAAATAGATAATTATTTACAATCTATAATAACAGAATATAATAATAATATTATTTATAATATGCAATTACATAATAAATATTTCACATAAAAAAGCCGAAAACTAAAATAGATTCCAATTTTCATTGTCAACATTACATCCTTTTCTCGGGATTAAATTAAAGTTTTAAGAAATATTAAACAAAAAAAATTATAAATGATTTTTTGGCGGGTAATTTTAAACCGACCAATGAAAAAGCATCGGTCACGTGGAGCACTGGGGTCCTATTTATGGCCCCGATTGAGCCGTGCACCTGTTCGTGCATATTAATGAGCATGACGTAATAATGGCTCCGCCTCCTAACGTGGAGATGATTGGCAGCTAATTGTAAACAACGTGTTTGTAAACAAAGCATTATTGTATTGAAAGTGTTTGTAAACAAAAGAGGATTTGATAAACACCTGAATTCAGGTGGCCTCATATCGTCAATGCTAATAAGCCGATTTGGATATTTTTAATTATTATTATTATTTTAGATAAATTGAATACTAATGATAATCTTGCTTTTAAATCAGATATTTAAAATATTTTCAACAGGGAGCAGAACTAATTTGGGAAAATTATGGCCTGTAAAATCTTCAAAAAATAAATTATAATCATTTTTTATTAATTATAATCAATTTACTATTTAAATTATTAAGTTGAATTTATTTATTTAATATATTTATAAAATAATATTTTATTTATTTAATATATTTAGAAAGAAATAAAAAATGGAAAAGAGAATTATAAAATATTTCCAAGAATAACTGTTAAATATTTATTGCTAAATAATATTAATAATAAATATTATAAAAATAATTTTTAAATATCTGTAAAAATACAATTATTAAATATTTATAAGAATAATTCATAAATAGTTCAAAATAAAATTATTATTTATTATTATTCTTCTTATTAGTATTTATTATATTATGCATTCATGAAAACGATTAATATTAATATAAATACTTATAAAAATAATTATTAAATATTTATAGGAATAATCATTTAATTAATTAATTTATTTATTTATTTCCAAATATAATTTATAATTTTTAATATTTTCTTATATTTTAACATAAAATTAAAAAAATATTTCCGAAAACAATTTACTTCCAAATTCGTTCATATTTCACTCCTGCCATCTTTAAAAAAAAAATTATAAAAAATGTTCAGAAAAAGGAATCCCAACCTGATGCCACACGATGATTTACGACCAATTTTTTGCTTAATTTCTCCAAATTAACCTCTAAAATGCATTTAATTCTACGGAAATCCTCTTGAAATTCTTACGTAATGAAACATCAACAGAATGGAATATCAACGTTTGAAAGACGGAAATAATTAATTTTCCGGGATTTATTTCGTCGAATAATATAATTAATACTATTATTATTATTATTATTATTATTATTATTATTATTATTATTATTATTATTATTATTATTATTATTATTATTATTATTATTATTATTATTATTATTATTAAATAATACATTATATTCTCATATTATGGCAGTGTTTTGGGTGGAACTTGTATTTATTATTATTATTATTGTTGTTGTTTGTATTTATTCTATATTTATACTTTACAATAATATTAATAAATAATATTTCTAACAATAATAATATTATTATTGACTAAAATAATTATATATAACCTGGAATTGTATTATTTTGTATAACGGTGGCTCTTATTGGAAATTCAATTATTCTTTAATCTTTTTAAACCGGCCAATAGCGTGCCGGGATGCAATTCCAGTTGTTGTTGTTGTTGTTGTTGATGTTGTTGATGTTGTTGTTGCTATTATTGTTGTTGTCGTTGTTTGTTTGTTTGTTTGTTTGTATGCGTGGAGCTTGTATGCGAGTCTGTTGTGTTTGTTTAAATGTTATTTTTTTTCATGAATGTAGACCAAAAAATTAAATTGTAAATTTAATTACGTTTAAGTGATATTTTAATTAATTAAATTAATTAATTTTTAATTTTAAATGATTTCCACCGAAAATCGCAAAACACGAGTCCAAAAAACCAGATTTTTAAAAAATTCATGGACTAAAGAAAAAAAATAGGTTTTACCTTGCTAATGTACTTTCGAAATGACGATGACGCTGATGACGATGACGACGACGACGATGATGGTGATGATGATGATGATGACGATGATGGAGATGATGACGACGATGATGATGGCGATGATGATGATGACGACGATGATGGTGGTGATGATGATGATGATGACGTCTTGATTATGAGAATATCCTCATATTGAACCGTAGGTGAAACCACTGAAAAAAGAAAGAGCAGACGACAAAAAAAAACTCGCGCGGCGTGGCGGGAAATCAATCACGTGGTCATTAGCATTTAAAAGCTTTCAGACTTCTCCAGCTTCAAGGCTTTGCAAGGTTTTCAAAATTTAAAAATTGATTAAAATTTTAATTCTATGAAAATGTTTAAAATTAAAATTTTAAAAACAAATTGAATATGTTTTACAATCATTATTAAAATAAATAATTAAAAATCTTTTGTTTTTATTTTTACCAGAAATATAATTAATCATCAACTATTGTTAACAGAATAATAATAATAATAATAATAATAAATATATGAAATTGTATTAATTGCAATATTATGCTGATTGGAATTATATTATTATAATACATTCAAAATAATTTTGTTAAAAAATACTTATAAATTAATTATAATAATTATAATAATTATTATATTATATTATATTATATTATATTATATTATATTATATTATATTATATTATATTATATTATATTATATTATATTATATTATATTATATTATATTATATTATATTATATTATATTATATTATATTATATTATATTATATTATATTATATTATATTATATTATATTATATTATATTATATTATATTTGTAATAACTTTAATATAAACGTTAGCACGCGCAAATCAGAATTGTTTACCCTTCCTTTATCTATTGGCATTCAGAAGTCATAAAGCACAAATGCCAAGTCGCAGAGGTCACGTCGAGAAAGACAAGCAGAATCAAGTACTTTATGGGTCCTAATCAAGACACGGGATCATTTCCACTTCTCAGACGAGACCTTGGTTATAATCCGAACCGCAAACCATATACCGTAGCCCTAATCCGGGCCATGACCCTAACCTTAACCCTAACCCTAGCCATAGCTTTAACCCTAACCCATAATCTTAGTACCAGAAAAGGACTGAGATTCCGCATTATCAGCTTAATTATATCTAAGAATATAGAGACATAATTCCTAACCCAGATACTAACCACACCCCTACCTCTAACCCTAATCCTACCCCTAACTCTAACCCTTAATCTTAATACTGGAAAAGGACCAAATTTTCGCATTATGAGTTTAATTATATCTTTGACTACAGAAATGAAATCCATATCCCTAATCTAATCCTAACTCTTAATCTTAATCCTAAGGTTAGCCCTGTTACCCTATTATTACCCATAAACCACATCCGTGACCTTGAAGCTACCCTTTGGATTGAAGGGAAGGGGGCATTCAACCCTCAGCCCTGGCAGGAGGTGGTGTGAGAGAGTTGCGAAAGAATTTCATTCTATTAACAAGAACTTAGGAAACCGTGAAATTGGATATTAATCTATTATGACTGTGAACAAGAGAAATGGATTATTCCACAAAGTTCCGGAAGTTCTACAAAAGAATGACGAACTTTGATTAATTTAAACAATGATATTTTGCTTATTCAATTATTTATCTGTGGAATGTTTTATGTAAAATTTATTATTTATTAGGTTTTTATTATTATTATTATTAAATTAAATTAATATTCATTCAGCAATTTGCGATTTAAATTGTTTTTTTAATAATCCACGATAATCTCACGGGATTGTTACACGCCGCCATATCGGATAAATTCAATTGAGTCCCAATAGAATTTGAAATTAAAAGATTTGAAATCCAAATACGAAATATAATAACCGGAAATGTTACCGGAATAAAATCCGTAAAAAAAATAAATCATATAATTATCGTAATACATGTCGATTTCGGGAAAAACATGTTTTGACTCATCCGTCCATCTATCCATCATTCTATTCGTCTGTCTATCCATCTGTCTGTCGGTCCGAATATCCATCCGTCTATCCGTCCTCTTCTGTCCGTCTGTTCATTCACTCTTCCCTCTAACTGTCCATCAGTCTATCCGCACAGAGATGCAAATAAACCGAGCAACGTTTTTGGCCCGACCAAAAACACGATTAACTCTGGAAAGTTCCCGAAAGTCTCTAAAATTATTTCATAAACAATATTTAAGAGAAATAGGACGTAACAAGGCAAGCGTAGATTGTTCTTTTTGTTTTCTACGAAATAAAAGTTAAATTAAGTTTAAATGTTTGTCAAACAATCGCTATTCGAAGACGTGTCTCAGCTTGAAGTCAAACCAAGACGATCACGACAATAACAACAGCATCAACATTACCAACAACAATAGCAACAACAACAATATCAACAACATTATCAGCAACATAAACAACAACATTATCAGCAGCAACAACAACATTATCAGCAACATTATCAACAACATTATCAGCAACAGCAACAACAACATTAACAAGAATAATAAAAATATTGACAACAACATTTGAAATCGATTTGAAATTTCATTTCCTTCCCTTTTTTTCTCAAATTTGACATTTTTTGATAGGAAATCGATTTAATTAAAGTTGACGAATATTCGGGGCTAAAAAAAAGTTATAAATTTATTTCTAAAAATACAGGCACACTGCTTCAACGGATACAGGTTACAGTTACACACTAACAACGTACGTTGATATCAAGCCTTAAACCTAACCCTAGCCCTATACCTAACCTTAACCTTAACCTTAATCTTAACCCTAACCCTAACCATAACCATAGCCCTATACCTAACCCTAACCCTAGTCTTCTACCCACTCAGGTACCTATCCAGATAAACCACCCAGTTTCGATTTTTTTTTTTTGATTTTTCTACGCGAATGTTCTGCCTGTCTGTCCATTAGTTTGCACTTTGCCGGCGGCTTCTGGCAAAGTGTGTGGAAAATAGTCGGATTCTGATTCCAAAGAAAATGAGACATGACTTTTCAATTTGCGGAAAGAAAAGAGTTAGGGTTAAGGTTAAGACTAGGGCTAGGGTTAAGGTTAAGGGTTATGGTTGACCCACCCTACTGGGGAAGATGAGAAGAAAGGAGATAGTGAGAAAGTGTGAGAGTGGCTTAACGAACCATGCCATCAATTGATCGTTATAGACGAATTTTATGCTGTCGTTATCAATTTTCGTAGAGGCCCTGGGTCACGGCAATCTGGGGCTAATGAGGCGGATTTGAGTTTTTGTCTGGAGAAGGGGTGAGCTATAAGGAAGGTTGGGAGGAGGTTGGGGATCTTTAGGACGGTATCGCTTATCGCCTTTAGACGCCAAAGTGTACTTTACATTTCCAGTTTTTGAATCGATTTGGCTGACTGCCAAGATGTTCGTTTGTATATATCCGTCGATTCGTTAACTTTCGAATCGCCTAAAATTGAAACTTAAGGCAGAAATGAACAGAAACAACCCGCTAGGCTATTTTTTGTGTGTTTAGTAATTAGGTCTTACAAGGTGTCCAAATCATCATCTGCTTTTATTCGTCTAATCCGGGTTGTTTTTTTCTTTAAATGTCACATTAATCATTATTTCCAGCATCAATTTCACACATAAAAAGCCCTACCGACAGTTCCTAATGACAGCCTTAAAATAAATCATTTTTTGCCTTTCCAGCAAATTTCCAGCTAATGGGAATGAAATAAAGCGAGAGAATGGGAGAAGAGAGGCAGGGGTGGTGGTGGTGGTAAGGCCATGGGTGCCACTTGCCCCCCCACCAGCTCTGAACGAGGGCAATGCGAGGCAGAATGCCTAATGAAATCATGGCCCGGTCCAATGCGATTACCTAGACAGTGTTGTAGTGCTGCAAATAAGCACCCGCTCACTTCCGCTTCTGCTCCACTTTCACGAGAAATGGAAGGCTTTTTCAATGGATTTCCCTCTGGATTTCCCGGTCCTCTGTTTTCTTCCACTTTGTTACCGTAAGAAAAAACAGCTGTAAATCGACTGCTTTTTGATATCTTTCTGACAGCTGGTCCCTGAATTCGATCTCTTTCTTTGTTTGTGTGTTGTTGTTGTTGTTGTTGTTGTTTGATGTTTCACAGGATTATTGCCTGATTGATTTTGTCTCGAGTTGAGTAAACATAAATATTGTTGTTGTTGTTGTTGTTGATGTCGTCGTCGTTGTTGTTGTTCGATGATGTTGTTGGAAAGTATTTTAATGCGGATGAACAGTCTTTCATTTGGTTGTGAGAGGATAATAACAGAGTTGAACTTTAAATACTTTAATCACAAACAAATGTGCGCTCAAATTTATCAGGTAATGTCCGATTATCAGGTAATGTTTAAGACGAAAATTGAGCTTCAATACTTATTATCTATAATAATAAAATAATTTAATAATATTACGGTTTTGTTATAAATTAACCACCACGGGGGTAGAGGGGCTAGCCCTTTGTTAGCAATCACTGAAATCGATGGGCTTTCCACGGTGGTTTACGGTGGCTTCGAGAGCTGGTCGTACGTTTTACGGAAAGATTTTATGTCCGAAACAGGTGCCTCCATCCATCCATCCGTGGGGGAGATTTGCCTGGAAAATAAATATCTTCCATCTTCATTCGCTTTCCAGTCTCCGTACTGAATTTTATTTATTATTATTTTTTTTTTTCTTCAAATTTTCTTAAACGTGGGTTCAGTTTTCTCTTTTTGTTTCTCTGATAAAATGAATGAAAATGATTGATTATATTATTTTCAAATGATAAATAAACAACTTTTTACATGCTACTGTTGTGCTAGAGTTGCTGTCTTGTGAGTATCTCTTGGCACTCGTCAGATTAAGAGCTACATAAATCGAAAAGTTCTGTCCGTTGTTTTGAGAATCTCAAAATTTTCAAGAAATAATATTTCTCTGGAGATTTTTAGACTACGTTTGCCTGTTGTTCATTTTCTTTACTTTCAGTTTCTAGGCAAAAGAGTTTTCAAGAATATTTATAGATAAAATCGAAATAAAAATAACACTTTTTAAATTTTTACAGGGTAAATGAAATCCTTATAGCACGACTCCCTTGCTATAATCGGAAGCGTAAAATATTTTCCCGAAGCCAAATTTAATTATTCAGACCTCCATAAAGAAAATTATACAATCATCCGGACATGAGTTTGACTGGAATTCGAGAGAAAAAGAATTTTTTTTTTTATATTTTTCTCCGAAACTTAAAATCGAAATAAAATCCGGCAGCAAATCAAAAATCAGCGAAAATTTTTGACCTGGGCGCAGAGTCCCTAATAGTCTCAGATCATTTATCACCGGTTCAACAACACACAAAAAAAAAAGAAGAGAGAAATTCTCTTATTGGTCAAGAAATAAAAAACAAAAATTCTGCATATGGATGCTCACGCACACACAAACCCAGACAGAGACAGAGACAGACAGACAGACGGACAGAGAAGGAGAGAGAAGGGGGAGAGAGAGAGAGAGAGAACAGAGACTAAAATGCCTTCCATAAAATATGACCTGTCAGTGAAATGGAACAAATTGAAACCCAAGAGAAAGTTTTGGGGTCCCTTTCGGTTGAAAGCGCTACTCGTTCTGACCGGACGTTTGCGCCAAACATCGAGTCCTCAGAGCTTCATAGGACGACATGAAAAGCGACTATGCCATTATCGAAAGTGATTTATTATTATTATCATTACCATTATCAGTATTATTATTATTATTATTATTATTATTATTATTATTATTATTATTATTATTATTATTATTATTATTATTATTATTATTATTATTATTATTATTATTATTATTATTATTATTATTATTATTATTATTATTATTATTATTATTATTATTATTATTATTATTATTATTATTATTATTATTATTATTATTATCATTAGCATTATCAGTATTATTATTATTATTATTATAAATATTATTGTTATTATTATTAATATTATTATTAATATTATTATTATTATTATTATTATTATATTTTTCCTTCCTAAAAAATAATGTTATTAAATTCGAACGTATGCATGGAAGCTTTGTTTCGCATTCCGGACGTGGAAAAATATTTCTCTGAATATTGCAAATGCTGTTGTTGCTGTCGTCGTCGTCGTCATGGTGTTGTGGTTGTCGTAGTTGTGGTGGTTGTAGTTGTGGTAGATGTAGTTGTGGTGGTTAGAGTTGTGGTTGTTGTAGTTATGGTAGATGTAGTTGTGGTGGTTGTAGTTGTGGTAGACGTAGTTGTAGTTGTGGTCGTTGTGGCGGATGTAGTTGTGGTGGTAGTTGTGGTTGCTGTGGTTGTCGTGCTTGGATGGTTTTCCATTGAACATCGGCCATAAAAGAGACTTTCTTGTCCACGCGCAGATGACGACCGTAAAGTTTTACAGACTCAGTTTCCGATTTCATCGTCATCGTCATCGTCAAAGTATTGCCATCAGAATGAATACCTTAGTCATAGAAATGGGAGTCCATGAATTTAAAAATTTAAAAATCTAAATAATCTTCACTTAAAGAATTAAATACAATAATACATAATTTTAATAATAACCTTTTTAATTATAAACAATTCAAAATCTATGAAATGACGATATTGATGTAAGTAATGATGTAAATAATCTTCACTTAAAGAATTAAGTACAATAATACATAATTTTAATAATAGCCTTTTTAATTATAAACAATTCAAAATCAATAAAATCCACTTTTGAATAAAATAACGATAATGATGTAAGTATGAATTGAATAAATAATTGAGATAAATACTAATACGTGTTGAGGCAAAGGAAAATAATATCATCGAGACATTTTCGAAGAATTATTCGCTAAATATCGAAAAATTGTAAAGTCGTTTTTATTTTAAAAATATTCCGTTAATATAAATTTATTCTTACAATAAACAATTATTTAATGCAAATTAAAAACAAAAATAAAATTCTTTAAATAAAACAAAAAACCAAACAAACAATCTGAAAGACAGGCACAAATGAAGCTCAAGAAATGCCAAACTTCTAGAACGGAATCTTCCCATCTAAGTACTCTCAACGTGACCTTTGACCTCGGAGCGGCATTCATTTGCATAAATATTTTTGTTTACATTTTCCACAATATGTAGTTAAAATGGATAAGGGTGTGATGGTGTAGAGGTGGTGTGACCAGCTGAAATAATTAGGGGCTGGTATAGGGCATGGGTTTGAGCCCTTTTCTCGGAGAGATTGTAATAATTTTTAACGTTAATAATAATAATAATAATAATAATAATAATGATAATAATTATATCATGATATTTAGAATTTAAAGAGAAATAAGAAAACAAAGCTGGTTTTTTTTGTTTGACAGCTAATTGCGCATCAATTGTGATCAAAGTACTTTTGAATCATGCAGAACCATCGTTAATCTTTCCACCTACAACTTGAGTTCCGAGAAAATCTCAACATCCACTTGGCCGGCCGGCCTGCCTGCCACCCCAAACCCCAAAGATTAATCAAAAGCACGCACAGACCATCCACACCACCCTACCCCCTGGGTCGATCAAATCCCCCCCAGCCTCTAAAAATCACAGCGGGATTCTTAAAAAGCCTCAAAAGGTCTCCGAAACTCGCCGGGCCGCTATGGAATGAAAAGAGCCGATCGTAAATATGGAGTAGCCAGGAGAAAGAGAAACACCCTCACAAAAGGAGATGTTATTGGAAATTATTGCGCAACGTGTGAAAGGATTTAAGAAGAGGAGTTTACGATTCGGGGTCCAGAAATCCATTAACCCGGCCCTGCGGCCCGCGGGCCAGTATATCCTCGTGGTTTATAACGAATATTTAGGAGTATTTACGGTCATCGGAAAAAATAAACGAGTGTTTATCATCGTGCAAATGGGGAATTATTGATGCCCATGACGGGTTGAGGCAAACGAAAATATTATCGTCGAGACATTTTCGAAGAATTATTCGCTAAATATCGAAAAATTACGAAAAAAAGTCGTTTTTATTGAAATATATTCCGTTAACAGCTTGAATCGTAAAGTTTAACGATTCCTGAACTCAGTGAAAATGACAAAAAAGGTTTAAGGACACAAAAAACTGTAATACATACAATGGCCAGACGTGTTCAGTCAATTTTACGATCCTGGATATTTTGGTTTGTATCGTCACTCTATCATTTTACGACCACCTTACTACCTGTGGGACAATGGAGGAACCCGAGAGTGAAAACCTCTATGGGCCATCACCACCCGGCCAATGCGACCAGGCTATCCTACGTTTTTTTTAATTTCCCTAAAAGACCCAAACTTTTAGCTGCCATTTTGCTGTTTCTGATTGTCAGAATTAAATTGAATACCCCGTGGAGCATCACTGGCTACATGATTAGGCCCTAAACTTTAGGGCACAGTGGCTTGGCCCGCCAGGCAATGTTACTGTATTTGCGAGACAGGATTCCTTTAAATTTAAAGACAAAAAGATATCATTGGATTTTATATTCAAAAACTGGAAATTTAGAAATCAGGGAAAGAATCTCAGAATATCGAGTTTACCAACACGTGCAGCATTCACACTGAGGTTTACCCTCGCAGTGTATTCCCTCATGAGGGCATTTGGGTCAAATATATACATAATACTATGTACATAATGTAGTACATACATAATAAGTATAAATTATACATATATAATATATATCAATAAGTATTAAGAATGGGCAAGTATAAATCTTCTTTGAGCTCATCTTTCAAAGTAGCCAATGATTAGTCCGTCAGCTACTCCTACCCACCTTGATGCCTCATCACGTATTCACCTCTGAGAACTTATTGGGGTCAGCTCTGAGGTCATGCACTTATTTATACGACTGATATATGAATATAAATCTCGTTCTATACCCAATTTTTCATGGTGGACAGAGTAATTTTCTTTTTCTTTTTTTTTTTTTGTCACGATGATTCTGTCCAATTTGAGGTCATTAGTCGTCAACAGAGGGCGTTGCGTTTTCGTAGCAGAATGTCTGCCACTAACGATTCCATTGACATCAAAGGCGTGTGGAGATTGTATTATTTGGAGAGAGGAGGAGAGAGATGGACAAATAGAGAGAGAATCGCCTCAGTTGCATTTGTTTATTAGTACGTGAGCGTGTGTTTTTGTATCCATATTTGTATCTGTATCTGTGTATCTGTATCAGTATCTGTATGTGTATCTGTATCTGATATGTCTTTGGTATCAGAATCGCCTTCTTCTATCCTGTGACATTGGAGGAGTCAACAATGAATATTTGATGGACGTGGAATGATATTGAACCCAGTCACCTTGAAAAATGTTCGAATTTTTTCACGATCCGCTTCGAAATAATTGAAAGAAAGAAAAAAAAATGTTGTCAAAAAAAAAGAAGAAAATGATTGAAAAATGTCTGGAAATTTCTACCGGAAAAGGGTAATCTTATCGATTATTTACGAGGATGCACGACAAAGATTGAAAAGTACATTTGCAAAACTCCGTTGAACACAAAGTTGGAAGGACAAGAGTTTCATGATGAGGTTGCATTAAGTACTTCTGAGGTATCATCTGCAGACAGAAACCTAATTAAGCTGATAATGAAACTGCTCTTGGGGAATATTTAATAACAGATAAGTTAAAATGTAATTAAATAAATAAAAATGAAAATCAAATCAAAGACATGATTTTAAAACAAACATATTGACTAACAACTAAGAAACAAGACAGATTCAGCAAACAACTGCCATTCCCTTACGCCCTCAATCAGTATCCAGCATGAGGGGTAGAATTGACGAGCCTACGTCCGTTCAACTCCCGATAAATAAATCCATCCTCGTCCGAACACGTAGCCGATATGTCTCGAGGTCTGCCGGAGAAGAAAAGAAAAATTGGAAGTTCTAGACGATAAAAGGAGACTAGATGCACGACCGTAGATCTCAAATTCCAATGGAAACCGGAAATACAACAAAAGGGCAGACAAAGGACTGCACCCGCCAAGTCGTGCATCAAACCTCGTATGAGGGACTGCCGTACTCCGTGAGGTTCAGAACGGTACAAAGGGCAATTAGTAACGAGAAAATGTGGCCATCTATCGCCTCTCTACGCCACAGTCCACCCCACCGTGGATACAAAGGGCCCACTATACCCCAACTACATCTCTCCCTCTCTGTATATCTCTCTAGCTATACCTGGGTCGTCCATCAAACGAATGGCCGTGCCCAGATCTGAGTCCAGCAGGCATCAATAAGATGATGATGATAATGGTGGTGGTGGTGGTTGTGGTGATGTTGCTGATGACGACAACGACGATGATGATGACGATGACGATGACGATGGTAATGGGGATGGTCTTGTTCACTCGCATGTTTATTATTTGCTATTTCTTTGCTATTTTTGAATTTTTGCAATGTCTTACATTCTTTTCCTTTAAAATATGTTTCAAATAGTCTACAAAATATTGATGTAATAAAAATAATATTGTTATTGTTATTAACACTATTAACTCTAAATTATTATTATTATTATTATTATTATTATTATTATTATTATTATTATTATTACAATCCGTTATTATGGCCTTATTGTTAATACCTCTTCCTTCCTATTATCATTAATCCAGATAATACCTATTACACCCTCGACATGTAATGTATTCGTGCTAAAAAAAAAACACAAGGACCTTAATACGAATGCATGTACACGAGCCTCATCGTGAAATATTCCGACAGAAACACGGACCACCGAGAAAGCTCCACGCCGAAAGAACGCACTCAACGACCTCCAACCCCGCCATTTTAAATATGGCCGTCAACGACCATCGGCGAAAGTTAACACGTCCCGGTCGCGCCCACCTGTAAAACCGTGAACGTTTTAGAAATCGACGCCAAAGGGGCACCTGGAATTGTGTCCATTCGTCTTTATGATCGATGGACAAGTGTTTTGGCGCGTTTTGGGATTACGCCATCCGGCTTATCCGTCCGTTCGATCGTCAGTCTGTCCGTCTGTCCGTTCGTTCGCTCGTCCGTCTGTCCGTTCGTTCGCTCGTCAGTCTATCCATCCGTTCGTTCGTTCGTCAGTCTGTCCATCCATCCATCCGTTCGTTCGTCCGTCTATGCATTCGTCGCTTTCCTCACGTTCCTTCCATCCGCCAGTCAAGCCGTCACTCGTCCATCGAAATGCTTTCATGCTCGGCAAGATTTTGATTTCCATCCGTCCGTCCGTCCATTTGTTCGTCCATCCGTCCGTCCGACCGTCCATTTGTTCATCCAACCCTCCGTCCGACCGTCCCTCCATCCATTCGTCCGGCGCGGGTTCATGTACGGAATGGTTGTTAATTCAATTTCATGTCTCTCCAGTGCTGCTTATTCTTGCGCTTTATAACAGAGTCTTATCATTTTTAATTAAACTTTATCGTCCCTAACGATTTCGAATTGGCCGGCCAGGAGGTCGGCGAGTTCAAAGTTCAAAGTGGCGACCTCTGGAGGTCATCGACGAGATTGTCGGTCGAACCCTTGCGAGGTCAGATTGTTGATTTATCGGTCTGACGTCATTTTAAGCAATTATGACGTTTTTTATGACTCGATTTCATTTTTATTTGGCTATTTTATTGGCCGATTTTATTATAAATACAATTTTATTACACGTTATTATAAATTCACTATTATTATTATTATTATTATTATTATTATTTTTATTATTATTATTCATGTGTCTCCATTATAATAATTTTACCTATTCTATGTCTATGGCTATCTATATAACGTCATTATAATAATAATAATTATTATTTTTTATATTATTATAAATATTTTATTATATCTATATTTATTATAATAATAATTATTATTTATAATTATATAATAAATATATAATTATTTATAATAATATATATATTGTCATTACAATTACAATCCTGTGACATAAACAGTATATTATAATAATTCTAGTTATATTGTAAATATAATAAATATAAATACATAATAATTATTAATAATATATTATAAATTAATAATAATAATTATAAAGAAAATAAAATAATAATTATTGTTATAAAGAAAAGAAAATAATAATTATTGTTATAAAGAAAAGAAAATAATAATTATTATTATTAATTATTATTCTTTTTATTATAAATTAATAATAATAATTATTATTATTATTATTTTATTTTATTTTTATTAAGAATTATTTTAGTGGCCAAAAACACGAACTCTCATTTTCTGCTTTTCAATTCATCTTTCATATTTTGAAATTGATTTTCAGAATTTCTCGGGAAGCGATTAAAACTAAAAAAAAAATTTAAGAAAGGAAAATTCCTTTTAATTACTTTTTGAAAAATATCAATTTAATTCAATTTATAAATAAATAAATTCAATTTATATAAAAATTCAATTTAATTCAATATATAAATAAATTCAATTTAATTCATTTATAAATAAATTCAATTTAATTCATTTATAAATAAATTCAATTTAATTCAATTTAAAATGAAATTTTTCCGATTAATATTTAATTATCACCGAAAAATGCTGAAAAGAAACAAATATCATTACCAGCAAACAAAGGATGCATAGATAAACAAAGATACACAGATAAAATATATAATAATAAAAAAATAAATAAATAAATAAAAACACCATAGAATAAAAAAAAACATACGACCGACCAAAGATCTAAATGGTCGCGTCAGCAAAGAATCTTGATACCCAAGAATCACGACACCAAAGAATTAAAAGCCAGAGAACCACAAATCTCTGGCTCCTTAAATATCGCCCCGTCACATGGTCTCAGCACCTAAAGAAAAGAATGAGAACATTTATAAGCTCTTCTAAGTCGCCATCGTCGTCATCGTCATCACCGTAGTCAATAATGTCATCATCGTCGTAGTCGTCATCCTCATTAAAGTCGTCGTCATCGTCGTCGTCATCATCACCGTCGTCATTAATGTCATCGTCATCGTCGTAGTCGTCATCCTCATTAATGTCATCGTCGTAGTCGTCATCCTCATCAAAGTCATCGTCGTAGTCGTCATCCTCATTAAAGTCGTCGTCATCGTCGTCGTCATCATCACCGTCGTCATTAATGTCATCGTCATCGTCGTAGTCGTCATCCTCATTAATGTCATCGTCGTAGTCGTCATCCTCATGAAAGTCATCGTCGTAGTCGTCATCCTCATTAAAGTCGTCGTCATCGTCGTGGTCGTCATCCTCATTAAAGTCATCGTCGTAGTCGTCATCATCACCGTCGTCATTAATGTCATCGTCATCGTCGTAGTCGTCATCCTCATTAATGTCATCGACGGTAGTCGTCATCCTCATGAAAGTCATCGTCGTAGTCGTCATCCTCATTAAAGTCATCGTCGTCGTCGTCATCTTCATTAAAGTCATCGTCGTAGTCGTCATCCTCATCAAAGTCATCGTCGTCGTCGTCATAACCTTAGTCAATAATGTCATCATCGTCGTAGTCGTCATCATAATTGTCATCGCATGTGTCTTTATGTCATGCATCCTAATATCCTAATCGTACCGGAAATGACTCGACAGTCAGTTTCGAACTGTTGACTGGGATTTTAAATTATATATCAATTCAATAACTTTTAATTTCACGTGTATTTATTAAAAAATCTTTATTTTGTTTCAGTTCGTTCACCATAAAATTAAAATAATAAAAATTATCTCTTGAACTAATTGTTCGTATATTATTATTATTATTATTATTGTTGTTACTGCTATTATTGTTATTATTATTATTACTATTATTGTTAATATTATTACTATTATTATTTTTATTAAAATTTATTAAACACCGCAAAATAACGAATAAAATAACGTTTTAAATGGATTTAAATTTAAAAAGAAATAAAACGTGAAATAAAATGAAAATTGGTTTTCCCATGAAATCCAATAAAATCAAAACAACGTCGATTTCTCGTATTTTTACTTAAAAAAAAATTTGAAATATTTATTCATTAATTATAATTATTTATTTAATATTTATTTATTTATTATAATTTTTAATTAATCAAATATTTATAATTAAATATTAAAATATTAAATTATAATTATTATATATATTATATTATATAAAATATTAAATGTTAAATTAATCATTTCAATTAATCAATTATTAATTAATAAATGTTAATTAATTTATTCATTCATATTATTACGTTGCTTATGAGCATATGCTCATGTCATGCTTGAAAATGAATATGGAATATGATGATGATGATGACGATGACGATGACGATGACGATGATGACGATGACGATGATGACGATGATATCTGATTAGCCGAGAAGAGTCAAAATAAAAAATAAATAAATAAAAAATTTACCACTCGTTAAATTTAAATTTTAAAATTAAATTATAAAAAAAAAAATTAAAATACCTAAGACGACCTCCAAAGCGTCACGAACGTTGTACGCACCTGTCCCTCGGATTTTGGCGCGCTTCGTTAATAGGAACATTTTTTCAGATTAATTTCACCAATTATTTATTATTTCCATTAATTCGACATTTTTGTTCCATTTAAATTGTGTTTTTAAATTGTGTTTTTCTTGCAATTTTGTGAATTTAATTGATTTGTTTACAAGTATTGTTGCTATGTCTGACTGTATTAATGAATATATACGTGTATAGGGTTATATATATATACATATTTATGTATAAATATTTATGTATAGTGTGTATATCGCCATATGAAGTCAATTGTTTTTTTAAGGTTTTTCAATAAAAATAAGATAAAGATAGGTTTATTAATAGTTGAATAACAGGCATCGTTATCGTCGTCGTCGTCATCATCATCATCATCATCGTCGTCATCGTCGTCATCATTAATGGTATTTGTTTTTGTCGTCAGACAATGATAGGGTCAATGTTCTAGGCAGATAAGCACTTTTATTTTATTTTTTTAAAATCTTTTTTTTTTGAAACAATTATTTTCAATTCGAAATCCAAATGACAAACACTGAAATTGCATGCTGTCCAAATGCCTCATTCCCTCCAAATTGCAAGAAATACCTAAAATGTCATCCGTCCTCCTATCCATTCATCGGTCTATCGATGTATCTTTCCATACAACCGTCTGTCCGTCCGTCCATCCATCCATCCATCCATCCATCGGTCTATCGATGTATCTGTCCATCCATCCACCCACCCATCCATCCATATATCTATTTATCTTTTAAATAATTAAAATAAATATTTATAAAATTATTAATAAGTAACTAAAATAAATTGAAATTAAAGATTATTCTAATATTATTAATAAATTAATTTTAATTAATTAAAACTGCTTGTTGCTTCTTCTGTCATTTTTTTTTTATCCTTCTTCCCTCTAAAACGTGCTTCGACCTCGCATCGTGGGTTCGACTAATGAACCACGGTTGATTGGATGGTTGGCCCAAGTACCCTGACGATGGTTTGAGTGGTCGTTGTTGTTGTTGTTGTTGATGATGATGTTGTGAGGTGTGGTTGTTCTTGTTATTGTTGTTGTTGGTGGTGTCAGTTTATGTATGTATCGTCATTTGATAGCCCTGCTTTGATCGAGCAATTGCTATGAATATTAATTAATGAATTATTGCATTTATTTATTTATTTATTTATTTATTTATTTATTTATTTATTTATTTATTTATTTATTTATTATTATTCTAGTAGTTCAATCGTTTAATTGAAGTCACTTTTTGCTTCCAAGTTCAAGGAGTAGCAAGACCGCAAGACCGAAAGATCACGTAATAACGAAATATAACAAGACCCTCACATACTCTGACGTTCATACAACTTCTGTAAACCAGTCGCAAGACCATTTGCAAGACTTGGATGATATCTAGAGCCTAACATCACACATAGACAAGACCATGACGTAGACAGGCTCAAGACCTCGTACAAGACCAAGGCCAAAAACAAGACCGAGACCACGGACAAGACAAAGACGAAGATCAACAAACCTCTCCTTGGAACGTATACGTTGAGATTGAGGCATTCTTCTTGCTGTTCCAAGACGAACGTCGACAAGATCTTCAGTCTTTCCAGCTCCAAAGGCGATACTTTGTCCTTCAGAAGATCCGTTTCCGGCAGGCGCTGTGGACAGACGGGTCTGAATTTGTTGGCCACCTGGGTTTGAATTGGAAAGAAAGAATTGAAATGAGAGAGAGGGAGGGAGAGAGAGGGGATGATTTTGGTGAGGGGATGTTGTATATTACTAGATATTTATGATATCAGTGATGATGTAATCTTTCAAAAAGAAGTGGTCAATGAATTATACAAGTTTATTTTTATTATAATTATTATAATACTTAATATTAAATATTAATATTAAATAAAATAATAATATTTTTACAAATAAATAATAATAATTATTATTATTAATACTATTATTATCATCATCATTACGATCTTGATGGAATCAATTATTCTTAGTTCCACTTCCGGGAGGCAAATTTTGCTTGCGTCATAATTTTTATTTTTATTATTATCATTATTATTATTTTATTTCATTCTATTTCTGGAATATTCAGCAATATTTTATTCTTTTTCAGTCGCGTGAAAATGTTTATTTTCTCATTTAAATGAAAAATTAAATAAATTAATCTTCCCCGATAAAAACAGCTAAGCCCCTCCCACTTCCGGTTGACAATTTCCGTTTTGGAGAGTCAAGAGCAAAAGCTCGTCGATAAATTTATTACAGAATAATGTCGGATTTTTGATGAGAATTATTTCAGAATTTTTAATAATTTTACAGTAAATGCAAAATTAAGACTGAATTAGAGTAGGAATTATTACGCAATAAAATTATTATTATTATTAAGACTTCGATAATGTAGTGAATAATATGAATTAATGCGAACTCCTGCTTTACAATTTCTTCCAATTTAACTCCAATTAAAGCAGAATTATGATAACAATTCATTTTAATTGAAACCTGGCAGACGTCTTTGTGCGTTCAATGCAAACACGGAAGTTATACTTCGTTCTATTTCCGCTTTCCAGCGCCATGTTTAGGCTCCATTTTTATTTATTTATTTAAAATAAAATTAATAAAATTAATAAAATGATAAATAAAAATAAAACAAAAAGTTCTCGATTAAAAAAAAAAACTAAATATCTAATTAAATTATTTAAGAAAATATTTAAATTAATTTTTCAACAAACAACAGTTTGAAGTTCCGTCCACTTCCCGGAAGACATTTTGGAAAATGTCGATAAGTAATTTTCGAGGGAATTAATTTCTTTTTAATGCTGTTAAATCATCATTTGTCCTTATTTTAATAAATAAATATTTTTATAAATTAATAAAAACCGTGGATATTGCAAAGAGCCGCCATTTTTCTTTCCATATCCGGTCGTGCCGCGAAATTCTATCATCTCACTCTGAATGACATCTCAATGAAGCCGTCAGAACTGAGGATGTGCTCGAATCACAGACGTTGGCGTCACGCACGTAAGCACACGGACACAAAATAAAACTTCGGCAAACAAACACAGACGAAAACACACAGACAAACAAACAACACAGACGAAAACACACAGACAAACAAACACACAGACGAAAACACACAGACAAACAAACACACGTACACAGAAGAAACAGGAGTAGAACTTCCAAAACAGACACAAAAAAATGGAAGGATTTTTTTTTTCCATTTCCGTTGAAGGCAACCAGACACGTGGATGACTTGTGGTTCATTGGCTTGTGGCCGTGGACCCCTTTCAGGGACACCCAAGGAATCCAAGGGGATCCAAGGGGATCCAAGGGGATGCAAAGGGATGCGTTTTTGTTAATCAATTATTATTATTATTAATTAATTACATAATTAATATTAAATTCATAATTTATTATTAACATATCAATAAATGAATGTATTATCACCCGATTGGCTTATAATTAAGGTCATACATTTTGAAAGCCACCTAAGCCACCCAAGTCACCCAAGCCTAATTGACATGCTTAATTAAACAAGTAATTGCATTTATTGCAAGCAATTACTTAAATAAATAATAACTAATAAGTTATTATAATATTTAATTAATCTCTATTCAATCTGCAGACTTGCGCAACTCAACGTCTTTACCTGCATTGATCTGATTTAATGCCCTTGGTTGATTAGTCTTTGTACTTCTCTTTGTCTTTGTACTGCTACTTCGGTGAATACCGCCATATACATATAAAGTACTAACCTAACTTTGTATTAACTTAATTATTATTTCACCGGGAACTCTTGCAAAAATGACGTCGATTGATGACATGATTGATTGACGGATCGTCCAATCTCACAGATGACATGACGTTTGTGGTTCCAGCGTCACGCGTCATCGGTACTTTTGAATATACCTTTATATATCTTTAGTCGAGTTTCTTACGTATCCTAACAGGACGTGTAGGAATTTCTTAATGGATCCGTCAATTGCATAGCACTCCTACCTTAACAGGATGCTTGTTTTGTCGGCACAGGATGGGTATCAGGATACACAACTTTCCGATGCCAATACTTTCGCATTTAGGTCATTCGACCAACCGCGCGTCAAGTGACTCAGTACAGAAAAACAAAGAAAAGAAAATTAACTAGCACCAAAAGTACAGAGAATACAGCACCGCCAAAAAGAACCCAGCACATTCCAATTCTAATTAAGCTGTCACGGCCCATCTTATCAACATTAAATGGATGGTTCCCTATTCTCCCGGTGAGCGACATTAACCTTAGGCGATGCCTCGAACACACCCTTAATGACCTTTCATTTATAAGACCTAGGTGGTCGATCCACCCACCCAAACCCCATCCTCACTCAGCCCCCTAAAAAAAAAAGGCCGCGCACATCATACCTTTATGCCTTCCCACTTCTCCATCGGTCCCGTGGGTGGCATGAATCGTAATTCTCCACCCAGCAAGGATGCGTATTGAATTCCCAAGTAGGCTTCGACCCTCTCCGGCCTTTGGGGTCCTGGCAGGTCGATGGACATGACCAGACCCTTAAGACGTCCGTACTGGGTCTCGACTATCCTACTCGTCGTGGCAGTGCTGTGCTTGAATCGTCCGCCGCTCGAATTGCGCACCGCGAAGTGATTTTGGCCGCCGGGCGTGGTAGCGACAGATGCCGGAGTCGCCAGAGTCGCCGTCGTCGGTCCGGAGAAGTTGGGAGACGATGATGATGACGGAGGAGAGGAGACGACGATGACGAAGACGATGGCTACACGGAGGACAGGGGAGACTTGAAAAATTCTTTTGAATTGTTCGCTCGATTTCATGGAGACGAGAAAATTCATCTTTAATGAGCGTACTTTTCGCTTGTTCCGTCCTCCTAACACACACACACACAAAGCCCAACCCCTCTCAGTCCTTTTCTTATCCCTGTTCCTTCTCTTGGTGGAATTCTGAGGAGAAAAGGAATAAAAATTGAATTTATTTTTATTTAAAGTATTTATTTCTCATTCCTTTTGCAAAACTCGAAAATGCAATTCGTCTCTTTGTTCGACGCCTGCCTAAGTCACGTAATCACGTAAAGGCAGGAATAACTTGAAGGTCATGTCATGTCATCGGGAGATTGATTTCATGACGTATCAGATCAATAAATGTAGAATCTAAATCTTGAGTCAGCTCCATATAACTGACCTTCATTTCTGATGACCATGACTATGATTAAAATAATAATAATAATAATAATAATAATAATAATAATAATAATAAAATAATAATGATGATGATGACAACGATGATGATAATATTCCAATTACATAGAAGAGGAAAGTGCGCTATATAAATAAACGTTCGGAGCCAATTACCTCATCGTTATAATGATATATCGCTAACCCCAATTTAGGCCTAGACTTTAACTAATCGTCCAAAGGTATGTTCAAATTGCCCCACACGCTGCAAGCAAATCGGACCATATCGTATTATCCGATACCTATCCGATACCTAATAAGGAAAGCACCCGATACGCATCGAGGCAGCATAAACATCGTCATTAACCCGCGGTTTCACCCTTTTTATACCCGTCCATCGTTGCGCAGCGTCTATCGTGATGAACGAGAAAAGTCGGACGTCGTAAAATCTTTAATAAAATGAGGGCTTTAATTATTTCGCACCGCGCCCAACCCTGAAAACCCTACACCCATCATCCACCCACCCATCCACTCCATCCACCACCCTCCAAACGAACACCCCCACTTTCCCCTAGCCGGCCTCAAACGTGCACTTGGGTCGGGTCCAAAATTTACAGCGCCGACAATGTCTCTTATTAAAATTCTCCATAGCCCGCTCTGCGAATCATAAAACATGGAGGTCCGTAGCTGAAAACATTTTGAAATGTTTTTAAATATTTTTAAATATTTTTAAAACATTTTTAAACATATTTAAACAATTTGAAACAGTTTTCCAAGAACGAGTAGCCATGGAAATTCAAGAGAGATTGTTTTTACTTTCACTTTCATTTTGTTTGTCTGATCAAAGATTAATTTTATACGAATTTAAAGAAAAAATAATAATTAAATTATCTGCCATTAAAGTAAGCATTATGATGAATTTCTTATTATTATTATTATTGATAATTTTAATAATTTATTGGTTGGTATTTGCTCAATAATAGTATCAATACCACGGGAAAAGCCAACTTTGGTTTTCGTAAATAATTGCCAAACTAATCCGGACATTTGTAGCGCAATAATTATGATTTGTGGATGGACGTAATATAATATTAAAAATATTTATAAATGTTTATTTATTATTATTATTGTTATTATTATTATTATTATTATCATTATTATTATTATTATTATTATTATTATTATTATTATTATTATTATTATTATTATTATTATTATTATTATTATTATTATTATTATTATTATTACTATCATTATTATTATTATTATTATTATTAAATAATTGGCATAATTAAGTTTATACGTCCAATTGTTTCTGTAGCCTAGTCACACATAATAATATTTTGCAATCATTATTTTTATAGACAGCATTATCCGCTGCAATTCTTACCACCATTACTTATTACTACTAACAACAACAATAATAATAACAATAATGACAATAATAATAATAATAATAATTATAATAATAATAATAATAAACAATTTATTTCACTCCCGAATGCAGACATCCAAGTCCGACAAGAGACTCGTCCAACATAGGAAACGAGGACGAATCAAAGACGGAGACATCGATACACGGAGACTCCAGTTCTCCACAGCTCCGGGTGGCTCTGGTCTTAAATCATGGTGGGCCGTCGATCGATTCGTCGGGGCCTTTTCCAGTTTCTGTCGTGGATTGGAGAGCTTTACGACTGCTTCTGCATCGTGCAAAAGGGCCGAATGTCGATCAAACGATCCTCAGGCGTTGAGCTAATAAGCAGTAACGCTTTTAATTTTTGTTTTAGTTGTAATAATAATATTAATAATGATAATAATAATAATAATAATAATAATAATAATAATGATAATAATATTAATAATAATAACAATAATAATAATAATAATAATGATAATAATAATAATAATAATAATAATAATAATAATAATAATAATAGTAATTGTAAATGATTTATTAATACTATTTATTATTGCTATTGATGTTGTTATATATTACCATAATGTTTATTAATGACATATTACTAATGCTGTTATTATGATTATGATTATGATTATTACTATTATTATCATCACAATAATAATAATAATAATACTGTCATTATTACGAAGTTTTTAAAAAACAATTTTTTGAAAAAAATGAAGCAAATTTATCTCTTAATATTAAAATAATTCGAAAGTTTTCTTTGTTTTTATAAGAAAATAATGTTCAAAGATCATAAACCTCTTCCCCTTCTTCCCCCCCCCCCCCCTAAAAAGCCACTCGGTTCAAAACGATCCTTCCATCGCACAATCTCGATCTAACAGTCACTTCATTTCCAGATTTTAAAAAAATAACAAAATAAAATAATAATAATAATAATATTATTATCATTATATTATTATTATTATTATTATTATTATTATTATTATTATTATTATTATTATTATTATTATCATTATATTATTATTATTATTATTATTATTATTATTATTATTATTATCATTATATTATTATTATTATTATTATTATTATTATTATTATTATTATTATTATTATTATTATTATTATTATTATTATTATTATTATTATTATTATTATTATCAATAATATTTAACCCCGATTCGTGCAAAGTTCAAGGGCGTGAATATAGGAATTATATTCTCGATAAATAATTTTTCTCTGGCCACGGTCAGGCGCAGCTATCGATCAATCAATCAATGCATCAATCAATCAATCAGTCATTGGTTCAACCCGGTTGAACACAGGAAATAAATCCGGAGGAATAAAATCCTCATTTCCTGCGCGAATCAAATTCATTCTAAACATGGAGGGAACAATTTTAGGAACAAAAAATTATTTATTTATTTTTAAATTTATTTTTTAATTAATTTTTTAAATAAATACAATTATTAAACATATATTGCAATATAATATACACTGCTACATGTTATTTATTATCATTAAATTCTTAAATAATTTTACAGAATTATAATTTTAAATTTTTAATTCTAGATATTATCTCTAAATGCCTATAAACATGATTTTTTTTCTCCAATTTTCAATGGCAAAGAATTCACGCTCCCTCTTGTAATTAATACTAATCCGTAAATATTTCAATCAATCAATCAATCAGTCCGACGTGCAAGCGGAAGTTCGATCACGTGAGAAAGAGGCGTGCATCTGAGCCCGCGGCTCGAAAAATTTATCCCCCACGACCGGACGACCCTAGCCGGGGGTCGAATTTTAATCAAAATTATAACCTCCGATGGTCTCCGCAAGTTTTGCCAAGAAATTTTTTTTTTCCTTTTCTTTTTCTGCGGCAATAAAACTACAAACTCGCCCGAGGCGTAAGTCACCCATTCTCTCCTTCAAACTGCTACCACCTTTATCCATCTACTAACCCTAACCCTGACCCTAACCTTTAAAAACAAGGAAAACTCCCTCCTTCCAAAAAAAAAAAAATAATGGGCATCGCTTTAGATTGTAAAGTGAAAGTTTCTGATGCCGATATCCAAAAAAAAAAAGCGTAGTTTAACAAAAAAAAATACTAAAAAAGGATTAGATAATTTGCTGGCTCTGTTCATGTCCGAACAATTAGTCAAGGCGCTGCCTGGTAACGCGAAAAGGTCGTGAAAAAATGTTCAAAAACTTTCAAATACGCTCCGAGACCGGAATGCGGAAGGCCCCTCGACACGAGAAGAATGAGTTGAAAATGTCGAGGAAAACCCCGACTGAAAAAGAAACTGAAACCATCGCTTACGACAAGAAGACAAAAGGAAAAGAAGTGGAAACAGAAAAGAAAAAAAAATGCAAAGCAAAGACGAATGAAGGCCTTGATTTATTCGGCCAAAGTTTTCCAGATGAAGAAGAGATATTCCGTCCGTGTCTTTCCGGAGTTTATCCTCTCAAGCATCGACATTCAGTTCAGATCGTATCGAGTTTTCGAACGATTTCAAGACCGAAATGTCGATATTTTAATGAAGAATCAAAGTCTCGCCCGAGTCTCGCCGAAGTCTCTCGAGTCATTTGTCCCGAGACGGTCGCTGGCAGAACGTTTAAAGTCGGGAGAAAATCGTCAAAACAGAAGCCTGACAGTTGATCGGAGACGAGGCTGGCAAGCGTCACGTTGATGAAAGAGCCTGGCAGCTGGACTCGAGATCTCCGAGGAGTTGTTGGAAAGTTCAACGGATGAGTTACTCTGACGTTCGACGAAAGATTTCTTTATCCACAACTTCAAAGAGAAATATGAAAGTCGAAGGGAGAAACGAATTTCTGTCTAGAAAAACACGGCGCAATGAAAGCTGTCACATAGAAAGGCAGCAAACAATGTTTTCTTCCAGAGCATAAACATTCAACTTATTGAGTTAATGCGGCCGTTGGCCTCATCATGGAACGATAAAGCCATAATGCGACCCCTCTCATGGGGGGCCCTTAGGGTAGGATGGACGCTTCCTAGGGTAGGAGCGCTACATAAATGGTAGATTGTTTGAAAAATACTCTCATACTCTAACAGAGCGTACAAAAATACTCCTTAAAAAATACTTTCATCCAATTTCTTCCACTAAATTTTAAACAGTATAAACCACTACCCCCCTATCCTCCTATAAACGTGCCCAGGGTTCAGCCCGCGGTTCAAAAAATAATGAACGTGACGATAAGACGATGACATGACGAAGGGTTTTAAGAACAGCAACGGCCATGTAGAGCCGTTTATAACGTTTTTAATTTGCTTCGGAAATGGCTCCAGTAATAATTTAAAGGCGTCGAAGCATGTCGTGAAATAGCGGTCACCTGCTAATGCGGTTATTAATCATCTTTTACAAAGAAATTCCCTTCTCCCAAAATCGATACCCTCCAACACACACACACACGTACAAGTACACGCACACGTACACACACATCTCAGATGACACGTGACCGGAAGAACGAATACCGTGTACTGCAGCCACAGGTACTCGCGCACAGTACTCTGCCAGATGCACAGATGCAAAGCTGTACTTTCAATTTTGTAACTTTAGTGGCAAATAAATTTTCCTCAACATTATATCCCGACTTGATTCAAATCAGATAAAGCAGCCTTTCCAAGTCGTTTCAGAGCCTCAAGGAGTAATTTATGCCTCGTCTTTTCCTTTCAAGAAGCCATGTTTGTATTTCTGGCCAGTACTCTAAGAATTTTCGGTAAACTCGAAAAATTAGAACGTACTATATTGCCCGAAACTTGCGATGTTCAATCATTTTTTTTACGTTCTGGAATGCAAATTTTCAACATTTTTCATAAATTATTTAAGATTGACTCACAATGACAGCAATTTACTCGGCCTTCATCTTTGACTCAGCCCTGTCAGCCACCAGCGGGGTGTCGGGCACGCTGCTCCTAATCCAAATAAACAGGGTGGGAAAACTTTCCCATAAATAAAGGGAAGCCACCAGACCCTCATAATGTAATCCCTGTCCACCAGCGTGATTGGAGGGGTATCTCAAGCGTGACCAATAAACCACCGGGTGTTTAAGAGAAAACAGCCGTGGAAAAAGCATTCCTTGTTAATTAAAAAAAAAACAGAGACACACACACACACACCCCTCTCCAGCCCGCATAGGCAAATTTCTGCTCCGACGATGCCCGAGAATTTATCTGTCTGAGCGGGCTCCATCGAAATGGGACCAATTCATCCAGTTCGTGTTGTCTTTCAGCTGATAAGCCAAGAACGTTCAGTTTGTTTCCGAGAGACGAAAAGGTAAAACAAAAAAAACGCAGAAAAGCAAAGTTTGAGCGATGCGCTTAAGTCACAGAACTTAAAATACTGACGGAGGTGGAACCTGTAACGACCACCTGAGCTCAGGTCATCGACAAAACTCCGGGCGAAAGGTGGTCCATGAGTTGGAAAAGACGAAAAGAAGGGAAGCGCTTAATTCTGACATGGTTTCATGCCATTTCTGTCTCCTGGTTTTGAAGATTTTTGTTCGAGTATAATTTTCTTTTGATTCGTAAATTGTTAAGCCACGTGTGTCAGAGTTTATGAGGAATTGTGAGTTAATGCAATTTCGTGACCCGTGCCTTTATTTATCCATCTTTTTGGCGTTTATTTTGAATATTCTCGAGCATCGTTTAATATTTCAAGAGTTTGCTTAACAGATTCTCCATGATGGATGTCTGAAGTCCTTTGGGAGTATTTAAAATATTTCTTTGAACGTCTAATACCTTCCACCAATGAAATTTGTTTCCGTCAACAATAAATTGCTTCGAAAATTAAGGGATACAAAGCTTCCAAAACATCAGAAACATTGTCTCATAAGATGTTTGGCCATCTGATATTGTCATCAAGTCTTTGTCCTTAACAGTGACAGGAGAATATTCAACTAGCAATCCAAATCTCCCCAAAGCTCCTTAGGATAGCGCTATATAAGCTAGCCGGGTGGTTTTAACAGACTGAGGGGAGTGCTTAGTTGTCGTATAATGTACCATTATCCTCTTATTCCATAGCAGCCTGCCAGACATCATTTCCCGGCTTTGTTGAACAGGAAATCCGATAAAAACAACAACAACAACAGCAACTACGGAGAATAAAAAGCATAATTTTTCAACTCAACCCCTAAAAGAATAAAAAAAAAAGGATTGTTAACGATGATGAATATTATTCGTAAAATTTCGAAGATTGTTTTTATTAGCAGGCATTTTTAAAACCGGGGGATTTTTAATTAAATTTTAGGGTCTTCGTTTGAGATGCTAATACCGGAATTTAAATCACAAGAGAGGAAAAACATTGGAAAAGATCCTAGCGGCAGGCAGAACAGATCCTGATGTTGAATTCATTTTGAATTAAAACATGACCTAAATTACTTAAAATTACTGTCTTATGGAATTTAATATGGTGAAATAAAAACTAATTTATCGGTTAAATTGATGATAAAATAATAATTGTTTCATTATTAATAACCTTAAATTTGGTTATAAATTCGAATCAATTATTTAGAAATTCAGACGAAAATGCAGTTAAAAACGTTCGGTCCAATCTCAGTAAAACAAGAGTTTTTTTCTGCCAAGAATAAAACGTGAAAATTTTAAAATCCAATTTTCAGTTTATTTTATTTTATTTAATTATTTATTTTTCTTCTTCTGTCTCGTCGTGTTATTTCCATTTATTCAAATAGCCGTGGTAAGTCTGTCTCAGTCCGTTGCCTTTCATCTCGCGAGGCCGTGATCCAGATTAAGAATTAATTTAAAAGGCAAGCCCCCGAATATCCGGCCAGGATATTCTTCAATAAGAGACACGAGAGAAAAAAATAATAATTTTTCTCCATTTTTATTTTAGTTTTAGTTATTTTCTTTTCAAAATTTGTTTGTTTTTTGTCTTTTTTTTTGTTTGTTTGTGAGTGGAATTGCTTTGTTTGCCGAAATGCTGTATTTCGGTCAATTTCTGACGGAATGGACCACTCAAAAATGACAACTATCTCTCTCTCTCTCTCTCTCTCTTTCTCACTCTCGCCATCGACGAGCTGATGAATCTAGGGACTAATTCAATAGGTAGAAGCCACTTCAGTTCCCAAGGCGGCTAATGACACTAGCACGCACAACAGCCAGCGGTTTCTAAATAAAAAAAAATTTTTTTTTAAATGAATGTTTACAAACAAATGTTTGTAGACAAATAATGGCCGAACAGTACGGGCAAACTCTGAAAAATCTGACCAATGACAGCGATAAGTAGCCAAATCTACAATCGTCCAAACGTGAACTTTCTCGATCTCCAGTTTCCAATATCTCCAGTCCTTAGTATCCGGTTTCCCTAATTTCTCTATCGTCCGGGTATAGGGGCATCCAATGCCTTTCCAGTACGCAAGAGGCATTGGCAATTACCAATGGGGAAATTCGAGAAGCATTGACTTGTACTGAGCATGTCTGGTGATGGATGGAGTCGCAATTTTTCACTTGGGAAAACAATTTGTCGTATTTCAAGATCTGAAAATACGCCGTCCAACTAATTCCGGGTCTGATGGCCGGGCGAAACGCCGTCGCGAGATGGCGTGCTATTTTCGATCGGAGTGAGATGATATAGCGCAGTTATCGGCTGCTTTTATTGTTACACTTTCACGTTCGCGACGATGAAGATTCTTGGAAGGCAGTACTTTGAAGATTTATTCTTGTCGATAAAATTTTATTATGTTTATATCCATTATTTATTATTATTTTTATTCCATAATTATTAATGTTAATATTATTTTTCGCTTAAATAAACATTAAAATGAATAAAATCCTAGTTAGAAATAGTTTTGACATTAAAATATTTTATAAATATTATATAATATAATATTATATTATATTATATTAGCAGAAAGTGTACGTTCAGAGTGGTTTACAACGAGATACAATCCGTATGGTAGCTCAAAATTAATTGAAACTCTCCTTGTCACAAGCGATATTTTAACGTCAATAATTATTAGGCTTATTATAGTACTTATGTCATACTTATGTCCATATTAAATTACGTGAAATATCAAAAATTAAATTCAAATTTATTCAATTATTATTATTATTATTATTGTTATTATTATAACTATTATTATTTAAATCTTTTTTCTAAAACGCTTCGAACGTTAACCTCAACATGTCACATACGTCGAGTGCTTTCTTCATCAATAAATCATCACCGGAAGGCCTAATTAACAGGAATTAACCTGAATAATCAGTAAATTCGACTTAATTATCTACTTAATTCGGCGAATAACTTCATTATTCGATTCCAATTAACCGAAATCAACAGCTAATTGTTGGCGTGACAGTGGTAATGTTTCCAGCTTTCCATTCGCTTAAGGACAACCTTGCCGATCGGAAGTTAAGATTGATATTCTCAGAAATAACAAAAATAAAATAAAATAATTTCTCAGAAAAATAATTAATAAGACACTCACCTCAGATGATCATCAAGTTTCAGTCACCGAATGCACTCAGAGCGAACTTAAACGAGACTCAGAGGAAACAACAACAAAAATCTAATTCATTCGACGGAGAGACAATCTTTTCCCGTCCCGAAACTCCTCCATTACCACAGTCCACAACAAAACGCTAGCATCCTTGCATTCGATTTCCTTGAATATCTAATCACGATATTTTTTTTTTGTCCACGTAGCAGAAGGAGGAGCATTCGACATCGCAGACGATAAATAAGTCGAGAGTCGAGGCAGAAACACGATCCGAACGATAACGCATCCGCCGATCGCACCGCACGGAACACCTTTACGCATGCTACCGGGGAGAGCCGAGAAAGACGATGCCGGACCGACGGGCGAATCGGGCCAGTTGGCGAGTTAGGGATAAAGGGGAAATGCAGTGCTATACAACGGCTAGCCACGAAAATGAAGCAATCCCCGAAGTCTTGAAGGGGAAGAGGTGGAAAGACCAGTACCAGTACTGATTCTCCCTTTGTCCCAGAAAATGTAGAGTCACCTACTCGGCCTGCAGTATTAATATCGTGCTCCACAAACATCGATTCGCATAAACTAGAGAATATGCACGCAGACGGCTGGGCACAGATAGTCGCATAATCTTTCCACCACTACACGGGCATCCCCTCGCCGGACCCTCGTCGCTATCTCTCTTTCCTACAATCTCCCCCTATTTGCTCATTTCTTATGGAAAAACTCTCGGATCTTGAGTGCCGCTAATGAATCATTGTGAGCGGTTTTGCTCGTTTCTTTGCGGCAGTCCCGAGACGATTTTAAGACACCGTTTTAGGAAAGAGCTTTCATCTGCATATCAACGTCTTCTTTTCACATGCCGTTCGTGTTTCAGCAACTGAAAATGCGATCCGTCCATCATCTGTAGGATGGCGAACTCCTAAAGAATCACTTACTTCTTTGTTGTTCCCCCCCAATCTCCAAAAAGAAAACCAACCCCAGCCAGGATAATCTCCGAGATTTCAGAAACAGAGTGAAGTTTTCATGACATTCAATTTCAAGATTTCAAGCCGTCTTGATTCTCTTTCGCTTATCTATGGAACTCTGTCTCTCACAGAATCGAAAGTTTATCTTCTTTGTCTTCACCTCCAGATCAAGATATTTGATACCATCGCCATCAGTCCAATCCGTAATCTCCGACCCTAACCTTACCCCTGAAAAAAAATCCATTCTACAAAATCAGCCCCTGGAAGTTCATCATCCTAATATTCGATCGAATTTCATTTTTTGGTCTGATCGAGAATTCCGAGAATAATTCCACGCAGTGTGCCCTTCTCTCTTTGTAATCTTTAATTTCCTTACTTTGCGATCACGACATGCCAACGTGAGGTAGATGCCTCCATCTGAAAGCCTTTGTCAGACCAAATGTGTTCCATGCATCTTCGTCAGTGTAGCAGGCAGCATTAAGAAACTTCAGTATCATCCCCTTCAGACTCTTCTCCTTCCAAACTATTTTTTCCCTTCAAATTCATTAAAACGAATGAAATTGATGCAGCCAATTTTTCACTCGATGACAATGGAAGCTAAAATACTTCTCGTTCCCCGCTTCCAAGACACGAATGCCGGGAAGGGATTTATTTTTCCCGAGGAAAGTTATTTTTTCTTCTTATTACTATTCTTATTATTATTATTATTATTTTATTTTAAAGAAAATATGACGAATAAATCTGATGGCTGAACTCGGTAGCATAATACCGCTGAAACATGCTCTATGGCCCGACATGACCAAGTCTAGTGGACGTACGTACAATAAACATCAATCTGATTTAAAAGTACAGCATCCTCAGTACGTCAAGCGATAAATACATCCGTGTTGTCTTCCAAGAATAACGTTTCATTTGCATTTGTGCTCAGCTTTGGGGCCGAAAAAAAAAACACATAAAATGAACAGCAGGCAAAATTAATCAGAATATTCTAGTAGATCCAGAAGTCTGTAAGATGCCAATGTTCTGAGTAGCGATCGTTGGTTGTGTTTCCAAGATGAACTATAATGCTCTTGTCACTCCTTTGGAACCTTTATGTAGCACTTAACTTTTAACTGTCAGTTTCAAGCAGAAAGGGTTGAAATATAAGGTAAAAATGTCATGTAAAGATTGTTTCGCCTGGAAAACATCTCTATTGTACGGTAGCACATGGAATCATTCCAGTCCTTTTCCAAACAAGATCAAATAAGCACTGAATAAACACTTAGAATCTCATACGTAACGCCCAAACAACGCTTTACCGAAAGCAGAAAAACCGATATTCATTTAATTTATTTAACTCTCCATCCCCAAAGTCATTAACCACCAGGAAATATTTTTTTAAATAAATAAATAAATCCAGTTTATTCAAACGATAAAAAAGATTCGCGGCAATTTCCCATCCAAGATATTCACGCAACAAAGCGTCTGATGTCATGCCTTGAAAGCGTGCCTAAAATCGAGTGGCAGTATACGCCCGACAAAAACACTTAAAGGATTTAAAATCACTTTTCTTATCAGTTTATTTATCAGTTTATTCAGCAAGAATATGGTTTTTAATTAATTTATTTAAATAATTTAAGCAATTTAAGCATAAAACAAGACATACCAACAGCGTCGTACGTAGTAAATCGTAAACAAAAGAAAATGGCCGACATCTTCGCCTATGTAAACAAAAGTGAGTGACGCGCATTTTTCTCATATTTTTAATTTATAAAATAAAATGTTTACTTAAATAAAAAATATTTTATAGAAAAAAAAATTTGTTTATTAATATCGATAAAACGGGAGTTTAAATTTTGTTAGCGGAAAATTTACAATCGAACGTATCATTAATCTTCGCGTGCCAGCCCTCTGATAAACCACTAGAGACTGGCCGATCTCTCTGTAGAAGTTTCTACTGTCTCTCATCTATCCCTGAATAATGTTTGTCATTGCAGTTTGCTTTCCCTCGTCCATTACCTTCCCCTAGTTGGACTATCGAGACATCCAAGAAAACAAGGAACCAGGGATCCATCCATCCAGTGTGCGCTGAAAGATTTAGATTCGGAGACTGCTTTAAATCTCTTTTCGCGGTTTTGTATTGCCGTCTCATAGTTTCTTTTCGTTCTGCTAAATTTCCTTGTTGTTGCTATTGTTTTCTTAAGTGGCTGTCTCGTTGGAAATTTCGAGCTGTGGTCTATTGTCTGTTTGCCGGGAGTCTAACGTCAGAGATGTCAGCGCTTGTCTGAGATTCCATGTCGAGTGGAAAAAATACTTTTAAAAATGGCCGACGGGCTAATGAAATTAAAGAAAAAGCTTGGTTTGTATTTTCCTAAATTCGCTTAAATTAACCTATTTTCTGGTTCCTGAAACAACATGCAAAAAACCTGTTATTTGTATACCTCTCCCTGTCTAAGAAAGCATATTCAACGCGTTAATGATAATTACTGGCAGCTAATGAATATTGATGAGCATCTGTCGTGATCAAGTCCGGCGGTGAAAATGTCGATTGGTTAATTGTGTTTATAATTAACCTAATGAATAATTAATTGACTCTACGGTAGCTTTGATGGGCTTTCTTTGACTCGCTTTGGACATTTTGAAAGACGAGTGAGTGAGTGAGTGAGTGAGTGAGTGAGTGAGTGAGTGAGTGAGTGAGTGAGTGAGTGAGTGAGTGAGTGAGTGAGTGAGTGAGTGAGTGAGTGAGTGAGTGAGTGAGTGAGTGAGTGAGTGAGTGAGTGAGTGAGTGAGTGAGTGAGTGAGTGAGTGAGTGGTGAGTGAGTGAGTGAGTGAGTGAGTGAGTGAGTGAGTGAGTGAGTGAGTGAGTGAGTGAGTGAGTGAGTGAGTGAGTGAGTGAGTGAGTGAGTGAGTGAGTGAGTGAGTGAGTGAGTGAGTGAGTGAGTGAGTGAGTGAGTGAGTGAGTGAGTGAGTGAGTGAGTGAGTGAGTGAGTGAGTGAGTGAGTGAGTGAGTGAGTGAGTGAGTGAGTGAGTGAGTGAGTGAGTGAGTGAGTGAGTGAGTGAGTGAGTGAGTGAGTGAGTGAGTGAGTGAGTGAGTGAGTGAGTGAGTGAGTGAGTGAGTGAGTGAGTGAGTGAGTGAGTGAGTGAGTGAGTGAGTGAGTGAGTGAGTGAGTGAGTGAGTGAGTGAGTGAGTGAGTGAGTGAGTGAGTGAGTGAGTGAGTGAGTGAGTGAGTGAGTGAGTGAGTGAGTGAGTGAGTGAGTGAGTGAGTGAGTGAGTGAGTGAGTGAGTGAGTGAGTGAGTGAGTGAGTGAGCGAGCGATTGAATCGAATGGACAAAAACGAAAAAAAAACCACGGCAAAACAGCAAAAAACGGTGTAATTGATAGATAGTCGATCGTAGAAATACCATGCGAGGAAAAGATTATTACTTAGAAATGTTTTAAATCCTCCGACAAAGGATTAACTTCTTGGAGCGGCTTCCAATTCCTTATTTAAAGAAGATGATGGATCCCTTCCTTTGGAAAGCCTCGAATCGTAATCACACGAAGACGTCTCTTTAGTCAGTGGCTTATCAGTCATTCTATTGATAAACGCTGACAGAATTCGAGATGTTCCTAGCGTTTTTGCATAAACATTTGTGTTTAGATTTTCTTTTCGTCTCCTGTAAATTTTTCCTATGACAATGATTTTAAAAATCGATTCGTCCAATTTTTGGCTTTATTCTGAAAACAATATATAAAAAAAAAGTCAAGCTTAAAGTAATAAAATTGAAATAAATAATAAAATTACCAGTAAAATTTTAATAATAAGTAATAATAATAATATTATAGTGATACTAAACATAGTAATAATAAGTCGAAATTCTAATAGATAACAGAATAAAAAGTTTATGCTTGAAGACCTTTAAGGGAGGGAGAAAGACCCTGGCCAATGTTTGGTCCACTGGTCCAACCACCCAACCACCCTACCACCCTACGCCATACCCATGCCATATGCCAAAAATATATTCTGGATCCGCCACTGTTCTGTTTTGGAAAATGGCAACATCATCAACAATGATCTGATTGTATCTGATACTATCGGCTTGTATCAGCAGGCAAATCTTGCCTCCCTTTCTAAGATGAATGACGATGGAATAGAAGATTTGTATTTTTAATATTATTTTTATAACCGCCATTGAAACTAATTTCACAACAAAAAACAAACACATTATTATTATTATTATTATTATTTTAAAACTGAATTCACAACAAATTCAAAGTTAATATTAATTTTTATTAAAATAAATAAAAGGATTTAAATTTGAAATTAAATTTAATACGTTTTAAAAACTAATTTCACAACAAAAAACAAACATATTATTACTATTTTAAAAACTGAATTCATAACAAATCCAAAGATAGCATATATACATTTTTTTTAAAGTCAAACCAGAAAAAATTTATCTTTGAAATTAAACCTTGAAGAAAAACAACAACATCAACAACAGCAGCAACAACAACAGCAACAACAACATCAACAACAACAACAACAACAACAACAACAACAGCAACAACAGCAACAACATCAACAACAGCAGCAACAACAACAACAACAACAGCAGCAATAACAACAACAACAACAACTGAACGTCAACCGAATCGTAGTTAATTAGAAACTGAAACCCGAACTGTTTCAACACAGGAAATAAGGAGACAAATTCAAGATGGCGGTCGCCTCTGGTATCGAAAACAATATTTTATTCCGTCTTAAATTTAATTTCTAAAATTTTTATAATTAAAAATAATAATAATAATAATAATATTTATTTTGTCGAATAATATTTATTAATAATAATATTTATTATATATTTATATTTGTTGGGTGCTGTTCTGTTTATTTATTTATTTATTTATTTATTTATTTATTTATTTATTTATTTATTTATTTATTTATTTATTTATTTATTTATTTATTTATTTATTTATTTATTTATTTATTTATTTATTTATTTATTTATTTATTTATTTATTTATTTATTTATTTATTTATTTATTTATTTATTTATTTATTTATTTATTTATTTATTTATTTATTTATTTATTTATTTATTTATTTATTTATTTATTTATTTTATTCGGTTTTTGTTTTTTAAATTTAATATATATCTCAATTTCTTGCCGTGTGAATAATCTATGAAATTGTTTTATTAATCATAAATATTTGTTTTTATTTGTTTTTATTTATTTATATTTATTTTAATTCTTAAGCATTTAATTTTGAAAAGGTCTTAAAATGTTTTGCCTGAGAGACGTTCTTAAGTCTATGTACGTGTTTGCCGTCACCTCTCCGATTGAAGTCGTCATCATCATCATCGTCATCATCATCGTCGTCGTCGTCATCATCATCATCATCATCATCGTCGTCGTCGTCATCATCATCATCATCATCATCACCATCATCATCATCATCATCATCATCATCATCATCGCCATCGTCGTCCTCATCATCATCATATTAATAAGCCAAATTGAACCATTGCATCACCAATAACGACTCCTTCTGGCTCCCGGCTTGCTGCAATAAAACACGATGACGATGACGACGATGACGATGATGATGTCCGTCCGTCCGACCGTCCATGATGATGATGATGATGATAACGATGTCGAAGGTGAGGCGAAGATGGAATGATGGTGAGGAAAACAAGAAATGACGTAATGAAGTCATGCAAGACTCCGGAATAAGTCATGGAATATGCTTCTTGGATTCATTTATTTCTTTCTTCGGCGTTCACTCACTCACTCATCCATCAGTCCGTCCGTCCATCCATCCATTCACCCTTCCACCCATCCGTCCGACCATCCGTCCGTCCGTCCATCCATTTACCCTTCCACCCATCCGTCCGACCATCCGTCTGTCGGTCCGTCCGTCCGTCCGTCTGATCATCCATCCATCTATCTAACCACCCAATTAGCCACCCATACATCACTCCATCGATTCATTCATCCACCCATCCATCCATCGCATGACGTCATCATTGTATTCTAATTAGACTAATGTCCTGAAACCCCCCTGTCGGGCCCAAAATAATCGTCCGCCTATCAATTCTTACCCTAAATATATTTTTTTTTTTTCTTTCCTCCTCCTCCATCTTCGTACTCCTCTTCAGCCGTCTTTGTGTGGGTTGAGTAGGAAGCCATCTTGTTTTAGAGAGTCTTCGTCTTCTTCTTCTTATGTCCATCTGGGTGTTGCCCGGCGTTGATGATGACGACGACGATGATGATGATGATGATGATGACGACGATGATGATTATGATGACGACGATGACGATGATGATGATGATGACGACGACGACGACGTCCGTCCGTCCGTCCATCTTAAAGGAAAGCAAAGCAGCGTCATTGACGTGAGCATATAATAACCTCCATAATAACCTTTCTCCTCTCTTTCCTAGAATCATCATCGTCGTCGTCGTCATCATCGTCACCATAATGTTCATCAGTGCTTCTTAAGGGCACCTGTGGTTGCCTCGTTGACGTAGGGAACTGACTCTCTCTGTTATTATCACAAAAAGCGTCTACATCATCTGAGATTGTAGAGCAATCTATATTTATCGTGCCAGGAAGCGTTCGGGACATGACGACGACGACGACGACGATGACGATGATGATGATGATGATACCGATGATAACGTTGGTGTCACCGATAATTATGTACCCTGATGACGATAATGATTGTATTTTGACGGTGGTAATGATGATGATGATGATGACAACGATGATGACGATGATGGTGATGGTGATGATAATGATGATGATGATGATGACGACGGCGATGATGGTTATGGTGATGATGATGATCGCGGAGGAGAGAGATGGAAAGACCTGGACACGTTCGTTCCGAGGGGCGAGAAAGCAGTCAAGCGTGAAAATGAGAAGGGAAGAGTGATGGCGGATGGTGACGGAGAATTTTTTGCATCCTCCAGTTTTGTTTTTATGTTATTTTTGTTTTATTTCTGACATTATCCTTGTTTTTGTTTTGTCGTGTTTATTTTTTAATTTATTTTAATTCAATTCTGACTTTTAAATTTAAGTTTTGATGCCCGCAATAAGAGCCTTGGAGGTAAAATCCGTGCTAAATCGACGGTACATTTCAGCCATACGAATGCCTCGAGTAGATAATACTCCCCAGATAGTGGACGAAATAGCTCTCAGTGCATTTATGTGGCGCTCCCCTTGGTCTCTTAAGATCGTCCGAGTAGGTTGATCTGTTCTTAGGGCATCTCCCAGAGGTGTACGATCGGAGATGTACCTAAAGCATCATTTCTTTGCATGGAAATCTTGGAAAGGTTGTGATGATAATCTGATAGGCAGGAATAAAAATGTTCTGTTCTCGGATTATTGATTAATTAATAAATTACCGATTTAAAAGTGACGTCCAATGTACAAATCACAAATTGTGGTGTCGATCCAAATTCAATGCATTTTTCGTTCAATGAGCCCTTGCAAGTTAGAAATGGTCCTCGCTAGGTTTTAATTTTTAACTTTGCCGGAATGCTGCTTTTTTTTTTTTACAATATTTTAAAAATTCTTAAAAAATATTCATGTTTTTTTTTTAAAGTCATCTTCTTATATTTTCCGTCTCTAATCAACTCTTGTACAACAAAATTGCAATTCGTGACTTCGTCCAGGCATTTTGAAGACTAATTCTCATTGAGATAAATTTAAAACTAACACAAAAAACAATGTGCAAACAAACCGACGAGGAAATTCTCAAATAGAACTGCAATTATTCATCAATGAAGACTAAAAATAAAATACGATACGACCATACATATTCTAGATATTGTTTACAAACAGGTTTCGCGGGCAGTTAAAACATGTCGCTCTGATGCCGGCTCGTATTAGATGACGATCTCATTCGTCTGGAAATGATGGCTCCCTCAAGTGTTATTGTGCTGGATTCTGACGGTTCGTGCCAGAAAAGTGACTTTTATTGTCGGATAATGATGACCGCCGACATTATAATCCGAGCTTGCTAACCCAATAAACATCACATGCAATTATTTCCACTGCGCGTACCCTTACGGATGACAGATGTTTTGCCATGGCTTCGGTTGACATGCGATCGAATAATTACTGTCCAGTTGAATGATTTAAGAGATTTTACTGCATACAACTTAGGCATGGTATTCATAGATGTTTAAGATGCAAATATTTAGTGAAGCTTATTTAATTAATGCCGCATAAAAATTCTCAACTTGATGGATTTATCAAATTTCAGAAGAAACAGGACCGACTGGCAAACGCAAGAAGAAAGCTGACCTCACGAATGTCAACAAAAGACAAAAACCATCCCAAGATCCGAGCGCAACCAAGAAACACAAACCGCTGAGAGTTGCCCTCGACTCGAGACTCCTGTTGGCTTCCAACGAGAACCCGTCGGAACCCGAGAAGCCCGAAGAGCTTCCCAAGCCCTCTGCGGCAAACTCCGTCGACTTCCAGGCCCACGGCCTCCTCGATCCGAACGTTTCCATCTCCCTTCCGGGCGACGCTACGAACGGATTCCTCGACGGAACGCTGAGAAGGCTCCTGGATTCTTCTCTGCTCCAGGACCAGTCCCTGATGAGGATGATCGACAAGATGTCTCCCGAAGTCTTTCTAAACGCTACTTCCGTCCTCAACGAGTCGAACGCAAACCTCTCCCAATTCGACGTGACGCAGCTTCTGAACGCCTCCCTCTTGGACCAGACCTTCTCGTTGGCCGGAGAAAAGATTAACGCCTCGTATCTGGACTCCCTGTTGGCTTCCGATCCTCAACTTTCCGGGATGCAACAGGTTGCACCGACTGCCGATCCGGTAGAAATTTCTCTCCCTCTGCGAGATTCCAGATTAGCAGTGGGCGACCGACGAGAACCATCGATACCCGTGTCTCTCCCGCCGGGTCTGGAAGCTGTGCAACAATTGGTCCCTCCGAGCATAACTCCTCCCCTTCCACTCTTCCTCCCGCCCTTTTACCCGACACTGGCCAATCAAATGCTGGGCTCGCAGCTTCTCAGTAACCTCAACCTCCTAGCTCATCTTCAACTGCAGAGCCTTCTCGCCGGCACTTTGCAAGCCTCGAACTTTCCTCCGCAGTGTGCCGGGTTTCCGGACGCCGGCGCTCGGGGGAGCTTGCTTTCGGGGGAGAAAGACCGTCCGTCCGAGCCGGTGGAATTGGCAAACGTCATCTCCATCGAGCCTCTTTCCGAGGGCCCGAAGGACGCCCCGGACGGGGCCGCTGCCGAGGAGAGTCTCGGGAACTCCGCGACTTTCGTCCCCGTGGCTCCTGTCATCAACGAGACTTCAAACGATGGAACAGGCAACGGATTGCTCGCTTCTGTCAGCAATGATGATGATGATGATAATGACGGTGCTGGTGATGACTTTGACATCGGAGTCGACAACGACGCTTGCAGGAGCACCGAAAATGTCGCTACTGATGAGTGCCTTGAAGACTATGACAGACCCTCTGATAATGTCAACAAAGGTGATGATGATGATGATGTTGCAGATGGCAGAAACGTTGTTGGTCATGAAGGCAATTGTCTTGCCACAAACGTTGGCAACATTTCTTTTGTTGGCAACATCGTTGGAGAAGTTGACGATCATCCTGCTGATTCGAAAGTCATTGAAGTCATTGGAGAAATCAACATCGTTGATGTTGTCGACAGCTCAGTCGTTGCAACGGAAGTTGCAGATACAATGCAACCTCTGAAGACGAGTGGGGAAGATGTAGGTCGAGAGGAATCTATGCCAGTCTCACAACCAACGAGTATCGATCGTGATCATCGTCATCATCATCATCCTCCAACAGATGAGGGTAGTGTTGATAGTGATGCTGGCAGGGATCTCCAGGGTGATGGTAGTGGTGAGGATAAGAATGACGGAGGCTCCCCTGCAATGGAATGCACCGAATCTGAACTCAGACCAGGTGTTTTTGAAGTCTGTCCGTCAGGTGAGAACTTTATTGATTAAAGTAATTTAAGCATTCCAATTAATCTAATGTGATGGCTGCTTCAATCAGGATTTAGGATTTAATATCTTTTTATTTATCATTTTTGTAATATTTTTGTTTATTTTGGATCTATTACTTTTTTTAAATAAACAACAAATGGTGGAAATTTTGGATTTTAACTTTTCAGTCTCAGAAGGTGAATCATCAGAAGCCTCTTCTGATGACAAATCAAATCCATTGCAAAACACAGAAAACAATTCGAGCTTCTATTCGATGACTCGTCAAAAATCAGGAGACGTCGAAGGATCTCGCGAAGCCGAGCCCGGAGGGGAAAACGAAGCCGAAATCGATCCGGCAGATGCCTCGGAGATTCCCGGTCCCGAGTCTTCGGAAACTTCGGTCGATGCGACCCTCCCTCCAGACAAGATTTTGACAGAAAGGTCGACCGAGTGCAAAGGGGTCTTGAATTTCGACGACCTCCGGCAAGATTCTCGATCGTCGTTCAAAATCGATTTGAAATCAATAAAAAGGGAATCTGCCTGTGACAACGATGACGTCGACGTTGCTTTGACCTTGGAGGAGGACGTCAAAGCAGACATTTCGAGCGTCAAAGAAGAAGTCAAACTCGAACCTTACGCCGTCAAGAAACATGAAATTCTCGACGTTATGAAGAAGGAAGAACTGGAAACCGAGGAGAAACCGTCCATCGTCCGTGAATTGGCAGACGGAGATCCCTCCGAAGAGCATAGACCCGACGCCAGCTTCGAAGGCGATCGTGGAAACGTCCCGGCCACCGGATGCCGGGAACTTCCGGCACCTTCCAGAAGGATCTCCATCCCTCTCTCGGTTCTTCGAGACCTCGACATCAGCAGTTTCTCGTCGTCCGCAAACGCCGCGTCGAAATCCGTTCCTTGCTACAACTGCGGACGGAATGCGACCCATTTTGCCAAGTGCCTGTCCTCTCACGGCTGTTGCCTCGTTTGCCTCTTCGATAAAATTAAGATTTGGTTGGCCAGCAATTCCAAGGTTATTATTTGCTTTTGATTGGATTTCATTTTCTTGTTTTTTTTTTCTAGGAATAATTAAAATTGGTTTCAGTTTAAGCAAGTTCAAAATATTATTCTAATTATCCTTATTTGATTATTTAATATTTATTTATTTAATTAATTAATATTTTATCCATATTTGTACATGATTTATATTTTAATTATCAATAATATAAATAATAATAACATGATAATAAAGTAACTCGGTTTATTAGAAAGCGGTGTCTCTCAACGACAAGTTGTGATTGCTTTTAAGACCTGTTTTTATTTTTCTTTTTCAGGATGTTTTTGCCTGTGAACATCCTGGCTGCACAAGTTTCTATAAAACAGGTCCGTATGAAGTTTGTGAATGTTGTGGGATCACCACATCACTTTAATGAGATATAAAATTATATATTATTATTTATATTTTTAATTATGTAATGGATATATTTCCGTTCTAGCTGGTTTATTAAGTGTCCTAGCAAAAAAATTCTCAACATTTTAAAATTCGCTCGGTAGATGGCCTCAAAAAAACTTATTAAATATTTTTAATTCATTCGTTAGATGTCACTTCATTTCAACGATTCCCTTCCTCTTTAACAGCCGAACTCCGACAGGTTCTGCCAGAAATGGTGGTCGAAATAATGGAGGAGAAACTGGAGAGGGAGTACGTGGCGAGCACCGAGGGTTTCCTCAGGAAGGTCAACTCCAGGTCGGTGCCGGTCGCCCCTCTCAGGCTCGGAAGCGATGACTGGTGGCCTCAGTACGACCACTGGGATCGGATGGATCCCAGTAAAGTAAGCGGTTTATATTTATTACAAATTAAGCAGTTATTTGCGTTCAAATGTCGAATGAAAATTCAGAATAAATTACTGAATTGTTTACCGTGATTTGCAATGTCTCTGAACTGCCCATTGAAGATTTTGTTGGCAACAAACCTTTTTAAGATAGAAAGCTTAAAGAATAAAAAAATCCTTCTTATCAGCTCCAAAAATTATTTATTTTGTAAGCTCATGCATGGCATTTATTTTGTAGCCATATTGTCTCATTGATGTTGATGAGTCTTCAAAAGAATATGAAAAGGTTTCCAAACTTTTCCACAAGACGATGACAGCACCCAGGGCAAAGATCAAAGCCATCAGGAAGCTTCTCAACCCGACCTTATGGCAGTATTATTGCATGTGAGTTGGATGTCTGTATTTACTTTTTATTCCCTAGGTGGCAGAGCTGTTCCTATTTTTCTTTTTGTCATTCTCTTTATTTTTTATTCCCCAGTTGGCAGGAGCAACCTTATTTCTTATTTTTAACATTCCCAATGCATATCTGATATTTATTATTATAATTAAATATTATATGAATATAAAAATATTATATTCGAATTAAATATATATAATCGTTTAAATGACTGATTTAAGAATTATATTTTCTTCATTTTTTATTATTATTATTACTTTTTCATTTATAAATTTAAAAAAAAACAAGCTTTTTCTTTCGTAAAAGGAGAAAGGAACAGAGCATACGACGCCTCGGCCACTTCAGGCATCAGTCGGAAAGGATGCTCTTCCACGGAATCAAGAGAAAGTTCCTTGACGTTGCTTGCCTGGAAAACGTGGATTGGAGGAAGTGCGGCATTTCGCACGGCATCCTCTTCGGGGAGGGTGGGTTTTGTTGTCGTCGTTGTTGTTGTTGTTGGGATAATTAATCGACTTTTAAAAGGAATAATGTTTTTTTTTTTTTGCAATTTATTTTTAGTTTTTTTTGTTTGTTTTTTTTTGGGAGGGGCATTTTCAGTTATAAAATTATATATCATAAATTATTATGAAATTACAAAATCTCATTGTTTTAACTTTTTAATTGATATTATTTGAGCTGATAACATACAACTGTAACTAAATCGGAAAAAAATTTCACATTTTCAATTAAAATCCTCACCTAACAATCATTCATTCATTCTCTCTCCGCCACGTACCAGGCACCTACTTCACCAGGGATGCCTCGTATGCCCACCAATACACGGACAAATCCCCTCCTGCTGCCCCGCTCAGGGAGAGCGACGTCGACGAAGCCCTGGACCGGTGCTTGCAGCTGGAGAAGGAAAACGCCGAGTCGGAATCCGATCCCAAGAAAGCATACGACAGAGTCAGAAGGCTCATGAGCCAGCGACTGTTCGAGATCCTGGAAGACAAGGCGCCGCAGAAAGACGCGTCTCCTCACCCGAGGTTCGTGCTCGTCGCCAGGGTCTTCGTCGGCAGGTACGCCCAGGGAAGGGCGAGCGCACGGAAACCCCCTCCCTTGGATCCGACCGACCCGTTCGGACCCTGCTACGACTCCCTCGTCAACTACCTCGACTGCCCGACCCTCTTCGTCATGTCGGACGTCAACCAGTACTACCCGGAGTACGTGGTAGAGTACACGAACATGCCGAGAGAGAGGACGCCCTCCAGCCTATCGAGTGATCGGTTTTGGTTTGAGTGACGGCTCTAACCACCGTCGGAGGAGTGCTGGACAAGTGACAGGAAGGCGAAAGACAACTGACAGGCAGGGATCTTGAGTTTCTAACCCACTCAGATTCCTGACCCCTGGAGATCCACGGCAGTCTTTTATCAGTTTAAAGCGTGCTCCTGTGAGTCGTCTTTCATCCGTCAGTTGTCCAGGTAATCCTTTTAGGTCAGAAGAATGGACCGTTGCCAGTTGTTTTGGTGTCATATTTTATGAGACTCATTAAGAATTATTGTTTTGTATTTGTGCCTTGATCTATTTATTCATTTATAAATTAATTTCTTATGCAACTTATTTCTTATTTTGCTACCTCTTTTACTAGACTAGTCATTCTCAAAGTCATTCCTTCAAAACACAATTTTGTCTTAATTCTTTTGTCACTTTGTTCCAATCTGTTAAAACTCATTTGCAAGCTCCGACTGAAACGTCTCGAGGCCTCATGTCGTCTGCTCATTCTGAAGTGCACTTGGTGACCCCTCCCTTACGGGGATACTCGGTCAAACCTTTTGGAGATGGTGACAATGATGGCGTTGCAAGTTTGCCAGCAAAACTTTAAGCAGGAGAAGTTTATAAAGTCTTTTTAATGATATTTCTTTTTTTTTATGGCAATATTATGGACAAATCAACATTTGTCAAGATTTATTAAAACAATTAAGAAAAAAGAAACAACTATCTTTAAAAATGTCTGAATTGCTGGAGAGATCCTAAAGTACAGGTGGGTGGGTGGGTGGTTGGGTGGGTTTGAGGTCAACGATCACCTCTGAGAGTTCGTGGGGTGAAGGGGCGCGACCCTGGACTTCCGTGAAAGACCCAACCTCAGAAGAGGGGATCTCGGGATGCCTGGAATGCAATCGACAAATTAAATTAAATGCAATTAAATTTGTGATATTAAAATAAAATAATAATAATGAGAGTGTGATATGTCATATTATATGTTTATTATTATAGTTATGAAATCCTTATGATATGACAGGAACAAACCCTAACAAGTGCATTCAGTACATAATTGGAATCAATTCGTTATAATTTCATGTCAGTCACCATTGAGCCGGATTGGTTCAGCATTTAAATTTATTAATTTATGCTAGCCAATAGCAGATCAGCTGAGTGAATAATTAATCAGTTAACTTATTATCATCTCAGAGTTTGAGATTCTCACTTGAACTGAAGAGCTTTGAATTCAATGGGGCTTTTGAAATAGAATTCTGTGGTATAGGAGTAGCTGGTGATGATGACGATTTTATTGCTACCGATGATGATGATGTTGTTGGTGCTGATGATGATGATGTTGTTGGTGCTGATGATGATGATGTTGTTGGTGCCGGTGCTGGAAGAAGTGGAGCTGAAGGTCGGACTGAAAACATAAAAAGTAATTAGATAATTTGGATGTTTATTTATAAAAAATATGATTCTGAAATTGAAAAACCGTTGAGTTTTGATATTAAGCTGAAACAAGGACATTCTGTGTTGTTAAAATGTTCAGGTGAAAGAGAAAGTGTTAAAATGATTTATTTATTTATTGTTTTATTTAAAAGAATAAAAATCTTTTAAAAAAAAAAAACTTGGGAAAGTGCTTTCATTGGTGCATTGAAGCATGTTGTTACTTGTAAACAATGGTTTGCGACATTAAATTAAAATTTTTAAAAAAATTAAATTAAAATATCCGATTATTAAATTAAAAACTCCAATAATTCTGCTGTTAAATTTTCTGATAAAAAATTTACTCCTGAAGGAATATAATTTTCCTTGATTTATGAAACAAATCTGTAAAAGTGGTTGTAAAATAAAGCTTCAATCAATCTCTGTAAACAATCAAACAATCAATCAAGTCAATCAATCAACCAATCAAAGAAATATCATGACCTCCCAACCAACCACCTACAACCAACACCTTTGCAACAACAGCAGCAACAACAACATCAGCAACAACATCAACAACAACACAAGACCAACTTTTTTCACCCTCAGAGACCTGACCCTGCTTCCTTGACTTCGTGACCTTCGGATTGTTGCCATTGGCGGACGTTTTGACCTTTTGAACTTTGACCCTGCTCGGGGCTTTTTTCTGGGACTTTGATTTGGAAGTTGAATATTCATCGTCGTTGTCGTCATCATTCTCGTCTGAGTAGTCATCATCATCATCATCATCATCGTCTGGAAAAGTGAAATGATAGGATGATGACAAACAAGCATTGATGATGATGATGATTGGACTCTGAATGAGACTTGGATCACTACCTGGTCTTTAGTACCAAACAATAGCAATAATAATAATAATAATTATTATTATTAATAATAATAATAATTATTATTAATATTAATAATAATAATTATTATTATTATAATAAAAATGATAATAACAATAATAATACTGATAATAATAATAATTATTATTATTATAATAATAACAATGTAAATTACTAGAAGTTCAATCAAGCAAGCATGGTACGGAGATCAATAACTTATCGATCGAACCCGATTCTCGCGATCTTTTCCGAGACTTTTTCTTCCTTTTCTCTTCTTTCGGTTCTTTGGGGACGTTGTTTTTGGGCGTCACTTTTGCATCGAATTCTGATGTTTTTGTTGTTTGTTTCTTCGTTTCGATGGAATTTTTGTCCGAAGAGGTTTTCAAGTCGTTGTTGACTTTGGCTGCGACAGTTGCACTCGTTGACACCTTGGTTTCCTCTGAAACTGCTGCTGTTGCTGTTGTTGTGTTGTTCTGTGGTGGATCGCTTTTTGGCTCACGAGGAGTTGTTGCTGTTGTTGTTGTTGGAGGTGAGTTGTTGTCTACCTTGTTTGGTGGCTCGACTGAAATCGAGGTGAAGGTCGTATCAAGGATTTCAGTAATAATAATAATACATTTATCAAGAATGTTGATTTCATGATCGAGCTTATAATTGTAACTATCATCATCACCACTATCATCATCATCAGCAGCATCATCATCATCATCACCTTCTTCACGTGAACTTTGACTCATCGAAATTTTCACTGCCTTCTGGATGTCCCTCATCAACAGCTTCTCATCCAAAGGAATTCTATTGAGTGATGGCAATGATGATGATGATACCAGTGATGATGATGATAATGATGACAACAGTGATGATGATGATGATTACATTGTTGCAAATGCCCTGATGAGTAAGCATCAATGATGATAATGATGACAACAGGGGTGACGATGATGATGATGACTATATTGTTGTGTAATGAGTAAGTATCAATGTTATGAAAAAGAAGAAAACATTATTAGTACCTTGCAATGGTTGAAAAGTGAATATATTTCAGATGTTCAACTGTTTCAGTTGGAGCAGTCAATGATTAAAGAATAAACAAGGTCTGACCTTTTTTTAGGTTCTTCTTTCTTTTCTAAAATCTTGTCTTTGGGTTTGTTCTCAGTCTGTTCTCTTGTTTGCTGCTTATCTCTGGACGGTTTCGTGTCCGTGACGGGCTTGTTTTCTTTTGTAGAGCTTGATTTCCTGTCACTTTTTTGTGGCAGTTTTGAGACAACAAAATCTATAAGTTATATATTTATGTTACTCATTCATATCACCAACAAATGATGAGTTCACTTTAAACATGATGATGACATGGTCCAAGAAAGTCATCAAAAACAATCAGTTTTTATGATTCTAACCATCTTCGTCATCTGGTGAATCTTCGCCGACAAACGAAGTATAAGCAATCTCTTTTTTTGGTCTAGCATGAAATTTGAAACATTTAATGACGGTCTATAATTCATCATTTAAGCCGTAAATAGGTTTTAAAATCCACTTAAAAAATAACCTAGACGATCTTCTTTCTCCCATCGCAATCCCTCAGTTTGAGTTTACGGCAAACCCATATAAAACCAGCCTTTTTTTTAAATTTCCCAGAAACTTTTGTTGTTTTGGTGCAATTTACCGCATAAATTTACCCTCAAAAAGAAAATTAAATCTAAATAATAAAACCTGAGTTATGTAATTTAAAAAAATTTATATTACTAAATGTTCAGCCTGTTATTTTATTTCAAATATTCTAGATATCGAATATCTACAGAAGATGTGTCTTTCAATTTATCAATTTACTATATGTATCATTTCGAAATCACGATTTCTTATTTCTAAGAAAAAAATCTATTTTTCTTAATCTTACTTTAATTGTTTGATTGTATTTCTCAAAATGTTGTATAACGACTTAATTAGAAGCAAGCAGACCGCAAAAATATAGTTCAACAAAATTTCTGTTTCTTAACAACTTTATCTTACTAGAATTTTTTAAAAATCAGATCATAAGATGCCTATATAAGAGCTATTTGTCCTTTAATGCTCCTCCAAGGTTGGATAGGGCGAGTATTTCTCGGGTTTGTTCGAAGATATTGTGTTAGTATCGTTGCTTTCAATGACGTATTTTGCTCTTTTGCATCCATTTGAAAAACCATTAAAATGTCTAAAGCAAAGGTTTTAGAAGCTTGTTTTTTGCCAATTCGAAGCAACTGTTGACTTTTTAGAGCAGTTTTTGCAATCAGTTTGTAAATATTTTAAAAGCCTAAGCCGGCCACTGCGTACAGTATGCTTTTTAGCGAGACGCCTATGAATTTGACTTGTCCCGATCTAGTTAAGAATTTGTCTTGAGTTTTATTTTTGTTCAAAGCTGGCCTTAAATTGCAAGCAAACTTTGCAAATAAAGCAATTTGCCTGAAATTCTAAATGCTAGACAGTTCTGAATTTAGTTTTTCACTATCGCCTTAAAATATTTTCAAGCAGCCTTTGAATGTAATAAACTTCAATATTAAATATAGTTTATTTTTCTTATTTATTTTTCATAGAGCAAAGCAAATAAGAGAGATTTACTTTAATATTTGACTGATCTATTTAATGTTAATGGAATCAAGTATATTCAAGAATATTTCAATACATTTTCAACCAGACACATTAAGCTCAACAATCTAATGACAACTTTAAGCAAGAAATTCAGCCAAAATCACACCCATTATAAGAAGCCTCTTAGCAATAATTCATGTAAACAGCATCTTTAAACAACTCCTCTTTACCTCTACAACTCTCTTTTTTCCTAATTCTTGGAGCAACAATTTGTTCCTGTATTTTGCAGCCACAACAACAACAACAACCAAAGAACAACATGGAGTACAAGATAGTCATGGTGAGGCACGGAGAGAGTGCCTGGAACGCCGAGAACAGGTTCTGCGGATGGTACGATGCTGACCTCGCGGAGGCCGGAGTCGAGGAAGCCAAAAAGGCAGCAGACGTTAGTGATGTCCTTGACCTGTCCATGCATTCATTGTTTCAATTCGTTCATTCACCTATCCATCCATCTGTTCACCTCTGCATTTATAAGCTTCATCCATCATTCTAAGCATCCATTCATCTAACATTCACTGGCTCATCTCTTCCTTCCTTCCATCCATCCATCCATCATCCAGTAGCATCTTGAGGAGATAGGTATCATTGATATCATTCACCTATCCATCCATCTCAACCCTGCATTTGTAAATTTGTCTATCATCCATCCGTCTACCTATGCATTCATTCGTCAACTGTGTGCACATTCATGCGTTCATCCTTTCCTTCCATCTGACCTTGCAGAGTCTCAAGGAGAAGGGCATCCACCCACCCATCCATCCACCCACCCATCCATCCATCCATCCATCTATTCACCCACCCATTCATCCATCTATTCACCCACCCATTCATCCATCTATTCACCCACCCATTCATTCATCCATCCATCCATCTATTCACCCATCCACCCATCCATCCATCCATCCGTCCGTCCCTCCATCCATCCATCCATCCATCCATCCATCTATTCATCTACCTAAGTATCTATTCATCTGACTGCACATTCATGATCTCATTCCTACCCATGCTTTCCATTTTACTTTCCAGCGTCTCAAGGAGAAGGGCTTCACTTTCGACGTGGCCCACACCAGCGTCCTGAAACGCGCCATCAAAACCCTGTTCTACATCCAAGAAGGACTCGACCTCCACTGGATCCCCGTCCACAAACACTGGAGGCTCAACGAGAGGATGTACGGAGCCCTGCAGGGTCTCAACAAGTCCGAGACCGCGGCCAAGCACGGAGAAGATCAGGTACATGCGTGCTTATGCTCGTGTGCGTGCGTGCGTGCAAGTGTGTGTGTATGTGTGGTATGTACAAGTAGATCTGCTTATGCCATGTCCTCTGCCAGGGTTATAGTTCTTATCATTTGTGAATTATTGTTTATCACGAACCTATGATTTTGGGCCCAGTCATGTGAACACGAATCGAGATAATAACAATAATCGATCGTAAACAACGGTACGACAGAAAAACATCGGTAACGTCAGATGGACGCGTGTTATTGGCCGAGACTTTGTAAACGGCGAACGCATCTTATCTAAACCGTCCTCGTTGACCCCCAGGTTAAGATCTGGCGTCGCTCGTATGACGTGCCCCCTCCGCCAGTCGACAAGAACAGCAAGTACTACCCTGGAAGTGACCCCAAGTACCAGGTTGGTTGCTCACTCGGTACCCTGGTTGATTCATAGGTCAATTTAGGGGTTCCCAAATTGATTGATTGATCGATCAATCAAGCAAGACCCTCTCGATTGATTGATTGATCGATCAATCAAGCAAGACTCTCTCGATTGATTGATTGATTGATTGATTGATTGATTGATTGATTGATTGATTGATTGATCAATCCTGATTTGAAGAAGATACAAAATCCTATATCCAAACTGGCATTCGCAATTCTCTCCTTTCTCTCTTCGTTATGATTCTTTTTTTTTCTTCTTCCACTCCTCATTTCTTGATCTCATATTACTATAATAATAATAATAATAATAATAATAATATTAATAATAATGATAATTAATGTATGTATTATTTATTATATTGCTATTATTATTATTATTATTATTATTATTATTATTATTATTGTTATTATTATTATTATTATATTGTTATTATTATTATTATTATTATTATTATTATTATTATTATTACTATTATTATTATTATTATTATTATTATTATTATTATTATTTATTATATTGTTATTATCATTCTAGTACGTTGACACGAAACTCATCCCCGTTTCGGAGTGCTTGAAGGACACCGTGGGCAGGGCACTGCCCTACTGGCACGACGTCATAGTACCAGAGATCAAGGTCAGTTTATTGTCACTGATGTTATTATTGCTATTATTGTTATTGTTGTTATAATTATTATTATTATTGTTATTATTATTGTTGTTATTATTATTATTATTGTTATTATTATTATTATTATTATTATTATTATTATTACTATTGTTATTATCTTGATTGCATTTGCATTAACGACCATAAAGATAGCTAAGAGATGTTAGGTGTCTTTGCATTTTTAATGATTGACAGGCATCTTGTTTTGCTCATCTCTATTACCAGCAGTGACTGATTAGCATATTATTATTATTATTGTTATTATTATTATCATTATTATTATTATTATTATCATTATTATTGTTATTGTTATTATTATTAGCACATGATTGTATTAACATTACTTGACTCCGCCCATCTTAGGAAGGCAAGAGGGTCATCATCGCAGCTCACGGCAACAGTCTGAGAGCCCTGGTCAAGTACTTGGACAACATGACCGACGAGGAAATCATGGCACTCAACATACCCACAGGTGATTATAATAATTTATGCTAATTGATTCGTTGTAAGTAATTATAATAATTTATGCTAATCGATTCGTTGTAAGTAATTATAATAATTTATGCTAATCGATTCGTTGTAAGTAATTAAAATAATTTATGCTAATCGATTCGTTGTAAGTAATTATAATAATTTATGCTAATTGATTCGTTGTAAGTGATTACAATAATTTATGCTAATTGATTCGTTGGGTATTGCTTTTGAAAGCAGATTGGTTACTCAGTCGTTCTAGTCTGTGCTGATTAGCAGCATACTGTGTTATGGACGCGTGTGTGCGTGTGACATGTTTGTGTTGTGTTGTGTTTTAATGCTTCCATCAGCTATGGAATTGGAATAATCTTTTAATAATATGTATAAATAATATGGATGTTTATTTGCATAATCTCGAAAAGGGAGGTGACGAATTACCTCGACCCGATTGCTAATCGACCCGACCTCGTTTTCGTTCCAGGCATCCCATTGGTCTACCACCTGAACTCTGACCTCCAGCCGGTCAAACACTATTACCTGGCCACTGACGAAGAGGTCAAGGCAGCCATCGACAAGGTGGCCAATCAGGGCAAGGCCAAGTAAAGATGGCCGCCGATGATGACGACGACGATGATCCCGGCTTTGTGAAGAAGAAGAAGATTATTGTTTTTGCCGGCAATATTTATTTTTTTATTATAATTTATTTTAGTAATAACAATAATTATTATTATTTTATTTTATTATTATTATTATTATTATAATAATTAATTTATCATTATTAATTTTCCCTCCCACACTCCTCTTTATCATCCCGTTTGAACCCGTTTTTTGAAATTAAGAGTGACTTGAATTGAGGATGGAACGTTCTTTCGTTCGTTCGTTTTTTGTGCCGAGGAAGGAGTTCGAGTTAGAAATAAATGGAAACAATGAAATTCGATTTTATTTTTTTTTTGATCTGCCAGGGGGCCCTATGGGAGAACCGAGGTGGGTCTGGGGCTCCTAGATGGTCGCTTCCCTCCCTTTGTGGGTAGGTAGGGTGAAGCAATTCCCGTCCGTTTGAGTTCCCTGCCATCTGGTGACTAATTAGAAAATAGAACTGCTTCGTTTGCGTCGGCCAGTATTGGTGTCCTGATCGGGGCTCGTTGACATCACTGACTATCACTGTGGTCCGTGTCGTTTACAAGCCCATGCTTGATGCGATGTGGAACGTCAGAAGCGTCATGACATGCTGCTTTGGGTCACTTAGGGTAAGTCGAGGAGTTTCAATGGGACGATGTCCTCTTGGTTGGATTCTCAGAATTCGCCATTTCAGTCGGTGGATGTTTTTGATGTTAATCTGTTTTGTTTGTATTAAATATTATTAATGTGAATATTTGAATGATATTAATTCAATTATTATGTAATATTATTATTAAATAATTATATTTTTCACCACAACCATATCAATAATACTAACATTTTGAAATGAAATGGATTAAGCTAAGAAAAGAGTCAAGATAACCGAAATAGTCGTGACAATTACATCTTCGTCGTATTCTTCATCACCACCACCATCATCATCATCATCATCATCATCATCGTCATCGTCGTCGTCGTCGTCATCATCGTCTGTCACAAGTAATTGCGGCTCTAATAACTTGGATCATCCTCGTCTTATTCTTCCATTGCTTGAAACGTCATCCAAGAGATGACCAATGGGCATTCAGGGTTTGTAGGGGTCGGGACAGAGACTTAAAACCCTTTTGGGGTCAGGTGCTGTTGACAGGAAGAGGGAAGAGTTTATTGTTGTGTAACCATTCATTAATTATTTATTATTATTATTATTATTATTATTATTATTATTATCATTATTATTATTATTATTATTATTATTATTATTATTATTAATATTATTATTGTTATTATTATTATTATTATTATCATTATTATTATTATTATTATTATTATTATTATTATCAATTATTATTATTAATCCGAATAATGACGACATTAATTCTTTGATTTAATGCAACCAATCTGTATTCAAGGACTCGCACGAGAATTCACATTTATTTCCAAAAGACCGGCGTTGTCATCGTCATCATAACTATAACCATCGTCATCATCGTCGTCGTCATCATCAATAACAACATCAACAACAGCAGCAGCAGCAGCATCGTCGTCGTCATCATCATCATCATCAATATCATCAATAACAACATCAACAATATCAGCATCATCGTCGTCGTCGTCGTCATCCACAACATCTCTGCAAGACTATGTTGCCTGCGATGCGTCACGGTTATCAAGACAAACCACGAAATACTGAGCCTTATAAGCGGATGTTGTTGCATTCTTTCGTTATTTCTAAAGCCAGCGTTTGAAACTTGAGAGGAGTCCGAGTTTTTTGATTGACTGATTGATTGATTGGTTGGTTGAAAGATTGATTGATTAATTGATTGATTGATTGATTGATTGATCGGTTGATCAGACGTTAATCCGAATCATTAATGCCTGCTTACGTAGGGAATCGACCAGAGAATCAGTTTTGTCATCGATATTGCTAACTCGTTAATAATTATCGAAAGCTTGTCGGCCAACTGAAGCACAAGTAGGTCGAATTGTTATTATTGTTATTATTATTATACACATTTTTCCTGCTTCTTCTCGGTCTCACAGCCGGTGATGAATGAATGCTGAGCACTACCAGTGCTCTCAGCAATTCATCCAAGAACTTTCCGAAGAATGTGGGCAGTGCCCAGTAAGGAGATCTTCTGAATCTCCGAAGTCTTTGGTCGTCCTGGTATCAACTCTACATACTTTGTAAAGTCTTTTCTTAGCGTTCCGAGCGCTCCTACAATTACCGGAACGACTTTAGACTTCACTTTCCACATCCGGTTGATTTCAATCTCCAGGTCCTTGTATTTGCTAATTTTTTCAGCTTCTTTGAGCGCGATGTTCTTATCATCCGGGACTGAAACATCGATTAGCAGGCAAGACTTGGATCTCCTGTCATGGATGACAATGTCAGGTCTGTTGGCCAATATTTTCCTGTCCGTGATAATTGCATAGTCCCATAGAATGGTGTAATCTTTTATGTTCGTCACACTTTGGGGCGTGTGCTCGTACCATTTCTTTGGAACTTCCCATCCTAGCTCACGGCATACAACCCAGTGGATGTAACTGGCCACCTTATTATGTCGGTGCAAATATTCAGTTGCTGCTAACACAGTGCACCCCGACGTTATGTGGCTTATCGTTTCTTGGGCCTTATTATTATTATTATTATTATTATTATTATTATTATTATTATTATTATTATTATTATTATTATTATTATTATTATTATTATTATTATTATTATTATTATTATCATTATTATTGTTGTTGTTGTTATTTTTTTTCTAATTTATCTAATTTAAAATTAGAATCCTTTCCAAACCACGTCATGACTTGCAACTGACACAAGTCAGAAGACGTTTCACTTGCTCCTGCTATAAATCGGTGAGTCATGGCAATTATGTCATGATAATTAGAATATTATAATTAAGATATTAACATATTTTAACATACATATTAATGAGGACACTATCATAATATAACATAAATATTAATGAGGACATTATCATAATATAACATGCATATTAATGAGGACATTATCATAATATAACATACATATTAATGAGGACATTATCATAATATAACTTACATATTAATGAGGACATTATCATATTATAACAAGGTCATTAACATATCGTATATGGTTGTGATGATCTAGTACAGCAATGGTACGTACATTATAATATCAATACGTATTTTAATAATGAGGAGGTTGTTAATATTCCAATTAGGATATTATAATATTATTATGATTAGGATGGCAAGAGCCCCGATAAATAAACAACGATGACGTTGGCTGCCGATGTCGACGTTCTAATGGTTTCTGTCGCCACTGTTAAGTGCTAATTGAGGAGCTCTTGTTGTTGTTGTGTTGCTGTTGTTGTTGCTGTTGTTGTTGCTGTTGTTGTTGCATGCTGTCATCATCATCATCGTCCTCATCACCATCGTATCGAGAACATGTTGCTCTTGTTGCCGTTGTTGGTGTATGTCGTCGTCGTCGTCATCGCCATCGTCGTCATCGCCATCGTCATCATCATCGTCGTCACCATAATATTAAGTTGTTGTTATTGTTACCGTCGTCATTGTTATTGTTGTTGTTGTTGCTGTTGTTGCTGTTGTTGTTGTTGTTGTTGTTGTTGTTGTTGTTCCAAGAGTTCGTTTGTGATGCTCGATCGAGGTTCATTTTTATTCGTTGATCGTGCTTCCATTACCTAGGATTTCTGCTGACGATGACGATGATGATGATGATGATGATGATGACGACGATGACGACGATGACGATGATGATGACGACGATGATGACGACGACGACAATGCTGAAGTCATTGAACAGTTTCAACAAACCGCCGTCTTATCTTGCAGTCTTTGAAGTGACCAAAGAATTAAAATTACGATTTCTTTGATTTTTTGTCGTTTTTTTTTTCTCTCTCATATTTATTATTACGATCGGCGCATTAATTTGTAATTTAATATAAAAGTATTATAAGATTGTAAGTAATCTATAATAAATAATAATAATAACAATAATAATAATAATAATAATAATAATAATAATAATGTTGATGATGATGATAATAATAACAATAGTAGAGGTTTTTAAGTTTTTTATCCTCCTATCCTTTTGTTTGCCCAAAGTCGATATTGTCGCAAACAATCGAATGTGTTTGCTTCGAAACTTTGTATGGAAAACATACTCTATAATAGGAATGATGATTATAATCAGTTTATAATAATTCATATTATATATCCACATGTATCCACGTTAATATCTCAACTCGAATACATAATAACCTTTTACCGCACCCCGTAACTTTGACCCTTTAAGTGTTTGCCTCATTGCTTTGTATGAAAAACATTCTATAACAAAAGTGAGCATAATCTGTTTCTGATAGTTCACTTAGCTCCACATACAGCCACGTTAGTATCTCAACTCGTACATATCACCGAACGAGTACAATATAAGTACAATGAATATTGTCCAATCCATGCTACCCGTCAGTACTCTTGAAACCTAACCCTAACACTGACTAGTGCCCTTCTTGCGGTCAATTTTAGCCAGAGGATCGGGGAGATCAAAAAGTCGTTGTTTGAACCGAGGTCACCGGCAGTTCACTGACACCTAGCCCTAACCCCCTAATCCTAGACCTAACCATAACCTCTAACCCTAATCTTAATCCCTAACTCTAGACCTAACCGTAACCTCTAACCCTAATCTTAACCCCTAACCCTAACCCTAGACCTAACCATAACCTCCAACCCTAATCTTAACCCCTAACCCTAGACCTAACCATAACCTCTAACCCTAACCCTAGACCTAACCATAACCCCTAACCCAAGACCTAACCATAACCTCTAACCCTAACCCTAGACCTAACCATAACCTCTAACCCTAACCCAAGACCTAACCATAATCTCTAACCCTAATTTTAACCCTTAACCCGAATCCTAACCCTAAAGGTGACTTCTCGCTTGTACCAACATAATTTCTCAGGTTTCAACTGCCTTTGCTTTCACTTACAAAGTCCTTAACACCTCTCGGACGTGCTTCGTTCCAATCTTTTTTTATTCAATTTATTTTCTTAATTAAAATTTATTCCCCCGTTAATCGATTTTTTAAAATTTATTATTATATTATAATTATTAAAATCTATTTAATAATAATAATAATAACAATAATAATAATAATAATAATAACTCAATAATAATAATACTGTCATCAATCGATGTTTCCTTTTTTCCTTATGGGAAACGAAAGTACTTTTCCAAATAATCTGATAATTCCCAATGCTGACGACGATGACGACGACGATGACGACGATGACGATGACGACGATGATGATGACGACGATGATGTGAGACATATAAACTCAGTTCATTTCAACGGTTTTCCTCTGTGAGTGAGTCACGTACGAAACCTAATTAATTAATTTATTTTATTTATTTATTTTTTCTTTTACTTTTAAAATTCGAACGTTATTAGAGTCTAAAAAAAAAAGTACGTAAACTTAATTATTAAATTATGGTTCTATCGTCGTCGTTGTCGTCATCATCACCATGATAATGATCATCATCATCATCATCATCAGGTTGACCTCAGTAACCGGTCCTCTGCAGGTTCTTACCTGAGCCTACCTTGGAAACTAGTTGTTCCAGCTTGCGAGGGAGTTTTGTTATTATTGTTGTGTACCAATGTGTGTGTGTGTGTGTGTGTGTGTGTGTGTGTGTGTGTGTGTGTGTGTGTGTGTGTGTGTGTGTGTGTGTGTGTGTGTGTGTGTGTGTGTGTGTGTGTGTGTGTGTGTGTGTGTGTGTGTGTGTGTGTGTGTGTGTGTGTGTGTGTGTGTGTGTGTGTGTGTGTGTGTGTGTGTGTGTGTGTGTGTGTGTGTGTGTGTGTGTGTGTGTGTGTGTGTGTGTGTGTGTGTGTGTGTGTGTGTGTGTGTGTGTGTGTGTGTGTGTGTGTGTGTGTGTGTGTGTGTGTGTGTGTGTGTGTGTGTGTGTGTGTGTGTGTGTGTGTGTGTGTGTGTGTGTGTGTGTGTGTGTGTGTGTGTGTGTGTGTGTGTGTGTGTGTGTGTGTGTGTGTGTGTGTGTGTGTGTGTGTGTGTGTGTGTGTGTGTGTGTGTGTGTGTGTGTGTGTGTGTGTGTGTGTGTGTGTGTGTGTGTGTGTGTGTGTGTGGTGTGTGTGTGTGTGTGTTGTGTGTGTGTGTGTGTGTGTGTGTGTGTGTGTGTGTGTGTGTGTGTGTGTGTGTGGTGTGTGTGTGTGTGTGTGGTGTGTGTGTGTGTGTGTGTGTGTGTGTGTGTGTGTGTGTGTGTGTGTGTGTGTGTGTGTGTGTGTGTGTGTGTGTGTGTGTGTGTGTGTGTGTGTGTGTGTGTGTGTGTGTGTGTGTGATCAATCAGTCCAGAACGGCGTGTGCGTGTTACCGGCTGTAATTTCAGAACAATTTGTTGCTCATTAAGAGCATCCTGCCTGAGTAAACAGATACGAATGACTGTAGCATCCCTTGCGATCATACGATGCTGTACTAAGTGCTGTTATTGTTGTTGTTGTTGTTGTTGTTGTTGCATGGTGTTGTACAAAGTGTTGTTGTTGTTGATGTTGTTGTTGTTGTTGCATGGTGTTGCTGTGGTAAATGCTGTCGTTGTTGTGTTTGTTTGAGATTTTGCCCATGTACGTGATGTGATACATGAATTCTTTGCTCGTGGTGACTTCATAATAACCACCGCGTCTAATTAATAACAATAATAATAATAATAATGATAATAATAATAACAATAATAATAATAATAATAATAATAATAATAATAATAATAATAATATTAATAATAATAATAATAATAACAATAATAATAATAATAACAATAATAATAACAATAATATACATTAATATTATATTATATCATTGAGGAGGTCTTCATTATTATGCTATTATGAAACATAATTACGTACGCCTGGGGTAGAGAACTATTATGATTGTATTCCTAATTGCTGTCGAATTGCATCTCAATTCAAGCATTTTAATGACCGAGTTTTGGTTCATCTTTGGCTTGCATTTTTGCATTTTTCCAACAATGTTTTGAAATGAGCGCTAGATAAATGCCTAACAAATGGCTCCCATGATAGCACTATATTTTTGACGATGCGCTATAATCGAACAATCAAATATCTTCTGATTTAAAGACAGCGATAGCTATTGAGAACATGCTGGAGAAGTGACATTCAAATCCAGTGCTGAGGATGTACCTAACCATGCCTAGACCCTACTATAAACCAATCATAACCAAGACATTATCCAAACCCCACCATAGTCTTACTCTAAGCCGACACCTGCTCTTAATTCTAGAAATCCACTTAAAATTTGGAAAACATGTCTGAATTGCCTGTAGATTATCACTTATCCACCTCGTGCATATCATACCTGATTTTATTAATGCTACAACCGTTTCTAGATTCAATGCACTTATAAGAGACTTTGATCTTAGCAAATATCTTACATATAACTACCTCTCATTGTAGTCATTATCGCCACCTTGACTCATACTGTCATTGCAATTTGTCCTTGCTCGAATTGGAAATCGAAAACTGTGTTAGTGGTCCTATTGGGCCCTTCAGTTTGAATAAATAAATAAATAAATAAATAAATAAATAAATAAATATTTTGAGCTACCAAAAGAGGTATCTATGGGTCAATAACAGCCAATGTTTAAGATGCAAGATTTCAAAAGCAGAGGCTAAAGATTTTTGGTTTTATTGCAAGGAGGATTATGCTTTTAATATACGATTATATAAATATGTACTATACTTTTATGTATATTATACTTACATAAATATATACTTATACATACATATACTATGGTATATATTATAATTGTATATATATATATGTATATACGTATACATACTTATATAAGTATATATCTATATTTATATTTATTTTATATTTATATTTCTATATTTATATTCATTCTTTTGATAACAGTTTACGTGGTTTCTGAAAACAAAAAAATTGTTCCAATTTTTGTTGTTGTAAAGAACTGTTGCTGACAGCTTCAAATATTTGCATTGAAACCTGAGATTGAAATGCTTTTTATGAATGATACTTTCGTGTGTGATATTTCTGTAGGAATTTCGTTGTGAATTTGTACTGATCGTACTGATTGTATTGATTGTACTGGCTGTACTGATTGTAATGGTTATATTTATTGTAATAATTGTATTGATTAGTATTGAAAGATAATCCAATAGTGTTTTTTTTTACCAATTAACTATCTAATTATCAATATTAAGAATATGTATTTCATTAATTATAATTTATTAAATTATTAAACAATAATTATTGTTATTACGTTTAACGGTTTAAAACACTTTTTATTTAATTTTTATTTTAATTTTAATTATTTAATTGAAATCGTAATTAATCAATTTGATCAATCAACTACTTTTTGTGTTCATCCATCCATTCATTCATCCGCCGTTCCATCTGTCTTTCCTTCAGTCCATCCGCCTCTTCCTAGTCTTTCCAGAATCTTCCTAATTGGTGCCGAATTGAAAATTTTTTATTTCCCGGAAAAATGATTGATTAATCACCGGCAAACGTGCGAGTGGGTGGGCGGGTGAGTGAGTGAGTGAGTGAGTGAGTGAGTGAGTGAGTGAGTGAGTGAGTGAGTGAGTGAGTGAGTGAGTGAGTGAGTGAGTGAGTGAGTGAGTGAGTGAGTGAGTGAGTGAGTGAGTGAGTGAGTGAGTGAGTGAGTGAGTGAGTGAGGGAGTGAGTGAGTGAGTGAGTGAGTGAGTGTGAGTGAGTGAGTGAGTGAGTGAGTGAGTGAGTGAGTGAGTGAGTGAGTGAGTGAGTGAGTGAGTGAGTGAGTGAGTGAGTGAGTGAGTGAGTGAGTGAGTGAGTGAGTGAGTGAGTGAGTGAGTGAGTGAGTGAGTGAGTGAGTGAGTGAGTGAGTGAGTGAGTGAGTGAGTGAGTGAGTGAGTGAGTGAGTGAGTGAGTGAGTGAGTGAGTGAGTGAGTGAGTGAGTGAGTGAGTGAGTGAGTGAGTGAGTGAGTGAGTGAGTGAGTGAGAGGAGTAAAAAGATTCTAATGAACAGCTAATGACTGATATTCTGATGTATCTGTTGATCAGAGAAATAGGAAATTAGAATTGATCTACGGTTGCATTAGTCTCTGCCAGCAATTAAACACTGCCTTCTGCCCGTCATCAAGAGAAACATTTTCAAACAAATCCGAAGAAATTCTAAATTAATTGAATTATAAAGAAAATTAAATCAAATTAAATGGACGTTCCATTTATTTGGCCAACAAATATTAAAATATTATAGCCATAATTAGCATAATATATTTGTTTCACTGCAACAATAACAACAGTTACTGTCTTTTCTTAATGCAGAACAACAGCACCAACAACAACAACAGCAACAACATGGGAACGTGGGTTTGTCCCAACGACAGACAACTTGCTCTGAGAGCCAAGTAGGATGAATTATTCAAAATCGTCATCGTGACTTCGTCGTCGTCGTCATCGTCATCATCATCGTCGTCGTCCTCACCACCACCACCACCAACATCATCATCATCATCGTTATCGTCATCATCGTCATCATGACCATCGTCCAGTGAGCTTCCAACATGTAATTAGGATGTGTCCCCTTCAAAAAGGAAGTCTCACAAATTTAATCGCTCGATTAATGGAGAAATTCCTCGAGAAGATGATGGAAAATAAATTCTTTTTCTAAAAAAAAAAAAACAACAAAAACAAAAACAAAATAAAAACAAATTAAGAAATCATTTCTGGAGATAATTATCTGGAAAATTATTTTAATTATAAGTCTAATATTTTTGTGTTTTCCATCGTTCTTAAGACAAATTTGACGACTTGATGGCCAATCATCGCCTGTGTACAATTTCAAAATTGCCGCCACATTATTGTAACTATCGTCATTATGATCGTCGTCGTCATCGTCATCACCGTCACTACCACCGCCACCATCACCAACATCATCATCATCACCATTTCATTTCACCTAGATCTTTCCCAGGGTCGCTTGACGACCTTGAAGCTGGAAGCAGTCGCCTCTTGTCGTACGAACATCGTCATCATCATCACCATCATCGTCGTCGTCGTTGTCGTCTCCGGAAGTACATTCGTGACACGCAGAACACGTGAGAGCCATAAACTCCGGCAGGTCATGCCGATGATTATGATAACGATGATGTCGGCCTAACCCTAAGAATAGAAACTATGTCGATATGAATACAATAATTTAAATCGATTATTTTGATTATTATTATTTTTATATCAATAAACAGTTAAATAAATAAATAAATAAACAATGCATGCATATTTAATGAATGCTTATCAGTCAACTGCCTCTAAAACCTAAATCCCACTAAGCTGACCAATCCTAGACTTAACCGTAATGCAAGCTACTCCCCTACCCTGCCCTAAGCCACTCCCCCGGCCATGCTTGGTCCTCACGTGACCAGTTATTTGACGCACGCTCTTTCCGGCACATTCCAAAATCGTCTTCTTGTTTGTTCAATATATTTGTCTTTAAAATTTTAATGCATTTAATACACTATTATTTATGGCAATTTATGAATGATTTTTGGCAAATAATTTATTATTAAAATTATTTATCAGTTTTAATTATAGCTACAGGTATTTCCTATATTAATCGTTTCTAATTGCCTTTATAAGTCAGAGGAAATACAAATAATTATGATTAATTTAGTTTGATAATAATGATAATACCACTACTACCACTATAGGTAATAATAATAATAGTAGTAATAATAATAATAATAATAATAATAATAATAATAATAATAATAATAATAATAATAATAATAATAATAATAACAATAATAATAACAATAATAATAATAATAACAATCAAAAATGCAACTGATGATCATATTACTTCATACTGCACTCACAACTTTATGGTCCAAATGGCCCCCAATAACGTCTCCTCAGCATTGAAGGACGACCCACCCTCGACCCGGACTATTGGCCCGACCCGGACTATAGGCCCGACCCGGACTATAATCCCGACCCGGACCACAGTCCCAATCTCCCTCAGACCCAGACTCACCCAAAGCCAAAGGCACCCGAGCTGCAAAGGGTGCGTCTCCAAAATGAATCTTTTAAAATTAATTTTAATTATTAATTACCGTCCACCTCACTTGATACCTTCTCAACTGCAGCCAGTTACGAAAGCCAAGGTGTTTTTAAAGAAGTTCTTATTTACATTTCTTTTTATATATTTATGTATTTATTTATTTATTTGTTTGTTTGTTTGTTTGTTTATTTTATTTTTATTTTTTATTTATTTTTTTTTAAAACCTTCAAAAATAAAAAAATGAAGGGCAGGCATTTTTAAGCCCTCGTAAGTAAAAGCACAGCGATTGTTACAAAGATTTTAATGGCCATAATTGGCTTAATGAATAAATAATAATAATAATATTATATTTCCCATTATAACAAAAATAATAAATAGTATTGTTATATGATAATAATAATAATAATAATAATAATAATTTTTGTAATTATTATCGTAATTATTACCA
>CM067529.1:12165000-12315000 GCA_034509925.1 Hirudinaria manillensis | reverse complement strand
TGTACAGGAAAAGTACAAATATTCCTGTGTATTCAGTCATTCAGATTCAAAATGGCAGACCAGATGATGCTACACTACGTTTATTAGAAAATTTTATTTTGCTAATTATAAATTATTTCCGATTATAATGGCAATTGAAAAAAAGAACGAAAAAGCATCTTAAACCATTAAATTATTATTTCGTTCGCTAGAGTTTAAAAAAAATTTCCGAAACACTTCCTAGGGTGATACAAGCGTGCAGCAACCCCACTGCGGTGTTAAAATTCGTCCAGACAAATGCCCCCATGCCCAGAACAACAAGGGCGACAACTTCTGACGAGATCTATTAACAAGAGACAATGATAAGCTGACCAGAGAACGAATTTATTCCAAATCATCCAAAGCAAAATGTTCAAATTCCCCACCAACAAAAAATTATTCCTACAAACAATTGACTTGAAACTATTTGACATCAGAGATGGACTTCGTGAACAAATCGACAGTGACATTCTCGTGACTGGCACCGGTCAAAATCGGATCTTACGAATTAATTATGCTAAGCGGGCAGGCATGCAAAATCTTATTCAACTATTTTTGTTTACATTGAAATCAGAATTTACAGCTCGATCAAAACAATAGGCAGCGAATCGATGCAGCACGGCATCGAAAGGTTTGCCGTCGAAAATGCCGCCTTCTTTCTCCTCGAACGCAGCGCCGAAGAGACCCTGAAATTCAAAATTCAAATATTTGAAAACATTTAAATGCGAAACTTTAAACAGGGGGGAGAAGGTCGAGTCGAGTGAAAATTAAAAACAATTTGAATGGAAAAAAAAATGTCGTCTCTAAAAATGACAAGTGAAATTACTAGATTACTCGCGAAATTCTCAACTCGGATCTCAAAATCCTCGGAAACCATCGAGAAAGGAACGCAAAATTCACCTTTAAAATCAAAAGCGTTGACTTTTTTTTTTGCGGAGGAAAACAACAATTTCTCGAACGTCGCCAAAAGCCGGAACAGAACGACCGACGAAGCACTTCCCCCGCCCTTTTGACCTTTAGATCTCGAGGGCAAAGAACGAGGTTATGCCCTCTTTGAGTCTCTTCGGCATGTGGAGCCTTTTGAGCGAGTTCACCTTTCGTCCGCAGCCCCTCCAAAGCGACAGTCTGCAGAAATCCTGGAGACTGCGAACCGGGGTCAAGTATTCGCGGAGCGTGGACTTGATGTGCTCCGCGACCTCTTCGTCAAATCCGACTTCGCCGCTGGCGACCATGTCGTCGACTCTGGCGCAGATCGCGGCGAAAGCTCTCAGGGCGTCGTCTCTGTTCATGTAAGTCAAGATCCCTGCCACCTGGTTCACGGCCGTGGATCTCGTCCATCTGCCGAAGGCGAATCTCCCTCCCATGAGCGAGAACAGACGGACAAAGTAGAACTCGACGGGGTAGAATCGGCAGCCCCCCGAAGAGGGCGATTTGACCTCGGGGCAATGGTCCGGGTCGGCTCCGAAGTACATGAGCATCCTGGACATCGCAAAGAAGTCGGCAGAGAGGTGACCCTGGGCGTGATGAGAAGCCGACAGTTGCATGAGAGAGTGGAGGAGGGAACCGCAAGCGACCTCCCGATAAGTCGTGCTGGCTCCACTTTCCAGCAGCAGCAGGCATATCTGATCGAGCTGCTCCATCATGTTCCAGTTCTCGTGGAACTGGAGACAGTGAAAGTAGCAGTCGAGAGCCGAACTGCTCGGGTCTCGGCAGGGCACGGAGTCCGGCTTCAAATTCGGGCAGTCGCGATTTTCGTCGAAGTTTGGATCGGCACCGCCCCTGAGCATCGTTCGGAGAGAGTTCAGAAGATCCGGCACCCGGCTCGGATCTGCATCTCTTCCGCAGACTATCGAGTATATCATGCTGTGCAGTGGATACGTGCAAGGATGGGAATTGTCATTGATATTAAACTTGTACTCTAGCAGCAGAGAAACCATTTTGTTCAGCTGACCGGCCTTGTGCATTCCAGAAGTGCAGGCAATGTGGTAGAGGTTCGGCGTGCTTCTAGGTTTGTCTACGTCGATTTTCTTTGTCTCTAGAATCATTCTCATTTCTCCCACTTTGACCTCTTTGGCTCTCGCTATCATGAGTTTGTAGAGATCATCCTCTTTGAGTCTCACGGCCAGCGAGTTCACCAATAATTGCGAACCGATTCGAAGAGCCGCTAAGAATTTCTGAACGTCGAGAGTTATCCTCAGAGATGGGAAAAGCTTTTGTAGAAAAAGATCCACGTAGTTTGAATTATCACAGATGACAGCAACGTCTATTGCTGATAAATGTTCACCTTTGTGCTTAGAGTTTTCTTCAAGGAGGCACTTAAGTTTTTCAAAGATGTGGTTGCACTGCTCTTTGTCCAAAAAGTTCTGCAGCAACATTTTAAAGTTGTCATTCTTTAATAAGTCTTCCACGATTGTCAGCCAGGAATCTTTAGCTTTCTGATCTGCTTCAAAGAACTCACATATCTTCTTGACATCATTCTCTAGCTTTTCGTGACCCAATGCAGCAGCCAAGTGTAGATATGGAAGTTCTGCTTCAGAAATGTTCTCGTACTCGGTCAAGGCAGCCACCAAAACTTTCATTAGAACGGTATTAGAAGAAATGATGGCATGGTGAAAAAAGTTCAAGTTGAACTCGTCGGTTATGAGAAAAGCTCCTAGACCAGGAGTCACTAAAGAACCTTGCGTCAAAAATGAGAAATGATCAGTGCGCAAGTTTTGAGAATAAATATTTTCTTTTGTTAAAACGGAATACGAGCTCTGCATCACGACGTCCCAGCCCGCAGACGTTGCAGTAAAATTAATTGTAACAGAATTGAAATTCGAGACTGGTTTACATTGATTATCAAGATGCTAAAACTCTGTTATTATTACAAAACAGACGTTTCACGTATGTAGCACTAAACTCAGCACCGAACCAAAAATGAAAAACCATGTAAGTTTTAACTAAAAGTTAATTCGCGTCCCGGGATTTGCTCTGTCACGCTATCCTATCATATTACTTAAATCTAAGATTTAAATGTTTTCTATAAATAAACATTCTATTTAGAAGTAAGAAATCCAATTACCAAATGTGTCTTAAATGTCCAACCTAAGGCACTCAAATAAACGCCGATCAAAAAGCAGAAAAACCAAACATGATAAAATTATTAATAATGAAAATAAAATTTGACATACTTCGTTTGTTATTAAAACGATCTTGACATAACTTAGCAATCTTGACATAACATATCCTAAACACAGAGACATGATTTCAGTTTTTAAAATATGTGAACAAAATAATTTAAAACAACTCTATAAGACGATAATTTGTTTGTATAACCAAAAATTGAGACAAATATAATGCATCTTCGTAAATCTTCCAAAAGAAGGTTTAATTCTTCCCTCTAGCGATTGAATTGGAATTCAAATCGTGTTACAAGCCAATGCTCAAACAATAACTATGTTTTTATTTATATGTAATCATGCATTATATTTATTTAAACGCGTTTGTGTTTTTAATTCAATCAATAATTTACATGCATTTTACGCTCCTAGCGGGATACTGCGTTTAATAACAAAAGTAAACTTAAATTTAGGTTTTGGAATAAAAATTTATTTTGAAATAAAATATTCCTACCATCATTTAAAGAAATGATATTCTCTTGACTTTACTTCTCTAAACAAAGTTTGTCCCAAAACAGGTCTCCGCGTTGATATTACAAACGGCATTGTTGTTCTCTAGATCGAAGTGGGTTTAACCTGGTTTTGATATTTAAGGTTTGTTTTATTCTTGAATGTCTAATGATGTATTTGCATCAAATTTGTTTACCATTTTGTGTTTGAGTTTATCGCCCTAAAAATGTTTAGTAGGAGTCAAATTGTTTTCTGAATCAACTTTTACCATATGATTTTGAAACAATAACGTAAATTGAAGTCTGTGTTTGTAGCCCAGATAATAGTAGATTTTTTATCTATAGTTTAGGATGTTATGATGGGGTATACTATAATTGTAATAGAATGGCTATTGCACTTTGGAATGTGTTGTTTACAAAATCAGACTAAAAAGAGTCACTTTGTACTTTCTCCTATCTTGAATCTTTTTTAATTTAAATATTTCAAGAGTTATTGTCAGCTACATCAGTTGCTCTAACCCAATCATATTAGATCAGTCTTTCTCAAATAACTTTTTGATTGATTAAAAACTGAACGATGATTTAATTCATCCATTCTTTGTAAAATAAACCAATAAAATTCAATAATTTCAGAAGCCATGATTATGAGACTGATTTCTCTTATTTTAAACTCAACTTTAATACATTTATATTTTATCAATAAATAAGTTAATAAGCTCTCAACTGATAAATTATACCACTATGATATTCAACTGATAAATGTGAAGTTAAAATATCAGATTCATCTTCATGTTAAAGCATAACTGGTGTGCAAATTGGCTCAAAAGATTGAATTTCTGTCTGATCAAATAAATATAGTAAATGCTAGTCTCACATCCAAAACCTACATGCTCTTATAAATATTGTTATTGGAAGATTTTGGTTGCTACATAAACTGCCCTTTGTATTGCCAACACCAATGCCTACATGATAATCTGCTTATCAGAGCCTTATTTGCTTCAATCACAGGAAATGTACAACCAACAGTTTAGGTATCAACCTGCAGGAATCAACCAATCCATGCTCGAATCTTCGCTATCCTTCCTCAAGCAGCTGAATGCCAACGAATTGGAAAACCTGGAAAAGGACGAGGCAAGGATAAAGAAGCTTGCGGAGGATTGCGAACAGGTGGGTAAGAATGTTGGACAAGTGATACAAAGGCAAAAGATAGTTCAGGGAGGGATCTTTAGTGCCTAGCCTACTCAGACTCTGCTTCTTGACCTTGGAATTCTATAGTACACTGATAAAATGCATGCCTGTCACTTATCCAAGTTACGGATGGGCAGAAGCCTTAGTTTGAACCTTGGCACAGTCCAATACCCAATACAGTTGGCTTGAAGTATACAGGATTTCATATGACATCCTGATGATTATTCTGTTTTCCTATGAATTGATTCATGTAGCTCTGGTTGTAGTAGTAATAGTTCACAGAAGATAGGAAATTTTTATGAATGATTTCATTACTATTCAGAACATGCAATTAGAATAAAAATGATAAATGCATCTGAATATTCATCAACGTGACTCCTCCCCTAAGGTCAGACAGCTCCAATCAGAAAAAGAGAATTTGCTAACCTCAAATAAGAGCCTGGCGGAGTACAACCTATCGCAGGAGCCGAAACTAAACCAGGCCAAGATTCTGTTGGCACAGACCCATGAACAGGCTGTGAAGGTATCCAAGAAATATGAACACACCAGAATGCTTCTAGGTATTAATAACTTATTATTGATTTCATACCTTTAGATTCAATATTATTGTTTATTTATTGTTATTATTATTAATTATTATTATCATTATTAATTATTATTATTTATTATTATTATTATTATTATTAATTTCATTTTTATAATATTTATATTAGTTACCTATTAGTATTACATCAATATCATACTTATCATCTTGTAGTTAGAGTTGCTATACTTTGTTCCTAGTAACTTAACCCTTTCTTTAACTATATTGTAAAATTTATTAATAATGTTATTAAGATGATGTACTTTACATGTTTAAGGACATTATGATTTGTAATAATGTGACAGCTAATAATATGACGATGATATTGATCGCTTTGCTACGTCATCAGAGCCGTTCAGAGACCGAAGGGTATTTCTTGACATTAGGTAGGATTGTCAGCGTTGTGAAGTGTTGTGAAGCATTGTGAGGCTTTTGTGCCCGGACGGGGCGTATTTTATGACCTAGTACGCACGTATTCACGTATTCGAATGAATTCTTTTGATGAATTTCGAAAGGAATATTTCCATATTTCAGCAGATGTGCAATCAAGGACGCGGTGTTAAGTAGCATTTGAGAGGATACTCTCGAGCGATCAGCACGACTGATATCCCAACAACGACATGATTCATGTACAGATTAATTGCATGACTAGTTACAATAAAGATAGATCTGGATAATGTAACTGCTAGGAATGGACCAAACCCAAAATGAGAGTTTGGAAGAGAACTATTCAACAAATATAATATATATATATATATATTATTTATAAATAAATATATATATTTATTTTATATAATAATATAAAAAATTATATTTATAAAATAAATATATGTTTTATATATATATCTATTTTATTTAAGTATATTAAATATACTTATATATATAATAAAAATATATAAAATAAAATATTCCGTAATTTAAAAAATTTAACTCGGTTGCGAGATACATTCATGGTGACAATGAAAAATGATTTTGAATTTCTACGAATATTGATGTGGCAATGACTCACCGGGATTTACATTCTGTTCGGCCTTTTTGCTTGAAATGAATGTTATTATTTTGTTTTATATTGGATAGAATTTTGGCTATAATAAATAAAGACATTGATGGTTGCCATGACGATTACGGTGCTCGTGGCGGTGATGGCACTTATGATGATGATGATGATGATGATGGAGAGGATGATGATGATGATGATGATGATTCCCAAACATGGGAGATCTTGTTCTCTGAAGATGATGTCTGTATATAAATTGCATTAAATTGTGCCATTAGGATGATCACGAATGACTTCTGATTGGCCGATCATGACCAATTGATAATGACTCCTTATCATAAAATATTCCACATTATTCGTCATTATTCGAGTTAATGCCATATCGAGTCTCGAGTACCCAATGATACTTTCAAGGTTTCGAGTTATTTTTACTGTTGCTTTGCAAGTCACCAGATGTCTCTTCTGAGGAATGAAAATGATAAATCGATCGAGAATCACACCAAGCCGGGGGGGGGCTGGGATGGAGAGGTTACGTGTGTCTGTGCGATGTGCGTGTGTGAGGAATCAAAATTAAATGTTGTTCTCCTTTGATCCTCGCAATTTATTTCCAAATTATTCCAAATTAAAGTGGAAAATAAGAAAAACAAATATAATAAATTAAATATAATAAATTAAAGATGCTGTATCATCAGCATCAGGTTTTTTTTATTTGACATTTCTGTGCATTGGTGGATGGGTAGAAATGGGTGGACCAAGAGTGGTTGGGCAGCCAGGTTTGTGTGTAATTAAAAGAATTAGGTCACATGCATAATTGAGCTCCAATTATCATAATTTAATCGTGTCCTAATTTCAGCATCTTCGTTGATGTCAACAAAATTGTTAGATAACAAACGCCTCGTTTTCAACCCACAAAAGAACATTTTTGTTTTTATCATGAGGACCTTGAAAATCAATTTATCAAAATCAATTTTTCAAAAAAAACGTACAAGTCTTAAGTACAGCCTGAAGTACAGAAGCAAAAACTGTGTACTGCATTCTCTATGGCACAGACCTATTGGCATAATATTAAATATTATGGACAGTTCTAAACTTGCATTTCTTGTCTCTGAAAATTTCTAACCATAAATCTTCTCTTTTAATCCTGCCAGCTATTATTAAGGTCATTCGAATTAATTATGATAACGTTCTCATTTGCATAGGCAGCCGATCCAGATTTAGCATTTTTCCTTTTGACGCCAAATATTCTATGACTACTGCATTCAATTATAATTATTTAACTTCTTATGAATTATTATTTAGTTTGAATATCATCATCATCTTACTAGTGAACTTTTTATTATTGTTCTTAAACTTGCTATTATTATTATTATTATTATTATTATTATTATTATTATTATTATTATTATTATAATATCGAATATTGATTTTTTACAGAAGGAACTCCAGTGAAAACCTCTTCTGATGTCCAACATGCTCTCCTGCAAGCAGAATGTGCCAAGAATGAGGAAGCTTGCGAGGTTTATCATTGGCATAATTTTGATAGTGAAGATGGTGATGGTGGTAATGATGATGGTGATGGTGATAATGATGTTGAAGATGGTGTTAATGATGATGATGATGATGATAATGATGATGAAGATGGTGGTAATGATGATGATGATGGTGATAATGATGATGATAATGATGATGATGGTGATGGGAGCTAATGTGATTGTTATGGTAATAAGGATGTAAATAACAGATTTTTACTTGTTTACTATTTGATTACTGTTAGTAATAGCATTAACAATAATAACTTTGCATAATAATAACAATAATAATAATAATAATGGCCGAGTTAATAGCAGGCAATTCAGGCACTAAAGTTATAAAGAACAGGTAGTAAACATTGCGATTCTTCTACGGCTCTAGTTCTCAAGCTTTATCACTTCAGATTGTCATCATTAGCATAATTTATTACTAATGTCATGAACATGATTTCTCATTTTGCAATCAAAAAAGGCTTTAATTTATTCATTAGGCTCGTGAATATAAAATGAGAGTCAAACTGACTATAATGATGACGGTGGTGGGTTGTTGCTGACGATGATGATGATGATGGTAGTAGTGGTGGTGGTGATGATGACGACTACTACTATGATGATTATAATCCCTTTCCTCTCGCTCCCCCTTTCCAGGAACTGACCAACGAATTCCTAGGAGGGAAGTTGGACATCGAAGGCTTCCTGGGCAGTTACATCGAGATGAGGACGCTGTCGCACGTCCGCAAGGTCAAGTGCGAGAAGATGGCCGAACTGCTCCGGCAGGACTCCGGGGGCCCGACCTCGGGCCAGCACCGGCGCCAGTCGGCCCCCGCGCCGACCAAGCAGACGCCCTTCGCGCCGAGCTACTCGGCCTACATAAACACGGGCTCGAGCAGCTCGACTCCCTACCCTCCGTATCCGGCACAAAGCCACTCTTTCGCCCCCTACCCCTTGCCTTCGTACGCGGCCCAGTCCTACGGCGCCCCGATGTCGATGCCGGCCCCTTACTATCCGGGCGCTTATCCCCAGCCGAATTTACACTGAAAATATTTCGAAGAGAGAATTTTTCTCTCTTAGCTGCAATGATGCTGTGTACATTTTTTTTCGGCTCATCCCTTTTTTTCCTCTGTAAACGTTGCCGATCGTTCGTCATCGTCTTCATGATTGAATCCGATTGATTTCCAGAACTGACAGAACTCATAATAAGTTTCCTAGCCACGTTTCATGACTAGCTCCAGCTATCTCTGTGCTTGTTGGTGGAGGAGATTAAGTCAGTAACTATTCCTAGTTTTTTTTAATTATTTTTCTTTTTATTTTTTGAGGGAAGAAAATATGACGGTCGAAAAGCCAAAAGCTATACTTTGACATCATTTGTAATTGACATTTCTCACCCAAAATAATTTAAACAGAAGCATAGGCGTGAATCCCCGTCTAAAATGCAAACATCTTGATTTCTTATTCATGAAATTATGATGTGCTTCAACAGCTCTTGACAGCCTTGGTGGTTTTAAAGAATTTTGATTTTAAAATTTCGTTATTTTTACAAGGCAATGTTTATGTATTAACAACTTATTTTGTTGTGCTTAAGTTACAACTGGTGATATATTTCGATGAGAAAATTGCTTTTTGGTACTTAAGTTCTATTGCCGGCAAAAGTTGCTGTACAACTAAAGATTTAATAAAGCTGTGTACAATGCTGCAAGGAAACGAGAACAACTTGAAAAGTCTCTCAGTTGATAAGAGTGCCCTTGGCTTCTTTGAAGATTTCGGTAGGTGCCTTCCTAGATATTTGGTTTAAAATGGGACATTCGAGATTAGGATCTAAACATTAGGAGCGTGCCATGCGACGGGGAAGGATATTAGTCCACTCTGGGAGTAACTCTAAATATGTTCTATTTGAGGGCCGACATTAAGTCCACTGACAATGCTTCGCTTCCAGATAAAAATAAACAACCGTTCGACGAAAAAATCTAATAAATAATTTAAGTAACAATGCAGCTCTAGCGTATATCTTGAAATCAAATTAACGAGGCACCAAACGCCCAGCGAAATGGCGACATGAAAATAATAATTAGCAGACGATTTTCGGCAATTGGTTTGAAAAAGTTCGACTCGACTTTATCGAAGCTGGAATATTTAGAAAAGTCGAATATAAAAAAAAACAACAACTAACAAATCAAGCAACATAGACGATCTAAAAAGTAGAAGCGTAGTCACACACACACACACACAGACGTAAATGGATCTGATATCTAACATCGAACAAGATCTAGACGCGCGCGAGCGCAATGTAAGATGGCGGTTTCAAAATACTCTCGAATGATAAAATAAATGGGTAACTTCGAAGTTGTTCTCTTGCACGGAAATGATCTGCAGTTCTCTCGAGCCCTTTCTGATTGTCTTGGTTGAGTCGAGCCTCTGAGAAAAACGCTCAGGACAAAGTATGGTAAAGCATTACTACCACGTCTGCTGATGTAGAATTGAATAAAAGTTTAGTGATTAATAACAAAACATGGAATTTTAAAGAAAATGATGATGAATGAAGTCCGTTATTTGAGTCTGAGATTGATGGGAAAATCCTTTTCCGTTCTTTCGCATACACACACTCGTCAAAGTATTCGTAGAATCTAGGGACAAGTATTGTAAATTGGCTGCCTATAACGTGTCAGTTTCTCTGCTTATAGCAAAAGTAAAACCAGAAGGCAGCATAAATCTTAGTCAAAAATATCATCCAATCATGGTCTTGTTGTGAAAAAATTGTTGTTACGTTCTGCTGATCATGTGTTTGTTATGATGATTTTGAGTATGTTTGTGAGGTAATTACATACGTTTTTAAGATGATTATAATCTGAGTGCTATGCCTGCAACCTTTAAGCATTGATGGAAAAATCTTCAGAAAATAAACATGCAACGTCTATGAGAAAGTGGTGTGATGATGTTGAGTATCACGTTGGGAACCGCATTAATTGATGATAATGAATTAAGAGTTGCATCCAATTTCTGGTCACAGGATGAGAGACAAAAATTGAAATTAATTGGTAAAGACTTCTGGGATAATTAAGGTTTGGTGATGCTTTGGCTTTGAAGCTTTCAATATGGATCAAATGGAGGGCACTTAGCCAAATGCCATCGTATGCTTTGCATTAACATGGCGTTGCCAATTCCCTGGCAGTAAACGTTCTGAGAGACGACATCGTGCAGAATGGGCCCCGAATAATCACAGAAGAACTATAAAAAAAAAATTTATCGGGATTAACGACGACATAAGTAACTAACAAAAGAAGTACCGGACGACATTTCGCTGCACGTCACGGCTCGAGTCCGAACGTTCCTCTCACCACCTCGACGACGACACGTTCAGCCCGGTCCCTTCCCACTCTCTGCACTCAAACATGCCCTCTAGGTCCTCTCCCGTTTCTATGGCTACGGCCCACCTCTCCTTCCTGCAAGGACGGCCCTTGATCTGGTCGTGCTCGGCGAAGCCGCAGCCGAAGTTCAAGGAGGGTCGGCAAGAGGTCGGGGTGAGATCGAGTTTCTTGAGGTGTCCGCTCGTCTGGCTGAACTTCCTGTAGGAGTCTCTGAGGAAGCCGACGGAAACGGAGGAGGTGGACGCGAACGGTTGCTTCGTCGGAGGAAACTGGGATGCGGAGATGCCCTTGGAGACGTGGAGATTTGCCGGATGCTTCTTCTTGCCGAAAGGAGGGGCTCGGAATTGCTGAACGTTGTCCTTAGAGTCCTGGGTCTGAGCCACTAGGGCGCCCTTTTTTGCCTCTGCGTTGGCCTGTTCCAGCTCTCTTCTAGGCGAGGACTGGGGTTTCAAAACCTTCGACGACGTCTGACCTCTCGAAACAGCATTGTTTACCCTCTGACTGGCGTCGGAGGAGCTGGGGCTCGTGTCGGTCTTAAGGCACATCTTGAGACGTAGGTCTATGTTCTCTTTGTCCTCCTTGTCGTCTTCCATGGAGGACGATATCTTTGGCGATCTCTTGGCTCTCGACTTGACGGAAGAGATTGAGTTGCCCTCGTTCTCACCTTTGACCTCCGACCTCAGAGGGCTGAATTCGAGGGGAAGTTCCGACGAAGAGGTGAGGTAGTTCTCTTTGCTGTCGTTGTTCGTGGAGTCGGAAATCACGACCTCTTCGCTCGCCGTTTTCGGTGACCAATCTTGCCATTCCGAGGTTATTTTGTTTATAATGGCGTTCTCTGCCGTATATCTCTGGCTGTCCTGGGTTTTGGTTTCGTGTTGCTTCAAACTTTCTATTCTCATTTCTTCCTTCTCTCCGGGCAAAACGCGACCGGCTTCAGGGAATGATTCGGTTTTCAAAGACAATTTAGAAAATTCTCCCGACGATTTGTTTGATTTTGCTGCCTCTGGATTACCATCCTTCTGAGGAGCATCTCCGGCAGGATTTCCAGAATCGCTCTTTCCGCTCTTGTCCATTCCGTCTCCGGACTTAGAATTCTCGTTGCCGACACTAGATTCTCTGTCGCCGGGGTGAGAGGCCGAAACCGAGGTCACGTCCTCTCTGAGGAAGATGACCATGACGGTTATGTTGTCCGAGGAACCTTTGTCTCTGAAAGTTGAGGAGGTTATTTGCAAGTCTTAAAAGTCAAGTGAGAAAGGTCATTAAAATTGAGAAATAATCCAATGAGAAAGTATGGTTTCACTTTTGGTAATTTGCTTTGTGCTTAAAAAAAAAAATTTTATTTGCATCTTTCTAAGTAATTTTCCATAGAAACGAATTAATGAGCAGAAGTTGAAATTAAATTTTGACTGCTTTATGCGCCCCTCGGTCTCACTTTGCAGCTTTGACGAGGGCCTGAGCCACGCCCTTCCTCTCCTTCTTCTCCGTCACGTGACTCGAAATGTGCTTGATGACGTCATTGAAAGTCAGGACGTCCCAGAGTCCGTCACATGCGAGGACGAGGTAGTCGTCTCCGGGCAGTATGTCGAACGACTTGACGTCGGGCTGACAGGTTATGTATGGCTTGTGGCCAATGTCACCTGTATATTATTATTAGAAAGATTACATTGAATTCTGATTATATTAAATTCCTTATCAAACAGGGTTAGCGTTAAGCTATGAAACGATGGATCTGAACTCATTGACAACCACCTTTCATCATCATCATCATCATCATAATCATCATCATCTCCTTCATCATCAAAAATTCATTTGTCAAAAAGTGCCATCACCAGGTTTGGAGCAATGAGTTAAGACCAAAAATGCAATTATTAAGATCATTATCATCATCACCAGCCTGCATTTGTACCACCATCAAGCCAAACCATGTTTTATGCTATTCAAACAAACCTATGGCCCTAGAGACGGATATGGTCCCGTTGACTCTCCAAGTCCCGATGTGAACCACGGTGCCCCCCAGGGCTGTTATTCTTGCCCTCTCATCCTAAATGGAGTCCAAGTTATTATTAATCATGTTTTGAATCTGAATGAGTTGTTAGTTACATGTAGTTATAAAACAAAGTGTGGTACTGCCTGATAGCCTGGTAGTGCCTGAATTGTTGGCATTGGAATACCACAACAAGAAAGAAACATGTTTATTAGATCGTTCAAGTCAATCTGCATGTTGTCAATCCGCATATATCTCATTTCAAGACCATAGTTTTTATCAAAAAACGATATTACAATAAAAGAAAATCCCCCTGCAGTAACAATCACTGCGATTATCCTGCAAAGATCAGACGCTATCACACGCACAGTCACAATCGTCACCTCTCTCTCGGGCTTGTGTGGCAGCATCACCTCGACTGGCCTCCCGTCCCTGACCAGCACGGCCTGAGAGTCTCCGACCCAAGCCACGTGGAACTTCTTCTTCTCCTCTTCCAGCAGAAGGCAGATGGCCGTGCATCCGCTGTTGTTGTTCTGCAGATGAAGAAGATGACGACGATGATGATGATTGTTATGCTTATGTGTTTATTGATAGAGTAGTTGTAGCAGTCTATCAACGATTGTCTGATGAAGGGGCTTATCAGTTGTTACAGTAGGTGATGATGTTCTAGGTAATCTGCTACGAACATCTGCTCTGCTTATCTGGATTTTTTGTAGTTTTGGTAGGTCATCACTTTTATAACCAAAATTAACATAAAATAATAAAATATGAAATTAAAACAATTCAAATTAAAATGAAAGTTTAATTCAATCAGACGAAATGATGACGTGGTAGAACATTAGCCAACAAAACAAATAATTAAGTAATAAATTAAATTGAATATATTAAATTTATTTTAAATAAAAATCAATTGCCAATAAAAACATCCTCCTAAATTACCACAAATAGCCAAAATAATGGCAACTATCTAATGATCTGTGAGCTCATTAAGGCAAAAATAAAAAATATTTAGGAATGATTATAGCAACTAATTGTGAGTCAGTGGGTGACTGAGTGAGGTAGTGGGTGGGCAGGTGAGTGAGTGGGTGAGTGAGTGAGTGAGTGAGTGAGTGAGTGAGTGAGTGAGTGAGTGAGTGATAATGAAAGAGATTTCCTGACTCACGTCGACTTTGGCTCTCTCACAGAAGATTCTGTTGGTCTCCAAGAATGACTTCTCCAGAGCTTTCCTTGTCCCCTGGCCGCCGTCACTACCTGCAACAAGGGCATGCCCAGTCAGGGGGTGAGGTTCGACCGGCATCTGGGTCTCCTTCTTCCTGGAGTCTGGCTCGTGGTAGCTGTTCCGCTGGACTTTGGCGAGTTTCGGCTCTGCCAGGAGGTTCTGACCTTTGAGGGAGTCGAAGGACTTGCGAAGTTCCTTGGAGAGTTGGGGGACCAGCAGGCCGGTGCTTCTAGCGATTTGAGGCTGTTTGCTTTCTGGTGCTCTGTTCGGGCTTTTCGGGGCCTTTTTGGGGACGTTGTTGTGGGTGACTGTTGTGGTCATGGTGGTCTCACAGGGACTGTCCTCCTTCAGGAATTTTGAGAGCACCCCCGAGAGGTGCGTTGCGGTGAACCGGGCCGCTTCGACCCCTCCGTGACCGTCAAAGACCCCGAAGAAACGATACCCAGTCTGTAATTTGAGCACGTCATGTTAGGTGCTGAATGGTTATTTCAATGTTAATTCTTTCGTCACGTCTAGTTGCCTATTAAATTATTATTAATTGTATTATATTGTTTCATTTCTTGTTAATTATTATTCGGTTATTGTTTGATGCTTTGTTTTGTTTTTATAAATTTAGTTTCAATGCTATTAGAATATAATTATCTTAAGTTTCACTTTCACCCTTTTACATCCTGGCAGTGGAAACTTTGCTGTCCTACATTGGTGTCCTAAACATCATAACATCAGACAACAGTACAACACAACTTACTGGTACTTACACAACCCAACTAAACCCCAACAACTCTCTTCCAACCATAACATCCTAACGACACGACTTACTGGGAGCACAAACAACTCCGAGTATTGCCTCAGCGCGACATGCTTGTCTTCCATCTTCCTCCTCGTGTTCTTTATGGCGTGCACTGAAACCTCTGCAATCAACAACAATGGTAACAACGATGATGATGGTGATAGTGATGACGATGATGATAATGACGATGGTTTGCAATGTATAACAAAAACAACAACAACAAACAATAACAACAACAAATGATCGACAGTCACAACTGTGTGCAACAACGCTGCTCGTGCCTCAGCAACTCAACTCCGGGGGTTCGGATTCGTTCAGGATCTCGTGCGAGCGCCCACAACAACTGCAGTGGCGCGTGTTAATAATTAATCAGTTGCTATTAATAATATCGCCAGGGGTAATTAAGTCATCACCTCTGATTGACTTGATAATCTTGACTTGCATCATCAACATCACCATCATCATCATCATCACCAGCATCATCATCATCAACATCACCATCATCAACACCATCATCATCATCACCATCATTACCATCATCATCATCATCATCAACATCATTACCAACCTTTTACCAGTCCACATTCGTCTGCTTCCTCCTGGCAGAAGTTGTTGGGGTTGGAGTGGAGTTCCCTACCGAGATTTTGTAGGGCGTCTGCTACGTGGCTCTCCAGCTGGTCGGTTGCTATGCCCTCTGATGATGATGATGATGATGATGATAGTGGTAGTGGTGATGATGATGATGTTATTGAGCAGTGACATTGAATGGCTTTAGTGAGGACACTGATAATGATGATGATCTCCGATAACGATAATGACATTGTCGATTAGTCAGCTATTCTTATCCATCCCAATCATCATCGTCGCAATCACCATCATCATAATCATCATTATTATTGCAATGATTACCATTATGAGGGACGTGAACATCAGGAATTATGAATTCACTGAGATCATTATCTGCAGAAGCCAAGAAGAAGTGAGCCTCATTGATCAATCAATCAATCAATCAATCAATCAATCAATCAATCAATCAATCAATCAATCAATCAATCAATCAATCAATCAATCATGCTAATGAGATGCTGAATGGCATTATGCTGATTAAGGAGCTGAATATGCTAATAATATGTTAATTACTGTTGGCTCCTCCCTGGCAGTTCTTCAGCTTTTCCAGCTCCTTGGCATCAGAGAAGACCCTGACCGTGGTCATGTTGGACAACTTGGCAGCCCATCGCTCGGGGAATTCCCTGCACATAAAAATGCAGGACATAAATACAAATGAAATGCTCAATGAAGTTGTCATCATCATCATCATCATTATTTATTCATTTATTATTATTTATTTTTTTATGTTAATTACTAATTGCTAATATTTTTAGGAGAATGCTAACTGTAGACGTCACCGTCGTTAATTATTTATGCTAATTATTTATGCTAATTATTCATGCTAATTATTATGACTCATTCGACGTTTCGCTCGGGATCAATGCGGTCCGCAAACATTTGCCACGAAGTGGGTCAACAGTTGTATGCAATGCTGTGGTCAATCAGGTAGGATGATGACTGTTGATGATGATGATGATGATGATAACAATATTATATATATTATTATTTATCACATCTGTTGACCCACTTCATGGCATTATATAATAAATAATAATATAATATTATTATATAATAATAATAATTTATCACATCTGTTGACCCACTTCATGGCATTATATAATAAATAACAATATAATATTATTATATAATAATAATAATTATAATAATAACAATGGTGGTATTAGATTGCCATAGTAACAATAATTAACTATTATTATTATAATATTAATAATAATTATTGATGACGATTGCTCGTTGTGATTGTTGTTCTTGCAAAGGAAAATCATTTGCAACCACATCCACCAGCAATGTTTGATCCACATGCTGGGTTGCCACGGTGACCATCGGAGTCACAAACTGATCGGTTGTTCCACTAATAATTTCATCCCAATCAATGAGACTCTTTTTTAAACGACCATCAATCAATAGGAACGATTAACAATCATTAATGACTCCCTCAATCAATCAATCAATCAGTCAATCAATCAAATGACGAGGGAATTCCCCCATTCAACGAAAAAAATTAGAACAATATCCATCGAGGTGATAGAGAAAGTTTGGTCGTCTGGTGAGGAAGAGACGAGGATGATAAGAAGAAAAAGAACAATTACAAAATTCAAAAAAAATAATTATCAAGGTTTCTAATAAAATGCAACATTAATTATAACAACAATAACAACAACAATAATAATAATAACAATGGTAGTGTTAGATTGCCATGGTAACAATAATAATAATAATAACAACAACAACAACAAAACCAACACCTGTTTAAATACAATTACACACTACAAATGTACATCACTTGACATTATAAACAAAATATATAATTTTCATGCATGAAATTAAATACACAAATAATTATTCGTTTAAATATTCATTTAAATATTTAACTTGCAAAAAGAAGAAGCCAGTGGACAATTACCAACATCATCATCAGACCATCTAGCAGTTGGCTCGATCAATATCATCACCACCGTCATCTTCGTCGTCATCATCATCATCATCACTATCACCACAAGTACACCTTCGTAACAACACCCCTTCCTGCTAATAAAAAAAACCCGTCAGACATTCAATGGTGCACGATTCTCCATAAAACCTAACATGTCTTAAGCCTAACATGTCTTAAGCCTAACTTGTCTTAAGCCTAACATGTATTAAGCCTAACTTGTCTTAAGCCTAATACGTCTCACCATGGACATGTCTTGGGCGGGCCTACCACGAAATGTTTTTAAACTAAAGAAAGCCAGTGAATTAAAAACCTATAGATTATAATAACAATCAAGATCTGTCGTGATCATGATGATAATGATAACTGTGGCTACGACGATGATGATGATGATGATGATGATGATGGCAGCCCACGCAAATTAGATCTGTAAAATCTCATAAATTTAACAAATTGAGATTGTTCGACCAACATTCAATGATTATTCAACCACAAATTCATTATCAATGACCTACTTATGCATTCAATGACCTACATATGCATTCAATGACCTACATATGCATTCATTATCACATTAATTAAATTCAATGATCATCATAAACAGCCTTGGCCAATAAGAAAAATGGATCAGTCCATATTGGATAAACTGAACGACTCCAAACTTTATCTTAAAAATCCTTTTGTGACTTTAAAAAAAAACCTTATCAAACCACGAGAAGTTGGTTAGTAAACAACAACAACAGCAGCAGTAGCAACAACAATGGCAACAACAACAACAACTTTGAGAAACTACCCAGTATTGCTGAGTAAAAAACAGTACAGTAGGTTTGCAGGTTAACTGACACTCTCTGGATGGTCTCTTCAGAGATGGGTTGCGTTCACTTGTGGCTCTGCTTGTACTGCCACCAGTACAAGCCACAGTACTGCCACCAGTACAAGCAACATAACAAAGTCGTACAAACATAATTCAGATCTTAAATTCCAACCGAATTATAATCGCGAAATTATCCGAATATTATTATCTCCAAGGAGTTTAGAAATGAAATAATTTGCAGGGAAAATAAATGAATAAAATGATGATTTAATTATTTTTTAAAAAATAATGAAGCAATTGATGATTTAATATTTTAATTATTTTAAAAGGAGGAAGTTAAAATTATTTGAATTAAAAATAAAATTTAAAAAAAAATCAAGAAAAACGTAATTTTAAATTGATTTAAAAAGTACTGAACTGAACTTGAACCACAATCAAAAGAAATTCTGGCAGAAAAAAATATCAACAATAAAATTTTGTTATTTAAAATTATTATTATTATTTATTATTTTTTAAAAATCATTTAAAATTATTATTATTATTATTATTATCATTATAATTATTATTATTTATTATTATTTGTTCAATAAACATTTTCTTGAAACTTGATTAATGAATGTCTTTCTGCATGTCATGACAGAATGTAATGACATCCAACAATTGAGACTTTGACAATTTCTTATGAATACATTTTGGATTTATTTGATTTATTTATTTATTTATTTTGAATTTATTTGATTTATTTATTTATTTTTGTCAGTAAATTTTTAACTTTAATCAAAAAATCAAAACAACTGCTAAAAAGTCAGAATGCACTGAACGATCACAAAGAAATGCCAAGAGAGAGAGAGAAATCCTTATGAGAAATTAAATTCTGAGATTTTGTTGGATTTTTTTTTAATTCAATGAATTTAAATCATTGAAAAATAAATAAAATGATAATAAACCACATAACGAATTTAACATTATACTTTGAGACCAAATATTTAAATAAATAATTTAAATAATCTTTAAATATCCAAATAATCTTTTTAAATGTCTATTATTTTATATATCTTTTAATCCACTGAAACGCAACATCTCTTACTCCGAAACAGTCCAAAGGTTTTAAAAGATGTGTGAATAAAATTCTTTTTAAATAAAAATACATCCAAAGCAACATTTTTTTCCTTTAATTATCGAGGTTTGTTTAGAAAATTCAGTTCCAAAAAGCACTTTCCCCAACAGATGCATGTCTAGCACGACAGGAAACCCATCTTCAAATGTAAGATCTCAGAGAATGGTTAAAATGGAAAAATCAGATTTTTGAAGCAGACACCTTATAAAAAATTGTACAGCATTGAAATCCAGAGGCTCGTTAAGAATTGATTTAATATAAATTATCAATATAACCAATTTATATTCAGAGTAAAGTTTTTTTATAATAATTTGGTCATGGTAAGGGTAACTAAACTCTGATTAAACGATCTGATCTTATTATATATTAATGCTAAATGATATAATCTCAATGTTTCAGAAGAAACAATAATGCAAAGCCAAGCTAGAGCTAAGCTAAAATCGTAACCAAATAATATGTAAACCATCTAGAATCACCAAAAGATCACAAAAAATCAAAATCTTTACTTTGAGATCAGGAACTGATAAACCCAGTCAATGCACTGATTCTCCAATTCTTCCTCAAGAAGCCACTTGGATGGATGATCAAAGACGGTATTGGCAGCCACGGCATGCCTTATATTCGTTTCCTGAACGTTCAAAGCATCTTTTTTGATGTCGGCGTCTACGAATGTTTTCTTTAGAAGAGATTTTAACTTATCAGTCATTTTCAAATTTCAAACGTTTAAAAGTAAAGAAGATTAAAGTCCTTAGAGCCGGCCTATTGACGGCGATAAATAACGGAACGCCCAAGCAGTCTTTTAGGTGCTTTCTGTTTATCAACAAGTAAGAATTCAGGAGTTTTAATAAGTAAGACCGATTTCATTTTTAATTTAAAACTATCTTGGCTTTATAATATTGTGAATTTTTTTTTAGATGGGATGGCAGTTTAATAATTTATAAAAAGAACTGATCAAGATGCGTATAGGATCTATCTAAATAAGTGGTTTTGTTGATTTGTTTTCAGAGATACAAATTAGATAACTAATTAGCCAGGAACAGAAAGCAACCATATTTCTTTTGCACGGAAAAGCTCATGTTATCTCACTTTTATTTTTAATGGCTCTAAAGTTGGGTTTGAAATCATAAACAATGAAATTCAATCTCCTAATTTGTTTCAATGTTGCATTAAATCCTAAATAATTGTAGAACTGTTAAAAATATGTGATTATTTAACAAACATTTTAAAAAGCAACAGGCTAAATTATCTCATTACGTTTTTGGCAGGGACTGAGTTTATTGTGAAGTTGTCAGAGTTTATTTAGTTCCTTCTTGAAACTTTAAAAGGTTATACCTTAATTACACTCTGACGATATTTTATATTTGTGGATTGAATAGACGGAAGAAAAATTTCTATAAATAATTTCTAATAATACGAGACAAAATGCAATTTAATTGGAGATAAATCATAATTTACTATGATATATGAACTTTTGCAATAAAGAAACTACTAATTAGTATATTAATTATGGTTATTAATACCATATAGTTGCGATTTCTTAATGCTGCAACGCAATTGATGCAAAAAAATATATAAATAAATGAACCAAAACAAAAAATAAAACAGGTTCCGATGTTTGGGATAAACATAAATTCCTCATCTTTTGCTGGAGAAACCGTGTTCTTTATGAAGGAAAAGTTGTTTATTATTAAAAATCACATCGTAAAAACAACAGCCAACGGCCTGGATTATTTCGTTCTTGAAACTTTGTCTGAGATTTTTAAAAAATCGTCTTTGTTTTTCGTTTTAACGTTCCTAAGTCTTAATGATGCCCCAAGAATGCTACCTGAATGCTGCCAAAAATATCACGAACTATGGATATCAGTCTGTCTGTCTTTTTGTTTCTATCTAGAGTTGTCTGTACGACTAGTTACTAATTACTGAGAATAATTACATCTAATGTTACTGAAAATGATTTCCTATCGGCATTAATGACAGACACGAGCCAAATCACGGGCAGCGAATTTGGAGACTTTACCCTACCTTAACCCCAAGCCCTGGTATTAATTATGCCATCGTAAACAACTGAGATCTGGCAAATTTATAATCTCTCCGTGTTATTTTAGCGCACATCAACACGTTCTTAGTTCATTCTAGCGATCATTTTAAAAATAAATTGGGCAGCCTAATAAAGCATTTATTTTCTATAACCGATATATATATTGAATATTTAATTTGGTAATACAATTTATGCGCAATTCAGTTACTTTTTCGGCAATTTTTATGTCTCCAAATTAGTAGAATGCATTTTCTTTTCTCAAAGCGAGGGATTTATTTGGTCCCATCTAAGAATAGGAACAGAAAGAAGTCATAAAAAAATATCGCGGAACTTTTGCCTCAAAACATTAAAACCTTTTGTAACCTTGGTTATGCGATGTGGTTGTATAACGTACAATGTACGACGTACAATGTACAATGTACAACCTTGGGGAAGGCCAATGTTTAACAGGATATGGAAACGGATATGAAAAGGTACTTCTGTTGGTTTTACTCGTGATGGGATTAAGGTTAAGCTTAGGATTAGGGTTTAATTTAAGGCTAGGATTACGTTACTTGAAATTTCTTATAAACCAGGAAGAGGGCGCTACTAGATAAACAATATATTGGATGTACCAAGTAGGAAATGCCAATTTCGAATAGTCCTTTGTCAAAGGCCGGTGACCGCAAGTTGTAACTTGCTTCAACAATACATTCTTGAGGGGCGCATTAATATTTGATCGCATTTTTTAAACTAGTCAATTAATATATTTAAATTGTTGTTTTAATATAGTCAGTTTATTTGCCACATCTTTGTTGTTTTTTTAAATTTGGATGGCTTTGTCAAAGGTTAAATTTAGAAAGTAAGCATATGATCATATTATTAAAATTCACGTCATTAATATATTTTCAATCACAATTATATTTTCAAAACAAATTAGAAACCATGAATAAACTTTTTCCAAAAATCAAAACTCCTTTTATTTTACATTGAAAAGAAACTAGTTCAAGAAAATTAAGTATTGGATTTTTGTTTATTGATTTCGAAAGCCATGAATGGACCCAAACTTGGCTCCCAACCAAAGCTTTCTCAATCACCAAGCTGTCTATTAAGCACCATATTTGCATATCGCACGATATGGCCCCACATTTTCTAGCAGTGAATTTATGTAGCGTCAACCTGCTTTTGTAAATATTATTAGGATTTAGATTGAATTAATTTTATAGGTGATAGTTAATTTATTACTTAAAATTAAGCATATTAAAAAATACTTTTTAATTATTACGGCATGCTTGCTATGCAGCCCAATTCTCACCAAATCTTTTGGAATTTTCCAATGATTTATCTGGTCTATTCATCATCAGACATTCTTCAATAATTTAGACACGGATTGATATCTGGAGCTCTCGGCAAGATAACAATGCGTCCCTAATTAATTACGACTTGGTGACTTAAGAATCTCTTTCGACGGTAGTTGAATTCGGAATAAAAAGAATTTTTACGATGCCACTCACAGATACACAAATAAATCTTAAAGTATTTTGTAGCTCTTTCAAAATTTTCACTATCAATTGATTGATTTATAAATAATTATGATCGATAGCAAATGTAGAGATGTTGAGAAATTCTGTCCTAATCTTCTAGTAATGACATCCTGGAGTAAAGAAACGGAGGGATTAGGCTGACATTAATCATATTAAATATATAAATTATTTTAGAATAAGGACATTAAATAAATTTTTACTTTTAAATTTAAAAGTATCATATACAACATAAGAATAAAAATAATATTCAATAGTCTGCTTACTTTTACTCGTTTCCATACACGCTTTGCACATTGCTATAAGTCGGCATGGAGTCTTTAGACGTCTTGGGATCTATTTTATTCCGCAATTTATTCAATTGTTTTGCACTGAATCCTATTCAAATCATAATTTCCTTCAAATTATTCTAAGAAACGCTGCCAATTGAGTCCTAATAGGCTTCGGAAACCGCTTTGAAAATCTAAAAATTTCCGTAACATTCGCTATAAATAGAAGCGGAGGGGCCGTTTGAACGCATACGACTTAAGACCGGACAGCGGCTGATATTATAATAGGACTGTTTTTGAATTCTCCTACTTTAACGTTTTCTTCGTACCGGTGTTAATTCGTGTTTTAAGAATCAAAAGAATTGAGTTATCCAAAAATACTCATTCGACTATTGACTAAAGACTGTATTTTCTTGGCTGAAATTGAACATTTGAACTGAACAAGTCATATTTTCTGAGCTCAAAACTCATCGGATTTCATATTTTGTTGGTCTTTTGAATTACCGTCTGAGGTTAATTAGCTCACACAGTTAAGAACATGACCGCCCAAAGGTTGCATTTGTGGGATTTTGTGGCAATCGGTTTCTATTTTTTGGCCGTGATTGGAGCCGGAATATACGTGAGTTTCTTACGTAATTATCACTGAATTTCAAGTATTTATGGGAATATATTTCGTATTTAATTTGAAAATAAGCTCAAGGAAAGGGTTGCATTAGTAGCGTTGCATTAAAGAGTTGCATTGCGTCATGATTGCGTACGAGTTGCATCATGACGTTGCCCACTTTCAGAAAGTTTATCGGCGATGAATTAGTTAAATTAGTAATTAATAATTAGTTAAGGAATGATATTTAAGACATTATATTATTAGTTATTACTATTATTATTATTATTAGTTATATTACTATTATTTTCCACAAAATGGGTTATTCAGCACGAGCCATGACTGCCCCAGATAGATTCAGTGTACTTTGGCCAAATATTGCACCAAGCACTGCACCAAGCTATGGATGCTGACCAATGCCTTATCTGCTATCTGTTGAACAATTATGATAATTGATAAGTTATTATTATTATTATTATTATTGTTATTATTATTATAGCAAACATAAGTTTACTTACTTTTAAGTTAACTTAGTATTTGATTCAGTACTAGCTTATTATTGTACTTTTTTTATATATTATAAAATATATTGTTTAACGTTGTATATTGATAATATTGTAGCCCAATAATAATGACGTTTTCTTATTATTGTTATTGTTATTATTATTATTATTATAGCAAACATAAGTTTACTTACTTTTAAGTTAACTTAGTATTTGATTCAGTACTAGCTTATTATTGTACTTTTTTTTATATATTATAAAATATATTGTTTAACGTTGTATATTGATAATATTGTAGCCCAATAATAATGACGTTTTCTTTGTATGGTTGTTATGTATTTGGATACTATAGATGATACGTTCCTATAGTGATCACGTTTCATCGTCACAACAGATACAACATTCTTTTATGTCAAACATTTGCAACTGTTTATGATTTGTCACGATTCCCTGTCAAAATGTTTACCAATCCATCCATCCATCCATCCATCCATCCATCCATCCATCCATCCATCCATCCGTCCATCCATCCATCCATGTTTACCAATGTGTTTGTGATGCTCTTGAAATGAAACTCTTTGAAGTGCTTGACATGAATTTGTGAATTAGATAAAGGATGTGGCAAAGCAGAATTTCATATAATTTTATTTTATAATTTATTTATTTTTCAAAATTTCAATGATTTCCACAACATTTAACTTTAATTATTTAAGCCATATCATAATTTTATTAAATTTTATAAATCAGAAGATAGATGTCGTTAAAAATTGCATGTTTTCAAATAGGAAGTTGTTTTGATTAGTAATGTACTTGGTTGCTGACTGCTTTTCTAGAATCTAGGTCAATGTAGCATGCACACGAATATAAACATTCGGAATTCCAATCGGGTGATTGGTCAAGCGATTGACCTAGATATTTCCCACTTTTCTCTGATTGGTGGTTAAGGGATGACATCATTATTAAATTTATTACTGCATTAATTATGCTAATTATTTTGTCCTTAGGCCATGCTTAGGAGTAGGAGGAATACAGTCAATGGCTACTTTCTGGCTGGAAGATTCATGACCTGGTTGCCAGTGAGTTCATTGGAAAAAGAAAACTTGTGACTTATTTGTATTATTAAGGAATAATATCATTAAACATGATTTATTTTTATTATTAGCTTATAACAATATTAACTATGATTTATTTTTAAGTGTAGTTAATAATATTAACTACATCGCCGGCCAATTACAACCGTTTTTCCTAGGTCGGTGCGTCCCTATTCGCCAGCAACATCGGCAGCGAGCATTTCATCGGCTTGGCAGGATCCGGGGCAGCCTCTGGCATCGCCGTAGGGGCATTTGAACTGAATGTAAGTCTTAGGAAGAGGAATTCTGAAATGGAAATAACATCATCGGTTCAGATGATGGTTCTTTGGGTGTTTATGGTGACTGTGATGATGATGATGGTGATGGTGATGATAGTGATGTTGATAGTGATGATGATGATGGTGATAATGATGGTGATGGTGATGTTGGTAGTGATGATGATGATGGTGATGATGACTTGGAACGTCTTGTGAGCTCAGCAGAAAACAAAAGCTCTTGATTGAAGAGTTTTATTAGATGGGATCAATCAAGAATTCTATCACTGATTCTTGTCATCACCATCATCACTGTCATCATCATTATCGTCGTCTTCATCACCATCATAATCATAAAATAGTGATAGCAGAAACGATGAGACAAATGATGATGATGATGATGGTGGTGGTGTTAGATGCAAAGATGGCTTCTCCTGGATTAGGCTATGGCATTAATGGAATTGGACATTGACAATGTTAATGGAGATGACACCTATAGTGACGATGACGACGACGATGATGGTGATGATGATGATAGTGAAATGCAAATGATGAAAATGGTGACTGTAATGTATTTTCTTTCAGGCTTGCATACTCTTGCAATTACTTGGCTGGGTATTCCTGCCAGTCTATATAGCCAGTGGGGTGAGTCATCATCGTCATCATCACCGTCATCATCATCACCGTCATCATCATCGTCATCGTCATTGTCATCATCATCATCGTCTTAATAGCCAGTTCTGCTGTTCTTCTGTGGTTGATACATCCTTTCCTCCATTTAGGGCAATATTTAACTCCCCTCCCTAGAATCATGAAATAACCCAAATTTCAAAAGTGTTATATATAATTTAATATAATTAAATATTTAAAAAAAAATCGTTGCTATTATACAAAATTTGCAAAAACTGATTTTAAAAAAATTTGTACTGTTTCACTGTTCATGTTTAAATATGGCCCTGCATCCATCCATCCATCCATCCATCCATCCATCCATCCATCCATCCATCCATCCATCCATGCATGCATGCATAGGTACACATTAATTAATTAGTTTTCCAAATGGAGCCTATGAATACACCACATTGAATGTCATAATAATCATAACAATAATGAACTTAATGAACCTTCCAAAACCGTCTTTCAATTCCTATGCTTTTCCATTTTTCAAATGTGGACCAAACAAAAAGTGATTCCTAAGACAGCAGAGTCTGTCCTGGCTGCGGAGGCTGCGAGGATGCGATGATGCGCCTTCTGTTTACATCCTCCTTCTATTTTCGGCTACCGTCTGAATCCACTCACTTCAGATTTCTCATCCTGCATTCTTAGACTTTTGCTTTTCTTGCTGCAGAGGCCAACAGAGACCCGATGCATTCGTTCATTAACATATTAATCGAGTCTCGAATATTTAATTAAACGTTAGGATTAGTCTTGTCGTGCTTGATCGATTTCTTTCACACCTTTACTGCTAATGGCAAGCCATGACCGGGCTTACTTTCTTTCCTTTATTCTTCCTTTCATCCATCCATCCATCCATCCATCCATCCATCCGTTGCATCACTGCAATACTCAAAATAATCCTGCCATAATCCTGTATCACAAGTATCCTTGGAGAATTATGTAAATAGTTTTAACCTAAAAATAGTGCCTGTATTATTGCATCCCATAAATGAACATGGTCCATTAACCATCTTTTCATCTTCTTTACCTATCCACCTATCCATCCATCCATCCATCCATCCATCCATCCATCCATCCGTCTGTCCACCTGCACAGGTGTGCACCCTACCCGAGTACATAAAGAAGAGGTTCGGAGGTGAGCGCATCAGGATCTACCTGTCCATCCTATCCCTCATGTTGTACATCTTCACCAAAATCTCGGTCAGATTCGATCCTGCATTTCATAATTGCTTCTGTAATTTTAACAAACTGATTAATACAAATTAATAAATGATAATAATAATAATAATAATAATAATAATAATAATAATCAATTAGATTATATTGGTATTATAGTATTAATATTAATAACAGTTGCAATAGCAATAGTAACTGTAATAATGATGATGATGGTGGTGATGATTGTATGATAATGTAATAATAATAATAATAATAATATCATTATGTTATCATTATATTATATTATTATAATATTATTATAATATATTATTATTATTATTATTATTATTATTATTATTATTATTATTATTATTATTATTATTATTATTATTATTATTATTTTCTTATTATTGTATCTATTGTTTCTCAAGTGATAGACACGACGAATGTGACTTGATAGGGAATGCCATGCATTTGACCAATTTGCAAATTCTCGACTTTTATGTGTTACGAAGTTACGAATATTAATTTTTACATTATTAATTTTTAATATTTATAATAATTTGTAAATTATTAATTTTTAAATTATTATTTTTTAAATTATTAATAATTGTTAAATATTCAATTTTTATCACAAATTCCAACGATGAGCTGTTGAAAAGAATGCCTTATTAAGCAGTATTTCGTTTCATTTATTTTAAAAATCTGTTTATCTTTGTTCTTCTAACTGATGATAGTAGTGATAGCAGTGATTGTTATCATGGTGGTGGTGATGATGATGATGGTGATGATGATGATGATGATCATGGTCATGATGATAGTGATGGCTATGCATTCTTATAAGTCTCAGTAGTTTCTGCAATTATTTATTTCTAATCTTTCTAATTGTATCTATTTTTGGCTGTCTTGTTATTATTTTTTGTAAGCATCTTTTAAATCAAAATATTTTAACAATAATAATAAAAAAAAAAATAATAATAATAATAATAATAATAATAATAATAATAATAATAAAATAATAATAACAATAATAATAATAATAATGATAATAATAATAATAATAACTACGAATAATTGACAAAAAGATATTAACACTGCTTTTTGCTTGATGGTTTTATAGGTTAATTTATATTCAGGAGCTTTGTTCATCCAACAAGCTCTCAACTGGAATCTGTACCTGGCCGTGGTCATACTCCTCGGACTGACGGCTCTGACCACAGTGACCGGTTGGTGGTGATGACGATGATGATGATGATGATGGTTGTGGTGATGATGATGATGATGATGATGGTTGTGGTGATGATGATGATGATGGTTGTGATGATGATGATGACGGTGATGATGGTGATGGTTGTGGTGATGATGATGATGATAATGGTGATAGTAATGGGGAGCTGACTGACGGCTCTGACCACAGTGACCGGTCTGTGCTGATGATGATGACGTTTGATGATTATGGTGGTTGTGATGATGATGGTGATGTTTATGATGGTGATAGTGATAATGTAGTATGGGGGAACTGATTATGGTTTTTGTTTTAATTCGTTATTTTTATTTCATTCGCCAGGTGGCTTGTTTGTTTCTGAGTTTCTGTTTCAATTTATTATTTGTATTTCATTCGCCAGGTGGCTTGGCGGCCGTCATATACACGGACACTCTGCAGGCTTTCGTCATGATCATCGGGGCCTGTTTGCTCACCATTCTGGGTAAGAGTCGTCATCATCATCATCATTGATATGGATGCTTATCCTTCCATACATTTGTCCATCCATCCATCCATGCCAACGTCCTTCCTTCTATCCATCGATCCAGGTTTCCGTGAAGTGGGAGGCTACTCGGAACTATACCGACGCTACATGCTGGCCATACCCGACGTCCTCGGTCCGTGGTCCACCCCGAGCCTTCCCGACTCCCTCGGATCCAATTCGTCCGACTTCAACACGACGACGGTTACGGCAGCGGCTGCCGTCGCCTCGTCCGTCGTTTCCTCCGTCATTCAAAATCTCTCGGCTTCGAACGTCACCGACGCTGCCGTGGCCGTTCTCTCCTCCTCCTCCATCTCGGAGTTCGTCGCCCCCGCCAACAGATCGGCCCTGCTGGAGTGCGGCCGGCCCAGGGCCGACTCGTGGTACATGCTGAGGGACTCCAGCGACCCGGACATGCCGTGGCCAGGCTTTCTGCTCGGTCAGACGCCTGCCTCCATCTGGTACTGGTGTGCAGATCAGGTGACCTATGGTGGTTTTGTCGATGGAGATTTTTGTGATTTATTAAATAATTATTTTATTTTTTATGTAAATTTGTGACCATTATGTTTAAAAATCAGGTTTATTGGTGACCATGTGGGTATATTTAAGTATGTCTAAGATATATGCAATAAAACATGCCTGTATGGACAGCTAGATTTTGCACAAATAGTATCTCCCTATGGGCAGATTGTCCCTTTCATCACATGTCCATGTTAACCTTAAGTAATATTTCTTCCTAGAAAACAGTGGTGCCATTGGGACAGGTTTTACCCTGTCCTTTCTGTAAAGAGTGTCCTAATTCATATGTTTTACTGTATTGACATTGTATTGACATTGTCATTTCAGATGATTGTCCAAAGGACATTGGCTGCCAAAAGCCTGAGCCACGCCCAAGGTAGCACCCTGTTCGCTGGCTATTTGAAGATACTTCCGGTCTTCATCCTCGTCATGCCTGGAATGATCAGCAGGGTACTGTTTACGGGTAGGGTCTGAGTTTCTGTTGGTTGCTGAAGTTTTAGAACCATGTTTATTTATTTATTTATTTTTTATTTATTTATTATTATTTATTGTGTTAGTTTATTATTTATTTGTTACTTTATTTAAATTATCGTAATGTCATTGAAATCATTATCATAATCAGACGAGGTGGCCTGCGTCGACCCAGACGTCTGCATGAAGGTCTGCCAGAACAGACGAGGCTGCAGCAACATTGCTTTCCCAAAACTGGTCCTGGAAATCATGCCCACAGGTACTGTGATAATAATAATAATAATAATAATAATAATAATAATAATAATAATAATAATAATAATAATAATAATAATAATAACAATAATAATCATCATCATCATCATCAATGCCACTATCACTACCGTCATCATCTGGTGTCTAATATCATCATTATAATCCACATTATAATGTCATCGTTCTTGCAATGGAACCACACGCACGCACGCACGCAAACATCTCAATGAAATTCCTCTGCAAGTAGACATGAGAGGTCTCATGGTGTCAAGACGTTATCTTGTTACTATCATCATCATCATCGTCATCTTCGTCGTCGTCATCACCATTGTAATCATCATCATTACTATTATCATCCTCGTAGGCTTGAAAGGTCTGATGATGTCCGTGATGTTGGCTGCCCTGGTTAGTGACCTGACCTCGATCTTCAACAGTGCCAGTACGTTGTTTACGATGGACATTTACAGGAACTTCAAGAAGGGCACAACAACAAGGGAGCTGATGATAGTAGGAAGGTGAGGTGAACGAAGGAATGAATGAATGTATGATGTCAGATTGACTCTCTCTCTCTCTCTCTCTCTCTCTCTCTAATAATAATAATAATTATTATTATATTGTTGAATAGTTATCGTATTATGCACTGGTTATCATGTTTGTAATTTTAATTTATGGAAAATAATATATTATTATTATTATTATTATTATTACTATTATTATTATTATTATTTACTAATATAATCATTATTCAGGTTGTTTGTTGGACTAATGGTACTCGTTGGCATTCTGTGGATTCCTGTCGTGCAGAACATGCAGGGGGCTCAGCTCTTCATTTACATCCAATCAGTGAGCGCCTACTTGGCTCCGCCCATTGCTGCTGTTTACCTAATGGCCATCCTCTGGAAGAGAGCCAATGAGAAGGTGGGTACAGAGAGCCATTGATGGTATTGGTAGATTAGTAGTTGTTTTGTGGAATAATTATCATATTATATGATATATATATATACTGGTTATTATATTTGCATTTTTAATTTAATAATAATTATCAAATTAGATTATATTTATATTATCGCTAACAACTAGAAGTTAATAATTAATACCAGTTGAATATTCTTTTTGTATCTACTTTCAGGGTGCATTCACCTCCCTGATGGTGGGCTTGTTCCTGGGCTCGGGACAAATGATCCTCAATTTCACCTACCAGGAGCCCCTCTGCGGTCAGCCCGACACCAGGCCGTGGCTGGTCTCGGGCCTGCATTACATGTACTTTGCGTTCTTCCTCTTCGTGCTCACCTGCGTCATACTCGTCGTCGTCAGTCTCTTGACGGAAAAGCCGGACGAGAGTCAGGTGCGAATTGTCGTCATTGCAGATCGTCTTTTGGCGACCTCATCACCTGCTTATCTGATTTGAGATTTTGATATCACGTCGATATCATTATCACGATCAGAGAATAATAATTGTTAGCCAAGGCTAACATAAGAGCCAGGATTGAATCATTATTGCTATTATCATTATCAGAGGATGATTGGTACTCGTTATTGGATCATGTTAGCCTATATAACGTTATTAACAAAGTACTAAGGCTAACATGAATTTTCATCACTATTATGCTTAGCCTTTTTAATTACTAAGGCTAAGGCTTTATCAATAACATTAAAACAATTTTGAGACATTAAAAATCTCCCCTAACCTTAACCCTTCCTGTTAAAGATCTCCCGTACGACTTATTGGACGAGGTTCGACTCCTTCCTCAGATCCGCGAGCGTTTTGGATTCGTCCGTCGAGACCAAGACCAACGGAACTGTCGGAAACACGCCCTCCGACGAGAAGAAGTTTCTCGACGCCGCGACGGACGGCGGGAGGGGGAAGGCTGCCGGAGAGGCCGCGGAGTTCGCCGGAGACTCCGTCGCCAGGGAGACGTCCGTGGAGGTCATCCTGGACGACCCGAAGAAGGTCAAGGTCCTCTCTCCGCTGGAGATGGAAAACGAGTACGACATCGACAATCCCGTGCTGTCAGTCGGTCGGTTGCCAATTATTATTATTATTGTAGTAATTATAATAAGACAATAAAAATAAATAAATAAATAATAACATGATGACGTACCTAACAATAAATTTTTCAACAATAATAATAATACAATACATTATAATAAGGCAATAATAATAAATAAATTAATAGTAATAATTTGATAAATCTTGCCTAACAACAAACTTCTCAGACTCTGACGGATCTCGGACCCGTCGTTCCTTAGTGTCGCGATTTGTCGAGTGGTTCTGCGGCCTGGGCTCGAGCGACGACGAAGCGGTGCGTGACGGACGGACTCGCGTCGAGGAGATTCAGAAGTTGAAGCAGACGCCAAAGGAGAAGATCCTCCTAGGCACCTTCCTCGCTCTCCTTCTCTCCATCGACATCTTCTTCTACGTCTTCTTCAGCACCGGGAGCGACTTCTGGCTCCTCCGCACGCCCGTCGTGGATGCCTCTACGAGCCACCAATGAGAGCGTGGCTTACATTCGTTCATTTTGTAAAATGGTAGGCCCCTTGCGATTGGACAGCGACCGGACCAATGAACGCTTAGAAGGATTATTCCGATCGGCAGACGGGGGACCTCTCCTGGAAGGATGTCGGTTCCCTCTCGTCGGATATACGTATCGGTTGTCTTCGGACTGTTGCCATTCGGCTGTTCTGATTGGTCGAAGTGATGACAGTGTAAGGGAGCATCACTCGTTGACTTGTTCCTTGAATATTCAGTTCGGTCCCTTCCCTGGTGATATTACATTGAAGATCATCATCATCATCGTCGTCGTCATCGTCATCACCTTAAAACCAGAGACAACTTGTCTTGTTTTCAATTCTTTTTTTGTTTAATATTTTTTAAGTCTGTTGAAAATCTTTGCTTATTATTTTTTTATTTTCTGGGAAAAGCAGTGGGCCGTGGATTGGTTGCCATGGATTTAGATGACTCGTGTCTTGATGTCACTTGATTGGGCAATATTTTTCATTCTAAGTGGGTCAGAGTTTCTGATTGGCCCTCGAGTTGCTGCCCTCTTAATGCCTCCGTCGTCATTCATGACCTTTATTATTATTATTATTATTATTATTATTTATTATAAAAGACTGCTAGGACAATGTCATTTCTATCCTACTTATCAATATCCAGTATCTAGTTACCTATCAAATACCTTGGTTACAATATTTATAATATCTTCTATAAATTCGTTTCATAATATCTTATTAGGTCTATATAAATATATATATTTTCGGTCGTAGTTTTAGTTGCAAGAGGCTTTCCTTGTCGCAGGTTTCTTCTTTTTTTTTTATTTTTTAGGGAAATATTTTTTTTATCGGCTCCGAAGACACGGGGTCGTGCAGTGCAGATTGTCCGATTGCAGTCATTATTGTTGTCGTCGTTGTTGTACTGTTCTTCTTATCGCCTTCCTTCTCTTGTTATCATCTTCTTATCATCTTCCTCCTTCGTAGGAACGTTTCGAGAACCTTCGAGAACGATTTCCTTCCGATTTCTTATCTTCGACTTGACCTGGTAATTTCAGGCTCTCAAAAGTGCAACCCGCTCGCTCGTTCATTTTTCTGTCGTTCGTCAACTTTTCATCCTCTCACGAATCAATCGACCACCAAGCGATTGACTGATTGAACGAAGGAGGTCGTTTTACATTCCTTTTCACTTTTGAGACCACGAAAAGAAGGAAGGGTTTATTCCATCAAAATGGGTTCGAACGAGTTTCGTGATGAACCTGTTGTCATCAGTCGTACTGATGTCGTACTGATGTTGTACTGTGCCGTTGTACTGTGCCGCCGTACTGATGCTCGAGTTATCGTTCATCTGATAATAATAACTTCAATAGGTTTTTTTAATTACATTTTTAATAAATTATTAATGTTGATAATAATAATTATTATTATTGATGTTGCCTAGCAACCGGTGACGATGCCAGCTTCGTATGGATGCGTTATCAATTTTTGGTTCTATAAAATTGGAGCTGTAACTTCTTAGTATTATATTATATTATTATTGTTATTATTTTTATTATTATTATTATTGTTATTTTATTATTATTATTATTATTATTATTATTATTATTATTACTGTTATTGTTACTTCCAATGAACAGGCATAAATGCACTAGTAGAGTCATCGTCGTCGTCGTCATCATCATTATCATCCACGTTGAACTCGTGTTATTTTCATCCTCTTGTATTTTTCCATTGGTGTTGTTCCATTGGTGATGTTTAAACTTCATTGATGAGTAAAAATATTTCTTTGGATTCGTGAATGTTGTGATTTGATGTGCATTTGATGGTCTTCTGGTGTTTTGGTTGGTCCGCAAACATGGTCATGTTATCCAAATCATCTGTCTGTCTGCTCGCTTGTCCTTGTTGTTGTTGTTGTTGTTCAGTGTCTCTGCCTCTCTCTCTCTCTCTCTCTCTCTCCCTCCCTCTCCCTCTCTCTCTCTCTCTCTCTCTCTCTCCCTCTCCTTGCAAGTCTGAGTTGAGTAGAGAAGTTGTTGCATGACATTTACTGGCATGATTCCAGGATGACATATCATAACCATTACCAGCCAGTGAATTGTGGATGCATTGTGAATGAATGAAGTGATAAACGGTGATGTTGGATGGAAGTGAATTCATTCATTCAACACTGAATTCTCTGCAGAAATTACAGAAGTAAAATCCAGAAACTATCCACAAAGACACAAAAAGATTGTCAGCCTCTAAAGACTTAGCAATCAGCACACATGCACACAGATGCACGCGCACACACATACACACACAAGCATCGCTGGAGCTTCCGGGTAGTTAGTTTTCCAATCGTAGCACTCTGTTCCAATGTAGGAGAGTCGTCGATGTCGTCGTCGTGATTGTTGTGGTTGTTGTTGTGGCTGGGGTCATGTCGGTGCACTTCGCAAGTTAGATGTTGTTGCATCTTCCTTAACATCCTAGTTTCATCTCTCGTTGTGTTATATTTTTTTTTTAACATCGTAAACGTAGGCGCAAATAAACTGAATTCATTCAATCCGAAACTATCGACTGGACTTTTTGACGAGGTTGCGAAGAATAAAAAAATTATAAAATAAATAAATGAAAACAATATGCTTGAAATATCTCCCAGAAAATATAGTCTTTTGACTAAGTATATAATATAGTTAGAAAATGGAATATAAAATTCTTACGTTGAGTTACAAATACTCTCCATTGAGAACAGTCCTTCTGCTCAGACTTTTTATACATTGACCAAGGATTTCATATCCATATCCTGCTCAACATTCCCATACTCACCAAAATCCCTCTGTTCGCTCACTACCGGAGACTAGCACACTTCAAACATCATAACCTAATAATAACATAATAACGAGTTATTATTAATAACACAGACCCAACCCAAACCCATTCCCCCCCTCAGAACTCAGCTCCCAACACGCCCCAAAAGTTAACACTCATAACTCATGAACTGCTTCCCCAATCAAACATCCATTGAACTTTCAAATCCACCAACCAACCAACCAACCAACCAACCAACCAACCAACCAACCAACCAACCAACCAACCAACCAACCAACCAACCAAACAATCAGAATCAAAAGAGATTTCTTTATCAACGACGACATGCATCGCATCGGCTACCAGGAAAGCGCACGCACATCACCACATCATCACTATCAGCATCGAATGAATGAAATTCAGGATCGCGAAGACAACTTAAGACAGACAGACAGATAGGTAGAGCGTAGGAAGAACAGAATAAAGGAATGAACAGGGATGAACATGGATGAACAGAACAGAGTTGAAAAGGAAGAAAGGTAGGAAAACAAAACCTAAGAAGCCAACTAATCGTTCAACAGGTGTTCCTTACGAAAAAGTGGATGGTGATGCTTCGACAGAGTTGCTACTGGAGTAGGCAGACGTGTTTGAGGATGAGACGTGCTCGCAAGTTCATGGTAAAAGTTAACATGGTGAATGGTGGTGGAAGAAACTTAGAAACAGAAACAGAAACCAGAAATCAAGTCACATGCAGTCGAGAAGCAAAAAAAAAGGACAAACGAACGAAAGCAAGATTTTAAGAATTAAAAAAAAAAGAAATTGGTAGAGAATCGACGACGTTCAGATAGAAAAAAAAATTTTTTATAAAAAAGCGCACAACACGCACATCCACACAACGTCGTTGGATGAACAATCATCATCATCATCATCATCATCAACGGATGCATCTGAAGACCAACGAGAAGAATCAGCGGATTTAAAGACAAAGAAAAGGCAAAGCCACTAAAATTAAAACCTGCTCTTATCATTATCATCATCATCACCATCCGCACGCTTCGTTGCTATGGCGACCGTTCCAAACGCGCTCAAAAGCATCTAGCGAGAGAAGCACGCCTCTATAACGACTCCAAACTACCGAAATCCACGACCGACCGTACCTTGGCCGCACGATTGCCGACCAAAAGCCGTACAACTCTAGAAGTAAACAAGCCACCAAGCTCGCAGTTTAACGAACGAATCGAAAGTCGCACCGACGACTGGCAACTACAACCTACCCGAACAACAGACCCGCACCGAGTCGCCACCAATGACGCCGCCGGGCTGCCAGGGCGCGCCTCAGAGACCCTGGACTACTGGAATCAAGACGATAGATACAGACAGACAGATCTAAGCGAGCAAACGCACGCACGCACACAAACGAGGGTAGTGCCTCGGCTCAGAAACTTCAATCCAAAGAGAAGGCAGAAACGCAAAGAGATGATGATGAAGACGATGACGACGACGACAGCGACGACACCTAACGCAGCAGCCGCGTTCGTTGCGCACCAAGCATCGTCGTTGCCATAGCAACAACTCTTTCCCCTTCTCAGCAGAAGTCCCGCAAAATGGTTGTTGTTGTTGTTGCTTTTTTTTTCTCTCGATCGACCTCTCAACAATGCAATGTAGAAGCTGTTCTATAGCAGAACGATGAAATAAGTAAGCCACCGAAACAGAAGACGACATTGAGGGGGGTGACGGAACAACCATCACCACCACCATCATCATCATAACCACCTTCATCATCGTCATCATCACCACCAGCAGCAGCGTCACGACAGCCACCTCATGCCACGCTAAAGATATAATCATTGTAATCCCAATTAATTAATTAATTACGCTACCGATTTTAAAAGTTAATTTGTAAAAAAAAAATCATCCACAAATTCAGTAAAGAAAGAGAGAGATAAGGAGAGCAGTAGAATGATGCAAAATAAGTTAATTTAATCGACATGGAATTCTTTTCGTCTTTCCATCCGTCGCCATGTCAACCGTAGTAACACTCCGACATTGCCATCATCGTCATCATCATCAGCATCATCCCTCATTCTTTTTTACTCTTCTTCTTCTTTTAGATCTTCTCTCCTTCGACGTCTTTCACTTCCTCTTTCTGTCCGTCCTCGCCTGGTTCTGTGCGATTGAAAGACGCATTAGAATTGACTTTGATCGTTGAAAACATTAAAAAAGAACCCCAAAAAACAAAACAAAAACAAAACAATTCCATTTATAAGCTGCAGATCTTGAAAAAGATCAGTTTTCCAAGCACCTGACTGTCACCATCCAAACCCAGTTCACCCCTTTGCTTCCAGCAATCAGAAATACCACCACAGGCACCAGGGCCATTATTATTATCATTATCATCATCACAACTACCACCACAGTTGCCATATCCATTATTATTATCATTATCACCACCACCACCACAGTTGCCAGGGCCATTATTATTATCATCATCACCACCACCACCACAGTTGCCAGGGCCATTATCATCACCACCACCACCACCACAATCCACAAACAAACATACCTTCGGGGTTGGCATCCGATGTCCATAGGGTGAGGTTGTCTCTGAGCAGTTGCATGATGAGCGTGGAGTCCTTGTAGCTCTCCTCACTCAGGGTGTCCAGCTCGGCTATGGCGTCGTCAAAGGCCGCCTTGGCCAACCTAAGGAACGAGAGAATGAGCGAATGAATGAGTGAAGAGAAAGAAGAAAAAAAAACTCTAGTTTACCAGGGTAAATGTTCCCAAAAGCACATGATAATAATAATAATAATAATAATAATAATAATAATAATAATTTAAAATATTATAATGACAAGAACAACAATAATCACAATATAAAATATAATAACAAGAACAAGAACAACAACAATAATAATAATAATAATAATAATAATAATAATAATAATAATAATAATATAGCATTAATAAGACACAATAATTGATTACGAGTCGTGTCTTAGGTCCATCGCTAATGCTAATCTCCATCTTAAATGCCGTCTCAACACTTTTACCTGCAAGCCCTGTCAGGGGAGTTGAGGATCTCATAGTAGAAGACGGAGAAGTTGAGGGCCAGTCCGAGCCTGATGGGGTGGGTAGGCGCCAGTTCGGAGTTGGCGACGTCGCTGGCCGTCTTGTAGGCCACCAGGCTGCTCTCGGCCGCCTCCTTCCTGTCGTTGCCGGTGGCGAACTCGGCAGTGTACCGGTGGTAGTCACCCTTCCTGAGACGAGAGAAGAAGACGGAACGAACAATCAGACGATCAGATGCCAACGTTTGTGCATGATATGATATGCTATGGACTTTTCTTTTAAACAAGATCAAAAGGACAGACAGACGGAGGGAAGGGAAACAAAGTTTAATTAGTGGAGTACTTAATGAAGGCAATTATTATTAATCACAATTATCAATTATTATGTAACCTAAAGGAAAGGGCTTGGTTATGATAATCATATGTAGATTAAATAAATAGAAAATGATTCACTCTGACAGCAAATCATGATCATGTAAAAAAAGATTATTGGGTGGAGAAGGGGGGAGTGGGGCAGCAATCACCACCATCACCATCATCACCATCATCATCATCGTCATCATCTTAGTGGTCATTGGTGAAAGTTGATGGTGACTCACATTTTGTAGTAGAAGACCTTGGACTCCCCGGAGACGGAGGCAGGGATGAGGTGCTTGTCAAGGACCGAGAGCACGTTCCCGCAGATCTCCTTCAGCTCCTTTTCCACCTGAGGTTAAAACAAAAATAAAAAAAAAATAAAAAAAAATAAATAAATAAAAAATATAAATAAATAAAAAATAAATAAAAATGTCAACATTGCTCTCGTCAGACTTCCATGGCCTAAATGGAATCAGATCAAATCACAATTAAAGTCTTCCTTTTGAATTGATAGCAAAGCAACTTGAAGCCAGACTCTCAAATCCTTAAAGTCAACAGCATCATCATCATCATCATCATTGCCACCACCACCACCACTCACTCACACCCTGGCCTGACCCCATCTCTTATAGCAAGCAATGCCTACCTGAGCCCTATAGTTCTTGGTCAATGCCAGCTTGGACTCTGAGACTCCTTTGCTCTCCTCTTTCTGCTCGATGCTGCTGATGATCCTCCAGGAAGCGCGTCTGGCCCCGATGACGTTCTTGTAGGCGACGGAGAGCAGGTTCCTCTCCTCGACTGTCAGCTCGACGTCCAGACAGGCGACCTTCTTCATGTAGTCCACCATCTCTGCAGAAGGTCAAATGGGTTCGATCGGTGAGTTGGTTATCAATAAAATAGCTGGAATAATTCCAGAAGCAGTGAAAGAAAAGAAAAAGAAAGTCAGAAACTGGAACAGCTGTTAACTTTTATAATTATTATTTAATAATAATAATAATTATAGAATAATGATAGCAGAAACAACAATAAAAAAAGATGAAACTCTTTACGAGATTGACATCTACAGTAATTCAACTTGGCTCGGGATAAAAATGGCACACAAAAAATTAATTGTTGCGTGACCTTGGGAGACTCTGTAATTTACCAACTACTTCAACAAATAGGTTTGTATCAGTCATTCAATCAGTTGTTCCCTATGAAGATTAAGACAAACATTCTATTTGGTTTTACATAATCATTATCACCTAGATTATAACCAAGATTATCACCATCATTATTATCAAGAGTCTATCAACTTTTTTTAGGATTTTTAATTATATAAAATAGCTATTATTAATAATAAATAATAACAATAACAGCAGTGACAATAATAGGCTTAATGAATGCCTTTCATGTTATCAGTGTGAACTACATCATGTATCATGGCATAACACAACTTATTTTCCACTGTGCTCCAGATAATCTAAACCAGCTTGGAACACAGTCATCAGTCTTCAAATCAATTGGATGGTCTCATCTCAGCTGGGAAAACCAATTGACTGTAAAATAATATACCCATGCAGCAAACAGCCTGTACATTTCAACTGGTTATGATTGTGATAGAGGCAATGACAATTTCGTCATTATCCACAGTTTGTTGAGATTACCTGAATAATTAACTCTAAATAAACACTTCCGGACAGTAAAATCCATGTCTTTGGCAGACACAAAATTCCAATAATCGTTCTCCTAGAAACTCAATGACTACTCGAAGAGAACTGAGATCTGAGATCGCAAACATGATAAGAACCAACGCAGTCATTAAGGATGGAAGCTGATAAAAGTTATTATTATTTGTAAAAACCTTACTAATGCTCTAATTTTAGTTAATTCCTGCCATAATACAACATAGTCACCACTCAAATATGCTGCTAATGTAGTAGCCACAAACAAGGACAGCATTAATGCTGATAAATCACAAACTATGATAGAGCTGATGAAATCATCACTTAGGGTCAATCTGGGGTTATCCTGATGAGTGGCATTATCATCACCAGTCTCTGTCAAGTCTATCAACCACATTACAGTGATACCATACAACCACCCTCACTACTGAATCACCAAGGAAATATAACTCAAAACAATAATAAGTGGTTCAGAAATGATGAAATTCATACGGACCCGAAGAATAGATTGATATCACAGGAGCACAACCTGTCCACTATCTGCCAAATAAACACAATCAAGCCACACCAACATCAATCAATGTGAGGAATGTCGTCATACTAATCAAAAACAGTCAACATTACTATCACTATCATCACCACCACCACCACCATCATCATCATCATCGTTACAGCAGACAACAGCTGCAAATCAATCACAATAATTACAACAGTGACAAACTACAAAGTACTTTTCAGTGCTCAGCTTTAAATATGGAAGAGAAATCACTTGTTGCTCTACAGGCAAAGTAGACAAAGTATACATAACTTATAATCATAACTTATTGCAAAGACACCCCCCCAAAAAAAAACCTACTCAATGAATCAAAGACAATCTGTTGGAGATGACACAGAGGACAATGATAACGATGATGACAGTGATGATGATGACAACAACGTTGGCAAGGTAATAATGGTTGTTAGAAGCCACTAGGGAACAAAAACATCCTCTATTTTAAAAATTGGTCTTAATTGTTCTTTAATGCATGATGATGATGATGATGATGATGCCATTTGGTGACTGGCATAAGGAGTGCAGACTGGGAATGAGGTTGACCAAAAAGACAGGCTGATTAACTGAACAACTATTGCAAGGTTCCATCACTACTGCCATAGTTATGAAAATATGATGCAACATGTATGGACTAACAAGATTGAGAGCAACATTAATAAACATTTAAAGTCTGTTGCAAATTACTTTTAGAAATTCCTGGCAGAACCACGTCTGACTTAAATATTTAATCTGCCAACAGTTCTACAGACCAGCAACTCTACTGATAAGAAAATAATTAATGAACAACAACAAATAATTTAATTTCTGGAGCAATGCAACTGCAAGCTTGGTTAAGGCAAACTCCTGATAGCTTGCTTACTCAAGGTAAAGAATGAAACTAGTCATTTGAAGAGTGGATGCTTCCTCAGACTCTCTGTCAAACCCATAACCCAAAATAACTGAATGAGAAACTTTACTTAATCATATCCCCAATACTAAAGTAAAAACCCACTCAAACAATGCCTTGCCAAAGGCAAAGTAAATTCACAAATGCACTGGCAACTATATAGCGCTTGCAACTTCTTACCTTTGAGTAGGTTGGTATTCAATGCTATTTATAGATTGAGACATTCATGACACCTACCTGTCATCATGATTCACAGCAGGCATTGACATCACACCGAATTTCATCTTTACCCCTTTAACTTAATAGATTGACTAATAGTGATCACACACTGTTATCAAAATGGCATTATTTGTCCAAGCCTAATGTTTCACTACTAAGTCTCAGAGAACCATTAAGCCTCAATTATAAAAACCAAAATCTCCTCAGAGACTTCTCCATATCCACGAAGCATGTTCATAGTTTAGAACATATTAATTGGCACATCTAATAATTATCAGTCGGAAGTGCTAACTAATAATTATTAAGTAATATTAATTAATTATTATTTACAAATAATACCTAGAATGCAGGTAACATACTGGAACCCAATCACTTTCAATCAGGACCAATCATCATTCCATTCATTCACTGACATCATTATCATAAACACATCATTAACATAAACACGTCAATAAGCCCCCCACAGAGGATTCATTAGGAGCCTGTTAACAATGCTGTAATTACTTTCTAAGAATGGAGATAATTCGCCGGACTGTACCAAGCAGGAAAAAACATGAAAATTCGAACTCAGTGGCACCAGAGCTGTTTGAATTGTAATTAGACAATGTAATTATGCATAATTGCTGCCAACAGCTCCATACAAAAATTCTGCCCATGAGCATAATTTAAGCAAGCATTCACTGAACAGTGGTCTGCTAATTAGCATAATTTATTCTTTCAAAGAATGACACAGCTATTTCACATAGCAGAGCCCAGTTTTCCAAGTTATTGGCAAATTCCACAAATAAAGGTGAGAAGTGATAGGAATTACACTTGACACTTGAATAATAATAAATTGTCTTACAAACTTGGCACAATCCCATAAACAAACGAAAAATTACTGACCATGTAACGAGTCTTATTAATAATAAACTAATCATTTTAACAATTACACTAGACCTCAATCTTCCCTTAATTTAATTTAAAAAACTAAGAGACTACTTTTACTAAAAGTATAAAACATCACGATTTTCTTTTACTTTTTACCTTGATTTCCCAGCTCAAATGATCACTTAAAATTTTTAATGACAGCTCAGACATACCATAAGAAAAAATTTGAATATTAGCCTGAACCCAAAATAGATCTGGCGGCAACCGTGCCACCATATATGGTAATAGGAGTTCTTTGTCGGCGACATACCATGGACAAAGCCAATGCTTAAAAAATATTTCGAATTTAGCAGCTAAAATGCATTTCCAAAGAAAAAAACCAGCCATTACGGAGGCTATTATTGACTAGTCACCCTGCGGAAAACAATGCCGCTATAAGAAACAATTTCAAAATCTTCACCGTCATATCTTTCGGCTTGTTCGGCCAGCTTGGCCCTGTAGACATTTTCTTCACGATCAACGCTCATTTTGAACCTGTATTACTCGTAGAACGAACACGGAAAACAAATTTCAGTGGAAACCAGCCGCAGAAGACCTACAACACAAATTACAACAAACGGACGTCAGAGCCGCACTTCCGTTGAATGCATGAGATAATAGCCCGGTTGTGCTACTGCGCAACGAAAAATAATCCTCATTATGAATCATTTTTATAATTATTTTAGCGTTTATTTTATTGCAAATATTTATTTAATAATTATATCGGATAATAAAACATACTTTTTTTACCCATTTGGATGCGTTCAATTGAAAATATTGGAGAAACTAGCTTTCGACAAAACTCTTGGTGATTCCAATTAGCCGGCAAAGACAAAGATTAAATTAAAATAAGGTTTGTGATTTTTTTTTGCGATTTCAAGGAGTTATGGGTTTTACTAAAACTCATGCAACACATTATCATATTTCACGATGCAAAAATTATGCAGAGCAGACCCAGTAATGCGACAGACGACCTGGATTCAGGTCCAGACCATTTCTCAGCACCGAGAATTCAGTTAAAAAAAAGAAAAAAATTAAAATTGAGTCACGGTCAAGCCACCCGACCTTATTCGTTGGAAAACTCTCCATCGTCTGCTCCGATGCGAGCTATGGTTAACCCGCATCGCTAATTCCAGAGTAATGAGTTTCTGATGACAACATTTTTATTTTTTGACTACATTTTGAGTAAATTTATAACTAAAAGAAAAACTCTATTGAAATTCTAAAGCTACCAAGGATTGAGAGATATCTCAAATTAACCTCAATACTTTCTCCTTCAATCATCAGAACTAATTATGTAAGTAACCGAACAAAATACATAATGCTAATCATAAGAAGATGCAATACGTTATTTTTTAAAATGAAAATGTTTACAAATAGATATTTTTAAATTTCTAAGTTCATTTTGAAACATGATTGACAAAAATATGACAAAAGAGAAAGTCACAGGAAAATTACAGAGTGATTATTCCAGGAAGTTGTGTGTAAGTCTCTAAACTTAATAAATTTTAAACGTGATTACATAAATCAAATATTCACATAAATATAATCAGAACAATGACTCAAACAAATAAAACACATTTTCATGCAGATTTCCTACATTATAAAATACTCTCCTATTCTTGTGAAAACACAAATATTGACAAGGTAAAAATAGCCTATCAAACTACAAAAGAACACACGATACATAGAATTGTATCCAACAAAACATATCAACAACTGATCACAGGGATATTTTGCACTTCCTAGCAGTCTTTACAGGGTTTATCTCAGATTAAATTAGAAAATGGAACAAAATATCAAAAATCAATGACAAGAAGGAAAACTTCAGACATGTCAAAGTGCAGAGGTAAATGACAAAATAAACATTTTATGTTGAAACATTCCTAACAAACATTTGAGCTTTAACTTTTTGAATTCTAACATTTCAGACACAGCTTTTCAGACTGATAATCTGTAATAAATCTCATATCACATTTTCTGGAAATGATTAGCCATTCATTCGCACTGAAATGCATCCTTATAGAGTTCCAACAGGTCCACGGCTTCTCCGCACTTTGCCGATACTATGATGTCGGCCAAGTCGTCTGCTCTCGTCGGACCAACGTTTACAATGGCCACCTTCTTGTCAAACTTCTTGGCTTGGTGAACCATGAAGTAGCCAGAAAATACCTGAAGAAATTAATCAGAGGACAGTTAAAATTTGAATTCCAGTGTCTCAACTTTGAAAGTTTAAAATTATTAATAAAAATCATCAAACAAAACTAATAATAAAATTAATTAATTTCATATGTTCACAAAACAATTCTTGATGACCCCTAAGCTTGGATCAGTTTCAAGTTCGTTAAATTCTCACCTGGAGGGAGGAGCCAGCGACAAGGAGGGCGTCGCCCTTCGAAATGATTGACGAGGCCGTGTCTACCACTTGCCTGGGGACTTCTTCACCAAAGAATGTTATAGCAGATTTCAAGTTGCCACCACAGCACTTACACGTGGGTATCTACAAAATTTTAGCATAAATTATAATAATTATAATAACAATAATAACATAATTAGTAAAATATTCTAATAATGATAATAATAATTAATATTAATGACTACGATAGCCATTGTTATTATTAAGCCTTTTGGCAAGCAGGGTTCATGACTTGAATGTCACCACACAATGGAACCACAAAAACATTCAGCAAACTCAAGGACTTAAAACATTAACATAATAAAAACAACCAGCAATTATTTAAATATGTTAATGCAAATGGTGATGATGATGATGATTACAAGGTCCACAAATACTCAACACAATGTTCAACCAACGTGGAAATCTTTGATTAAACCATCTTCGAGGTGAATGTCTCCATCTTGGGCCAGGTGCTTGGAAGGATCCACTTTATCCAGCCAGGGGGTGTTCAGCTCGACAATCCTTTGCTGCATCTCTTTCCTGGAAGACAAGTCTCCACATTTGAGACATACCACCTGCAAGGAGGAGAACGATGATAATGCAAGACTCTACTAAATAAATGGCTGATTGGAAATCATCCGATACGTTATTCATAATAATGTCTGTGATAAGGTCATACCTTGTTCATTGACCCGTGAAACTCCAGAACCTTCTGACTGCCTGCCTTAAAATGGAGATTGTCAATGTTTTGAGTGATGAGGTGGCTTAAAAATCCCCTCCTCTCCCATTGGGCAAAAGCAAAGTGGGTGGAGTTTGGCTCAGCCAGTGATAGAAAGGGCCATTTGACAAAGTTTCTCAGCCAAAACTTTTTCCTAGCATCTTCAGACTTTTGGAATTCCTGGTAGTTCAGGATTGGACCTTTCATGCGAGCATACTCTCCAATACCTGCTGATCTGTAATCTGAGAACAAAAATGTGATTGTTAGATGCTGAGTATAATTTTAAACCAGTCACAAATTTCCCACTAAAGTTTGTCTTTCTAATAATATTTCATAGTTAAGGGGTGTTTTAATTTTTTTAATGTATTAAAAAGATTTTAAATAATAAATAGATTATCAAGCAATTTCCAATCAAGCATCAAATACTGTCCAATGCACAGCACTGCTACAGCTCTTTACATCCAGTATGTTCCAGATATGATGCCAAATAATATTTTTTCTCACCTCTGATTCCACTCTCTGTTGATACTCCAGCTCCAGTCACGACCACGAGTCTCTTTGCATGCTCGATGAATTCTCTGAGCTTGAGGATTTCATTGCGAGAAGGAGGCAAGCAAGATGGAACAGTGCCCACGATTTTTGTCGCAGCTTTTAAAATGCCAGCACACATTTTGATATTTTCTGTTTCTTGCTGATGGGGATGAATAAACTTATGTGGAGATGAAATAACTTTTTTTGATTTAAACTTGCACCTAAAAGACTTGAACAGATATTTATTACCAATATTTTTAAAATTTATGGCCAACTAATATTTTTTGTAATTAGAACCTGGTTGAGTTATCATCAGTTAGGAAATAAAAATACAAATTTACCTCTCTTGAAATCCGAGTCACTTCCAGGGCTTTGGCATTACAAGATCTATTTCATCTGAGAGCTTACTTATCATAATAAATAACCATCAGTTGAAATCTTTCAAGTAACCCGGCAAAATTAATTAAAATCTTATCTCAGATGAATACGTAAAATGTCAAATAAGAGCCATTTCTAAAACTTTAAGATCACGGACCTCTGGTTTCTAGCATGCTACTAACGACGACTGACAATGATCACGTAAAAAGCAGAATTAATTCTAAGTTGCATTTCAGCCCTTTTTTTAGATTACATAATGTTTTAATAATTGTGCTTTTAAAATATTTTTTCTACAAACAATTTCTTATGCATTGGCTTACTTGCGAAGTAGAATTTGCTGAACTCTATAGAATTAAAAGGTCATTCCCTTAATTAATTACACTTGTGTTTTTATGAGTCAAAACTGATTTCCCACAATTTGAAATCTCACCAAATGCCATTTTTTTTACATTTGACCTTTAAGAATTGATATTGTAAAGTAGCTTTCGTAAAGAGGTAAGCAAATTCAAAAGTTTCCTGAATATCCAAATTCAAACGAATGAAATTAAAATGTACTTTGAAGCTAGGTCGCCAAGTTACATGCTACAATTTTTTTTATCTTATCGGTAGGTTATTTGAAGGATTAATGTTTAGCATTTGAGTTTTACAACAAAATCTAATAAAATAATTTAAATAAATTAGAGTACTTAATTATAACAACTATTACAAAAATTTGTTTACAATTTGATCATATGTTTCATTCGTCATACGGCTGGCCGCTCCTTCGGCAGACCTTTTCAAAGCATTTTCGAGTTGACTGTTTATGGCTTCGAGTCCGTTGACGATGGCAGAAAACGGCTTGGACGAAAAGAAGTTTCTAGTTAAATCACATTCAGTCAGTAGCAATGTTGACGAGATTCGTGAACGGCTGAGCCAAATGTACTCCAACCTTAAAGACTCACTGGCCAGCTATTCTCAAATTGTCAGGGAAGAAGCGAGAAAGAACCCAGTAATGGCCATTTTGTTGGGCTCGGTGTGTCTTTTCAGCGCAATTCCAGTCCTCTGCTTCTTAATTTTCTGTCTTGTCACCACTACAATATTTTTGACCATCTTCATAGTCGCCGAAGGTTATATAGTGAATAATTTGCATATTTGAAATTTTGGTATTAACTTGAAAACTGCATTTTTGGATATTTGATTTTTTTTTTACATTTTAGCCATGTTATCTCACTATAACTCTTGATGCATTTTTTAAAAATCAACTTTAAACCAATTTTTAAAGAGTTTATATTATTTAAGAAAAATTATAACAATAAGAATAATAATAATGAATTACCTTTGGTAATGAGTTTATTTGCATAATTTATTCTTATGAATGACATATTGCCATTCATAAATTTGGTTCACAAATAACAATTTGGTCCTCTGCAAATGTAATTTTTGAATCTCTTTTAGTTATGACATTGTAGATAAAGACTCACTGGTCAGCAGCTATTGCTAGAATAATAAATAAATTATGCAGATTAATATCACATATGATGACATGTAATGACTTACTACTGCAAGACACTTTAGTGATACCAGTTAATCAATATATTAATATTAGTTATTACACATAGTTATACATGTACATATACATAGTTATACATATATATATATACATAAATATCAGTTATACATACATAGTTAATACCTCTAGCTAACTAATCACTAAATTAATTATTAAAAATTGTTAAACCATTAATTACATTACATTTATTCAGGGGCCGTACTCGTGATCGGGATGATGGTTCTGACGGGCATCCTGTTGTTCACGATTCTCATTGGACTTGGAGTTGGCGTTGTCTTGGCTTTTGTTTACTTTGTAGTCAACATGCTCTACAGTGGAAGTGGCCAGAAGATGGACTGAGGATGACGACGACGACGATGATGATGGTGATGATGACGACGATGATGATGCTGGGTAATGAGAGAGAGAGAGAGAGAGAAAGAGAGCACAATTTTTGTTCTGACAGTCATCGTTTCATTATGTTTTTCTATTTGCCACGATTCTTGTTCATTCATTTTTTTAATGATTTGGATTTAATTTTGTTGCTCTGAATTTTTGGAGCATTTGATTTGCCTGAATATATTTTTAGCTTTATTATCACAACAAACATAATAATAATAATAATAACGGAAAATATTCTGTCAAGTAATATTATTATTATTTTATTATTATTTGTTTGAAATGGCAAGTGATACAATTCCTACAAAACCCACTCACCAGGCACTTGTGAGCATTATTCAAAGTTCCTTGAGTTTCATTATAACTGATTGGCTGGGCACTTATCTCTGTGATGTTCATTAGCATCGTTTGGCGTTCATTGTTCTGCTTATCAGCTAATTTCTTGAATTGTTTGAGATCTTTGGAGGCCTGTTTGGATGTGTTTTTGTACATTTTGTACTCCATTTCATTGGCTGAGTTTGGTTCGTATACCTGGTGGAAGCTGGAACGATGATGATGATGATGGTGGTGATGGTGATAATGATGTTGACACTGATGATGATAGAAGGTGATGAGAGGATCCTAGTCTGAGATGAATGTAAAGTGGGAGGCTTGCTTCTTGGAACTTTGTATATAATCATTATATTTATAATATAAATAAAAAACAAAAAAAAAATAAAATTTTTTATTTTTGGCAATAATTGTTTATCGAAATTTTCCGCTTAGTCTGTTTTTACAATATTTGTAATGGTGTTTGCAAGACTGGGACTAGGTTTTGTAGTTACTGTGTGAGAGATGTGATTCTTGATACCTCAAGTTTATAATGGCAGTTTTGTGATAGGATTTGATGGCTTTAGGTAAAGGTAGAAGTGTTGTGGACAGACCTGAATTTACGATATTCCCTATTAATATATTATTAAGTTTAAAAATTTATCGTCATATTTGGTTCTGATTATTTCTAGTTGATGTGGACTCTTGGCGTGTTCGCGGGCATTCTTGCAGAACTGATTTCTCAACAACACTCGTTTCAGACCGATCGAGTTATCATTGGTCATGAGGGGTTGGAAGGCCATTTTAAATGAACACGGATTTTCACTCAATAAAGAAATAAGCTCTCCTTTAGACAAAACGCAGCGTTGCTTCCCCACATCGTAACCGTAATTCAGTAAAAGCCTTTCTGTTCTTGTCGCAGCAAATAAAATCTAGAGTAAATGGAATTAATTCAGTTAAATTCAATAAATTAATCCAGAAAAACTATTTAACAGCCGGCTCGGTTGGTAATGTAATGTAAGTTGCTGACATGTACATGTAGTGTTGAACTAATTTATCAAAATAAAATAAATGTTTATCTAAACTTTATTCTAATATATTTTAATATTAATTTAGCAAGAACGAGTCAGCTCAAAATTAATAAATACAATTTTTAATTGAAGGAACAAAACTAGACCTTGCCAACCTTACCTGTTGCGATATAAAATAAACAAGCGAGATTGCTCTTCCTTAGGCCGTAGCTGCGGGGTTTTTCAGTCTGGTAAGAACTCTGATTTTGAATAAATTTTATTTTGATGTGTTAATGTTAACATTAATATTTTTAAAAATATTGTTTAAATCCCAAGATAACTTATAACGCCGAGGTTAGAAAGTATAGGCAGGAAAATTGGGTCAAATGACATGACGTCTAATGAATTTTTTGATTTTTAACGAAAATAGTTTGACTCTAAGAGTATCCACTGTAGAGGAAGCATTCTATTTTTACTATACTTTCTGGTAGTTGATTATGAAGTGATATTTTTGAAATTATTTAGAAAAGAAACACAGGGACTAGGTAAAATGATTATATTATCTGATTCCGAGTTATAACGATAACATGTATGTGACTCAGTAACATGATGTGTAATTAATTAGTGAGAGGTTTGGTTAAGAATTGAGATACATATTTTTCCTTTCAAGATAACATATAAATCTGAAATCTGAAAATATTTAATGATAAGGTTAAGGACCTGAAAGTTGCTTTTAAAAAGCAGTACCGGTTCAACTGCATTTGGTAAATCCTATTGATTGAATTTATAATAAGATTATACTAAATTTAATCATTATAGTTATAATTATACCATTTTGATATAGTTATTTTTGTATGTTGTCTCTGATATATTTATTACTATATTATGTTATGCTATACTGCTAGTTTCTTGGCCAAGAGATGAATAAATGCATTTTAAATTTATGAATCTTATAGTAATAATCATTATTACTTAAATTTGTCCATCATGTGATATATTTTTGATCACTTGACTTTTATAAATTTTATAAATTAATCAAAATTATAAAAAATATATCAAAATATGAATTGAATTCGTGAGGCCGGCCCGTAGGTCATCATTGAAATCCCGGGCAACCAACAATAAGTTATCAATAGTTTGAATTTTTTTTAGATTGTCCTTTTCTTCTCACTCCATTCATTGTTAATCATGTGATGTTCCTAAAAATAGGATTTCCTAAAAATCATAGTACATGATCAGGAAGGATAATGGGGGAGTGGTCCTAGTAGCAATAAGGATATATTATTATTATTATTATTATTGTTATTGTTATTAATATTATTGTTATTATTATTATTATTATTATTATAATTGTGATATTGTTCTGCTGAGTTTATTAAAGTTATTTAATTTATAAGTTGCGGGTGAAAATTATTTTCAGCATAACTTTATTCGTTAAGTTAAGTCTCGTTGGTTAGCAACAAATGATTTCACTTGCCAATGGTTGTTACTTTGAGCATTTAAGAAGCTGAAAAGCATGTGAAATCCTCCTGAAAATCTAGTTCTGTTGAAAGCATGTTTCTCACCAGAAGGAACGAAAGGAACAACACGAGTTCTGCATTAATTATCGAAGCTCAGCCCAAATTCAGATTAACTAAAATAAAATAATTTAATCATTTAATAAAGAAAAAAAAAATTATTAAAATTAACTTATCAGAAATCACATGACCAATAATGTTGATAACACAAGCAGTACATGAGTTGTGACTAATAAATATTTGTTCTTCTCTATTGTTTGTTATTCATTTTATCACTCATTTTGTTTATCACGTTGGCAAATCGTCTGACCAGGAATCTGAATGTACGCAAAGTTATTAACTTCTGACCTTCTTCCATTTGTTATCTCAAAGCTTGCATTACTTTTCCAGACAATAAAAAAAAACGCTCATAACTTTAAAATTTTCATTTTATTTTTTTCTTTCAAGTTCTCACCAGAATTTAGCAGTAATTCAGAGATGTCCATACAATACTCAGCCATTGCCAGAGGCAGCAAAGTCCTCTGTTCTTATGAGGAACCTTCAGAGAGCAACTATCAGTCCCTGGTCTCCAGCATCCTGCCTAACATTCCAGTTGGAAGCAATGCCAAAACATCATACACTACAAACAGCAAGTAAGAATGAGTTCTTTGGTTTTTCACCTAATGGATGGTTGTTCACTCACTCACTCACTCACTCACTCACTCACTCACTCACTCACTCACTCACTCACTCACTCACTCACTCACTCACTCACTCACTCACTCACTCACTCACTCACTCACTCACTCACTCACTCACTCACTCACTCACTCACTCACTCACTCACTCACTCACTCACTCACTCACTCACTCACTCACTCACTCACTCACTCACTCACTCACTCACTCACTCACTCACTCACTCACTCACTCACTCACTCACTCACTCACTCACTCACTCACTCACTCCTGATGATGATGGCATTTCCAGTATGAACGTCAATGTGGTAGTAGAGAGTGGCCTGACCTACATTTGTGTCAGCATCTCAGAGGCAGGGAAGACTCTGCCCTTTGAATTCCTCAGCGAGGTGAGCCAATGGCATTTGTTTGTTAATGCATTCTTGCTAACCATAACTTGATTGTCTAACTAATAATCCATAACTACAAAATATGGCTTTGAATTAATCAAATTGTTTTAGGTAGTTAGATTATGGAATCATTTGTATCTATTAAAATTTATTTAATCACATCAATTAATATTTATTTCTTTAATCTATTAACATTTATTTATTTATTTTATTTATTAAAATTCATTTATTCATAATCAATTCAATTCATTATATTAAAATTCATTTATTCATAATCCATTCATGTCGTCTTTCATCAGATCAAGAGACAGTTCACCTCAACCAATCTCGTCCACAGGGCCCTCCATGCAGGGGAGTACGAATTCAATAGGGAGTTCGGGCCCACTCTCACCTCTGTCACGGTGGGTTATTGTTGATGATGATAATGATGATGATGAAGGTTGTGGTCATGCTGATGATCGTTTTGTTCCCTTGGATGATTATGATGATGATGATGATGATAACTTGTGGTAGTGATGATGAGATCACCAAAGATTGCATTGATGATGATATCATTCATTGACAACAATAAACAATAAACATCATCCAACAATGATTGTCTTAAATCTAAATCAGCTCCGTTGTTAATAACATGCTTTCATTGAGTCATCCGTCCGTCCGTCCATCCATCCGTCCATCCATCCATCCATCCATCCATCCATCCATCCATCCATCCATCCATCCATCCATCCATCCGTCCATCAATCCATTGAACCATCCATCTATCCATCTCACCTAATCCCCATCATCATCATCATCATCAGGAGAAGTACTCTCTGATGGGGTCCGCAGCCAATGGCGGTCGCTCCGGTGGCCAGGTGTCCGTCCTTCAATCGCAGGTGGATGATGTCAAGGGGGTTATGATCAGGAACATTGAAGCTGTGCTGGAGAGAGGACAGAGGTGATGATGATGACGACGACGACGTCGATGTTGTTGATGGTGGTGGTGATGATAATGATGACAAAGGTAGGGGTATTGGTGAAGATGATTATGGTAACAATGATGGAGGTTGTGGTGACGACGACGATGATGATGTTGATGATGACATTAATGATTGAACTTTCAGGATCGAAGATCTGATGGCCAAATCCAATGATCTTGAAGCTAGTGTGAGTTTGTTCACTTTAACATAATTTCAATCTTTCTGCACATCCGTTCTTTTCAGTCTCCAGCAGGGATCATTCCACCATTAAAATGATTGTCCGTCCATCCACCCATCCATCCACCCACCCATCCACCTTTCCCTAACATCCTAACATCTTTCTCCAGGCCTCATCTTTCCAGAAGACAGCGAAGAAGGTGAAGCGCAAGATGTGGTGGAGGAACAAGAGGATGGTTCTCGCGCTGGGCCTGGCAGTCATCATCGCCATCATCATCCTCGTGCTCATCATCCTCTTCTCGACTGGCGTCCTGCCAGTCCACACCGACACCACCACCACTACGACTACCACCACAACCACAACCACCACCACCACCACTACCACTCGTCTCCCCGTGCCTTGAGGACGGACGGAGGTCAGAGAATGCGGTCTGCCGATTTATACAGGATTCGAGAGATTACATTCGTGGTTAAAAGGTCTCGCGACCTTTTTTTTTCTTTTTTAGTTTTCATTCAATTTTGCTCTACCGCTTTTTGTGCAGTTAATTAACGAATTATTATTATTATTATTACTAATAACATATTAGTTTGTAATTTGTGATTATTATTATTATTATTATTATTATTATTATTATTATTATTATTATTTATAACATATTAGTTTGTAATTTGTAATTATTATTATTATTATTATTTATAACATATTATTTTGTAATTTGTTATTATTATTAATATTAATATTATTTTTTGTTAATTATTTCTGTTAGCGTGCCATGTTAACGTGATCGTTTGAATTGATTTTGTTACATTTGCGATTTTACTGCAGTGCATTTATCTTTTTGACGAGGTTTGATCGTTGTATTGATGATGATTATGAATAATAATAATAATAATTATAATATAATAATATTAACCAATATTTATTTTAATTTATAATGTACATTAATTAGTAATTCTTGCGTTTTTCAGTTTTAATAAATGGAATGTAATCTTTGCTTATCACTTGCTTTTTGCTCCAATAATGATAATAATCATGATAATAATAATAATAATAATAATATTAATATCATTATCACAATTTTAAATTATTTTAAATATTTAATTTAATTAATTTCCACTAATTATTTACAATCACCAGTTATTATTCCAAGCATTCAGGCTTTTAAATTACCATGCATTGGGGGTTTATTTATTTATGTTAACCATTTTTTTAAACCTATTTTCTCGGACTTTCCCAACGCGGCTTTCCAATGATATTAATGTTGCCGTTGCAAATCTTTGGCCAACGTTGTTGTTGTTTGTTTGTATGTATGTTTGTTTGTGAGGCTGGTTTTAATCATGTTCGAGATGAGGAGGAGGATAATTCTTAAGTATTATTTATTAAATTATTGTAATTTAATTGATTTTATTTATTTCTTCGTTTAATTTTTTTTAAATTTTAAATGTTTTCGTTAAGCTCGTTCGTTCTTCATCATCTGCCAATTGAAGCGAGAAATTATTATTTTTATTTTTAACGATTATTTCTATTGGCTTTGATTATTTTTAATTATTTATTATTATTAATTATTATTATGACTTATTATTATTATTAATCATTATTATTTATTATTATTATTATTAATATTAAAATATCAATTATGCATTCAACATCTTTTAACAACGTCTGACGTCAACAAAACCCTCTCCTCCGATTGGCTGCCTAAGACTTCCCAAACATAAGCTTATTGCTAATAAGTGACTCATGCTTCCGGAGAAATTATAATTTGTATTTGTATCCATGGAGATGCTGGCATTACTTTGTGCCCTTAGAATGCTTAGTAAGCTGATAATTAAGTAGTTATTATTAATTCAATTAATTATTAAATTAGTTATTATTAATCTTTATTAATATAAATTAGTTAAAGGGTTGAACTATTTGAGGACGGGTCTGCTTTGCATTTGGCAATGTCTGCTTTGTTGATTTGTATTTGTATGTATTTGTTTGTTTGTTTATTACCAATCCCTCTACTCTTCCTCGTGGTGAAATGAAATTATGAAACTTCATTAACTTTTAAATTATTTATTTTATTATTCATAAATTACTTTTATAACTGCCTGTCCTGATTGTGATCCGAATGTGATTATTTCATTTCGTTATCTGACCACGTAGTTTTGCCAACATTCATTGCTGTTGCTACCTCTTTCATCATCGTAGTCGTCATCATCATCATCATGTGGTTCCTAAGGCATTAGCACATCCACACCAGGCCTTGGCTTCACAGCAGACATTGCTGGCTAATATCGGATTAATTTGTTATTATTGTTAATTTAAGAAATAAAAATGATTATTATTTCTGTCGGCTCATTAGATCGGAATTTTTGTCAAAATCAAGCATCGGTTGAAGCATTGAATGGTTTTGTCAACCAGGTTCTGATTGATCTTTAATTTTATGACAATCACCAACACTAAGCCCGCTAAAGATGCAACTTGCCCACCAATCACACTTTTCTTGCTTAATTACTCACATTAAATCTTATTTATCAGTTAATTAGATCATTAATCACTCGAATATTTCATTCTTAAATCTTACGATCGATTACAGATTTATACGGCTAACCATCATTTCACGGTCGTCTGTTGAACACTCATCGTGTCGAAGTTGTTCCACCATTTGCAAAGTCGTGCAAAGTGCACTTCGACTTTCTATGCAAATCTGAAATCAACCCGAGACGTTCGCTCGGGCGTGACTGTCCTTCTGCTTCTGTTCGTTCCGATTAACTTAACCTGCAATTACTTTGAATTATTTCAAATTAAAGATTAATTTACCTCGATTGTAAATAAATTCACGGGCAATAAATTCCTTCTTAAAGGGTCCTTCTCAGAGCATCCAACATATCCTTAATGCCTTAATATTTTAACTAAAACATTTTGCAGCACTTGGGTGATTCAGCACCAAATTTGTAATGCAATGTAATAAACATTTTAGGTTATTAACCTAAATTAATTAATAAAATTAATTAATTGTAATTCTAAATTAATGAATTTTTATTAATTCCTCACTAGAGGCACAGAAGCATGAACCCTGCTCATGTGTCAAAAAAAAATGTCACTCGTGCCAAGAACAAATGAATTTATTTTTTCTTTTTTTAAAAATAAGGAATCCAAATCAACAGGCCAAACGAGCAATCACATGGATGTAGTCTTTTATATTTACAGGGCCCTGATCTCCACACACACACACACATGCACACACACACTGGCAGTGTGTGGACATCGGTAAAACTTAAAAATCGGAACGTAAACAACGATAATCCAACCAACGAAGAGGGGAAGGACCAAAAACAAAATTTAAAAAAACCCGAGCACCTGATTTTTGATGCAATTATTGCCTTCTCTGACAGCATTCCAGTAGATCCCAATGCAACATCAGCAACAACAACAACCACAACAGCAACAATCTGTCCACAAATAAGGAAAACCTCTGAGTTGAAAGAACAATCAGAAGGAACTGCATTCGATTCTTGCATTTCGAGAAGATAAAACCCTTTGCATTGGCAGTCAGAACCCAAAACACGACAAACCAGACACAACAACATCAAGAACCACAACATGTGGGAAATACAACCATACAGGAGATACAAAAAACACAACAACAATTAGAACCACAACATGCCATATAGGAGATACCAGAACTGCCAGAAGGTGCACTATCAAGCTTCTAGTTCTTGATTGGAAGCAACATTGTAGCAGTGTTATTGCTCTTGTTGTTGTGTGATGCAATGCAGTAATGCAGTTTGGCACTTTCCTGTAAAAGTTGTTGACTGCAAAAAAATGGAGACGATTGCAGATGACAGCTCGGAGTGGAACAAAACGGAGGAATATTAAATCGTTAATTGATAACATGCCAATAAAAGCCAACACACACACACACACAACAACAACACATAGAAACACAACAAAAACAACAACAAAACTAGATACACAGAAACACAAGAAGAAGTTCAAAAAAGTTCATAAATAACATTGAACCTTTTCAAAAATGCCCAACAGAGGGCATCACTTTATGATGATGATAATGATGACTCATTTACATCACATGATTACTGACTGTCAACCAACTTGTAACCATCCAAGGTGCTATCATCATCATCACTTTCAGTATTGATGATGATGATACTTAAAATCCTACAGTGACTTAGAGATCCAAACAAAACAAACAAGCAAACAAACAAATCCATCTGTTAAGTCACAAATGAGCCAGAACATAATAAAAAAAAGTGAAGCACTCACTTCTCTCACTATCAATAACTGCCACTATCATCATAACCTCCCAAATTCTCAACCATCATCATCATCACCATCGCCATCACAGCAGTAGCAGTTTTATTAGTGTCGGTCCTCATCAATTTCAACATTCAAACATCCATTCATTGCCTGCACCACCAACAACAAAAAAAGGTCTCGGAAACCAGAAACAAAAACAACTTGGAAATAAATAAAAAAAAAAAGAAAGAAAAACATAGCATCTTATATGACTCCCATAAAATAGGTCATCTTGGAAGGATCTGGAGGATGAGATGTATCTGGGTCGGTTCACGCAGGAGACGAATCCTAATTCGGGTCAAGTCGAAGGTCGGGGGAAAGAAAGGTCAGTAGTGATTGGCTGACTAATCCTGGTGTTCTTTCAACAGATCGCCCTCGTGCTGCGATGAGGAACACTCTTCAGGATCGTACTGCTGGAAATGATAGTAGTACAATATAAGTATAAGTTCAGAATAAGTACAGTTACTCAAAGCCATGACTCATATTTAATATAGATCATAACTATTATAACTATCTACTGATTGGCTATAGCCTAGGCTATACATGACATCGTTCATTAATATGAACTTAGAAATAAAAAACAAATTCCTCCAGTTTTTTCTTATTTATTTATTTATTGAGAATATATTTCAGTGACCTTTTAATATCCCTGAGAAAATTACTTCTTACAATTCAAAAACAGATTAACTTAAGCCTAAACCCCAACCAATAATAATAATAAATTATTTCAATCTCTACTTCTTGCCCTATTTTTACATTATTATAATTAATTATCAATTAACCAATCCCATCATCATCATCATCACCATCGTATAAAAATAGCACTCCAAGAACCTGTGCCAGCTGCCTGCCAATCTTTCCAATTGTGACTCCACCTGAGAAGAAGATGCAGGGAAGCCATGACTTGAAATAGGAAAAGTCAGGACTCGTGTACCTGTAGTTGATATAAATAATAATATTATATAATAATAAAACAATAATAATAATTATTATTATTATTATTATTATGGTAATAATAATAAGAATACTTAATAGTTTATTTATAATAGTGAACTCTCTAATAGTTTAATCCTACAAGTCCATAGAGATAAAAGATATATAAAAATGCATCATCAGTTCAAGGAAATACATGGAATGCATGAATTAACCATCATAAAAACATTCATAGCATACATAACCATATAATTTTCTAATTTCCTATATTCTAATATACATATATACTCCTTGTGGAAGCTATTGTAATTGGTTTGTTTAAAGCTGAATAAGTTTATATTATAAGTTGTATGTTTTAATGCATCTTGTACCTGTTCTCACTGCGATATGTCAAGCATCATTAGACGATATAGTTTTTCAATTAATTTACTAAATCTATATACCAACATTTCAGCCTTTAAATCAGCCAAAGTAGAACCTCTGATATATTGGAAGCGTGATGACAGTATATATATATAGTACAGCACATATTTAATACCATGAGTTAATGTCCTGAGTGACAAATGACAGTCCAATCATGAAGTTCAGTGCAAGTTAAGAGAACCAATTAATCAAATCATAATCTTTTAAAAGATAAGCCATGGATTCTGAACCCCTACCACTCAGTGCAGTCACACATTCTTTCCTTAGAACATAATGCAAACATAATACTCAGGCTAGATTTTAGAAATATCCTAATACCAAATTTCTTACATTCTGCTATTAAGGCTAATTTATCGAAATTATAACTTTATCACGGACCAATAACTACATTTTCAGAATTAAATCACAGTAATGATTAGTGGCATTAGTTGTCACCATTGCTGATAAATTAATGTGATAAAGATGTTAAAGAATAAAATTAAAAAGATAGATACATTATAATAAAAATATAATAATAATAATAATCATCCCAAGCAAACCATGGCAATTCAACCATCCACCCACCCACCCACCCACCCATCCATCCATCCACCCACCCACCCATCCATCCATCCATCCATCCATCCATCCATCCATCCAAGTACCAACCTGTATATTCCCTGATAGATGAGTAGCTGGCAGACGAGAAAGGACAGCATCGCTATGGAAACCCCGAGCACGAATCCGCCCCTGGATCGGTCAAAGAGCCACCACAGGCCAAAGGACAGGGCCACCAGGGTCAAGGAGAGCTGGAGGTCACTGGAGAAGTTGATTTTCTAGAAGAGGGGAGGAGTTAAGGAAACATGGGTGGAGTTCGTACCCTTTGGGCATTGATTTGATTGGCTCAATCTTTGTGCTGTTCCTCAAACATACTCTTACTGATATAGTAGCTTATACTGTCATTAATAGTATTAACATTAACCAATAATTACCAATTACTGATGATTGTTAATCCTATTATAAAACCATTGATAAGTGCTTCTCTTCATAGATACTTCATTTTATACTTAAGAATCTGCAATGCCTTAAATTTATGTATTTAGGACTCTTACTATCCCAGCTATTGTTTTCCTGTAATCTGTCCCGACTAATTTCAATATCTCAGTCTCTTTAATATCTCATCATTTAAATAAAAATAAATAAATAAATAAATAAAATAATTAATTTAAAATGGAATTGACATTCACATCAAGGATACAGCACTGGCGTGGTTGATTCCTACGAAGATGGCGACGCATCTCATGACACTCGACCATTCCTGCTTCTTCAACTGCCTCTCCCCAAAGTGTTTGTCCAGGTATGGGTAGAGGAGTCCGACAATAGCTGGAGGTGGGGTTAGAGGGTAATTTGATGGATTAGTACTTAATTAAAGAATGTGTAATTTATCATTTATAATAAAAGAATTTATAATTTAATGTCAGTTAATGCTTATATAATGTTTATTAATAATAACTTTATTATAATGTAATTTAATAATTTATAAGTTAATGTTTATAAAGTACATTTTCTGGCATTTGATCCGGGAGACATTGGCAGCGTTGAATTTTTGCATGCAGGCATTTGTTAAAATAAAATCTTAGAAAGCAACTGTAATCGTGGACTCAAATGATGATAAGACATTTAAATGAAGTCAATGGAGGTTATTATTGACAGAGCCAAATATGTTTTTTGCATGCTAATCATAAAATCACACTTGAAGATATTGAAGTAACAGATGTTGCATGATTAATGAAAAGCATTAAAAATAAAAACAAAACAAAAGTCATTAGCTAAAGCAAACTTTGCCAACTATTGCTAGAACCAAAACAATTGAAATTGTATAAATTAATCATTTGATTAAATTAATTAATTAATCATTCAGTTAATTTATTAATTATTTGGTTAAATTAATAATTTGATAAAATAAACATCAGGCTGGCATCAACATCTACTCACTCGCCGTAGCACCGCATACGATGGTTATCCACCAGGAAGAGTCCATGGTGTGTCTTTGAAGAAATGCTGGGAAGAAGTTGACCTGCCTCTGAACTCTCAACAGTTCAAGGACCACAGAGAATAAAACTCCGACGACAAACAGGAGAGCCCCTCGAAAGGCAAGCAATTTTGTGATGCAGTTCATTCTTTGGACTTCAAGACTATTTGATGAGATTCTCGTTACTAGTTGATTGTCTTTCTAACAGATGTAGCTGTTTAAGTTGTCTTTTGCACTTTTTCAAAGTTTTCGACTCTTCTTTCTAGATTTGATTCAAATCTGCCTTCACAATAACACAAGCACAAGCAAACGACTCGAAAAGTCCAGATAACTAATTTCGAAGGAATAAACGTGAAGTTCTCGAGCAGATGATAAGCCAAAGTTAATTTTGTTTCAGTCACAAAAAAAACCACCGGCAATCTTCGAGCCTGAGTCAAATATCGTCTGGAAAAACTGTCGCAACCGACCAATAACAAATGCCTCCGTAAAAAGAAAATTGGAAATCTTTTGAATCAGGACCAGTTCCCTTTTATAGGCGAAAGAAAAAAATTATTTGACCGCAAACCTATCTGCTTACATCGTAAGATAGCGGTCACCTGGCGTGAGTTTTTTCGACCAATCAGCGATCGAGAATTTAGGTTGGTTCATCTCCTCATGTCTGCTTTATTCGGCTCGTCTGAATAGCAATTTGATTTAGAATTTATTTCTAGGTGAATTTTACTAATAAATGTTGCTGATGTTTGTATTTAATTTATTAATAAAATAATTTAAAATAATGTAATTAAAACCTAGTGTTCGGTTATTAAAAATAGTCGAAAGTTGTATGATGCTCGGATGTTCCGTATTTATAAATAGACATCACGCGTTTTTATTCAAAATGTTTATTTATTTCGTTCTAAATTGTTTATTTTAAATTTTATTTAAAAAATAAATTGTTTTATTTAGAATAATTTTTTTAATAAAAATAATCGTTCATGACTTGGTATTGTGAATTTATACCCTAAAATATTTAAATAAATTTATTTACTCAGATAATATTGCGTTTAGATAATGTGACAACTTTAAATGATTTAAAGTATCACCAATTTGGGTCTTGGCATTTAAATAAAGAATAGTTGCATGACTCCGCCACTGATCACATCCACTGGCTCATATAGGAAGACAGATTTAGCTTTTCACCCTTGGATGCCAAGATAATACAACTTCCTGATTCAGTCAAAAAGGGGGTGTACGAGTGTACCCCAACACAGTTTCTGAGCGTCAACCGAAAGTTTGTTATTAAAACTAATTTACCAATCAATAAGCTCAGGTTCGGAGAATATCGAAACATAATTTTATTAAATATTTCTTAAATAGTGCCATGTGGCAATATCTACAAACATGGAACCTCCGTAATGAGTAACGCCATGCAGGCTGTATTTTACCACTTTTAAAATAAACCATTACCATTGTTTTAAAATAAACGATTGCTAGCGTTTTACACAAATTGAACTAAAATTTATATTTTCTATTTATTTCATAATTAATTAATTAATTGTTGATTATCAAGTGTTAAACAACGTTTGTATGACGAAATGGTCCAATAAAACTAACTGGTTACATCATTAATTACTATTACATTTTACAATCATAATACACTTAATAAGTCCTTTATCGTTTTTTTTTAAATTTTCTTCCAGGATTTAAAAAAGAAAATAAACTTTAAGTTACACTTGAAAACCCTCCCCCTTTGGGCAACCAAGGATTAAATTTAATAAGTAATCAATAATTGAAATTGATTTGGGACAATAAAAAATCAAAATTCCTCTATACCTACTCTAGGTTTACAGTAGAAATCTTTACTTTTTTTAAAATTCTTATTCCAAATAATATTAAACAAGTCAATGAAATATATCTGCCTATTAAAAATTTTTAACTTAACGTTTCTTTGATATGCGCATGGGCGCCATGGAATACCGGTGTCGAAAATTTCATCTGTGAGCTTTTCGGACATTCCTCTAAAAAATTATAAGTGCTTACAACTCTTTTCAATTTTTAAAGGGCACTCTGTTCATCCTTCAAGTATCGGCTCTCTCAAAAAGTAGGGTTGATATCCTCATAATCTGGTATTTCCTTTATTTCTTTGCATTTTCGAATACGAATCGAAAATCTTCTGATAAGAAACTGGAAAAGCATAACAAACTAGAAGTGGATAATGCAGTAGAATCGAATAGAAGAGAATAGGATAGAATAATAAATAAGAAATCCATCTAAAATCTGGGTTAATGCAAATAATTACTTCACAAATATTAAAAATTTCAGTAACAAATGTCACGATAATCTGAACGACAGCAATTTAGATATTAATTACGGCACGAACATAAACACTAGAAATTGATTAAAATAACGTTTTATTTACTAAAATCCAACACAAACAAAAGAAAACGTCTGTTATAGTAAATCGAATACGTTTGTAATAACATAAAGTCCGTTTTTTTATTTGTTTGGCAAAGACTGACAAATATTTGGGTTTTTATTAATCAAATGTTAACAAACTGCTCGAAAGATCGCTATTAAAAAGTATATAAACACCTCATTCAATGCTGAAGATACAAACCATCTCCAGATACATCCGTCTGATCTGAAAATATCTCAAAGATGTTCTCTCTCAAGCTGTTCGTTGTCTTCGTGGCTGTTTGCATCTGCGTGTCTCAAGCAAGTGAGGAGAATTTAATTTGATCTTTGTGAGAAAGGAAAGTGTTGATTAAAATGCAATGTTTATTTTCATTTGTTTTTGGTCCTCAGTTTAATAGGTGAATTTTTTTTGCAGTGAGTTACACCGGTTGTACGGAGTCAGGACAGAATTATTGTCTATGCGTGGTACGTTCCAAATTTATTATTTTTATGCTTTAATTTCCCTAACAAATATTGTTAAATTTTAGGGAAGTGATATCTGCGGTGATGGTAAACATTGTGAAATGGACGGTTCTGAAAACAAATGCGTCGATGGGGGTCTGTTTTGGCAATTTATGTTGTAAATGTAAACAAATAAATTCATTAGCTATATAATCACCTTTTATCGCCTAATTAATAAATTGAACGAGTCTCAAAAAGAATGGCAAAATATTAGCTGATTACTAGTAAGACGTTATCAGTTATTAAATTTTAACAAATTTTATTCTCAGAGGGAACTCCGAAGCGACAAACCTCGGGTCCAAGCGACTTCGAGGAATTCTCACTCGATGACATTGAACAGAAATAATAAAACAATGAGCGTACATCAATTATGATAAATTCCGATTTTAAGTCAGTCCCATTGACTATATGGCTATTTGTTAATAAATAAATGAAGTTTTCCATGGATTTTTATCAGTTTGTTGAGTTTTTGGAGTTTATGGAATTGGAATTTTCTTAATAAAATTTAATTATCACTTAGTTGCGCTTATTTATTTATCACATGACTGAACTATAGTGTTCAGGGTCATCCATAATAACGAGATTAAAAAAAAAACTAAATGACGTATTTAGCGAAACTGCAAATCAGAGTTTCAGTTATAAACAGATCAAGAAGTACGTTAAATATTAAGTAAGAGCTGAAATAAAAGACAAATAATTAGATTAATTTTAGGTATATAATATAATATAATGTAGTATCAGATTATCAGGGCGCTCACAGAAATGTTTTTCGCCGGTCTTACTTTTATTCAGGGATGATTTTTCCTAAAGGTTATACTGGTTGATTTGATTAATAATATTGAACAAATTACAAGGGGAATGGCGAAATATTTACTATTTATTAATATTACAATTTATTCTCAGAGGGTACTCGTAAGACTCAAAACGAGGGTCAGTTGCAACGAATTCTGATCTTAAGACATTTCCATATCTTTGGCTATTTATCAATAAAGAGATAAAGTTTTCCATAGATTTTTATCAATTGGTTGAATATTTAGAGTTTATAAAAGTGAAATTTATTTAATAGAATTTACATATAAATTTATCCGAGTTTTTGACACGCACAATACTATCCATAACAACCCTAACCCTAAGCCTGGATACAAAGAAACTCAGACAAACATGACATGCCGCAGGCAGACAATTACAAGTTATTGCCGATTACTTATTTAACGTGAGACTAGACTTTAGCCAACTCCTCATCCGGAATAACGACTCTTAAAATTCTAAATCAACTGGAATTGACAATAATTAACAAATAAAAACAAATTAAGAAATGCATTAGAAATATTAATTAAATTCGTTTCAGAATTTGTATCAGGTCATCAGGATGCAACCAAATTTTTTTCGGCGATTTGATTTTGTAAGACTTTTATGTCTAGAAATTATTTTTCTTTCAAACTGTACTTTAAATACTTTAAATTATAATTTGTACAATTGTTTTAGATATGTTAATATAAGGACGTTATTGAAACATTTGACATTTTGAAAACATTAAGTCGGAGCCGATAACCATTATTTAAAAAGTAGTCTGGTTATAATACATTATTGTACATTATAATACATATATTATAATACATTGTACATATAATACATTATATAAGTACATTATTGAAACATTTGACAATTTTAAAACATTAAGTCGGAGCCGATAACTATTATTTAAAAAGTAGTCTTATAGTAGTTATAATAATAATTCAAGATTTTTCATTTGGCGTAAATATGAACATATCGTATACATTAAGAATAATAAAGTTTCCAGGAAGAGCTTATGAAGATAGAAAAATTTGGTAACGGTAGGGGCTAGGATCGAGCTAAACGCATGAAGACATTTACTTTAAAGATCACCAGGTCTAAACCTTTTATTTGTAACTAAAGGTGCTCAACCACGCGTTGCTGTAGCTCAATCTGATTAATTTTATAAGAAAGAAATTTTCTAATATGTAGATTTTTACAATTTCACAATGCTTGAGGGTTACGATATTTTAAGCTTTTTCATGTCCATGGCAAGATGGCAGGATTTTCGAAAAAGCGTATTTTTACATGATATAGTTGTGGCACATATATGAAACCTATATACAAACACTCCTCTAATCGAGCACTATGTTGTGTCAAAATTTCAAAGCAATTGGTTAAGTACTTTCAGAGAACATTTGCATGTTACAAACACACATTGCATTTTTATTTATATAGATACATTATCGGTTGATTTAAGTCGCTTTGCCTCTTTGTATTCATCCATTGTTAGTGTGATGATTCATCACTGATGAGCTTCTAAGGATTATAACAGCGCACGGTTGGCAAAAAAGTGTACCTGTTCAAACCCGATAATAGTTTTATGGAAAGGAAATGAATTAAGGAAACTTAAACATATCGCAAGTTTATTAAAAAAAAACGCTTTAAAATAAATTTCATAATTTTTTAATAGTTTTAGTAATTATCTAGTAAGCCATAGTTGGCAGAAATATTTAATATTTGTCGTAGTATGGTGGTCATGTATTTAGTTATTGTAATATAGCTATATTTAAAATTTACGATAGATTCTTATAATGTCATTCATTAAACATAAGTTTGCCAAAATTTCCACTCATTTGGACATCGGGATCAATAGAAAATTACATTGAAAGTTTTGAACGTTAATTTTTCAAATTTAAACGTTAAAACATGAAATAATTTGAAATTTATGGTTGATTCTTGTATTGCCGTCCAAAAGAAACAGGTTTGCTAAATTTCAGCTCATATATAACGTCGGGAAGTAATCGAAAAATCGATTGCAAGATTTGAAAGTAACAAATTACATAAATGCATGTAATAATGCTAATAGTTATAGGCTTAAAATTAATTAAGGCTTATCCGTGAGTCATTTATTAACTTACATGAAAGTGCTTATTGTTTGTTTCTTTGTTCTTCTGATTAATTAATGTAATTAATTGTGCAAAAAAAAAATGAATAGTAGCTTGACTCCGCTACTCCGCTCATATCAGCTAGCGTATTTCGGAGAGGCAGATTAGTCCTTGCACTTATTGAACTATAAAACTTTGTAAGTTTGTAATTGCCTGTTGACAATGGATACACTTTATTATTTATTATAATTTGGTTTAATAACATTAAATATAGTTAATAAAATAAACATTAAATAAAAATCTATTGCATTTTGTTGGTTACGCAATTTCATTTTGTTTCTGTTAAATGCCTCAATTTGTCACGTCGTACTAAGCGCGGGAAAATGCGAATGAAGATATGGTGAATGACTCCAGAATAATATAGCTCCAGCATGAAGCATTATCAATTGCAATTTAAACAAAATAATTTTAGGAACATCATAATGAGATAATCATCTTGCTCGTAATTCTCAATACAATATAATATTTAACTATTTTTGTAATAAAAGAAAAATTATTTGCAAACAAAAAGCCCCACATAAGTTTTGGAAACTAAAACGATTTGAAGCAAGAATCACGTACATTAATATTTTTCTTGAAAGATTTTTTTTTCAGCAATTTTTGAATAAAAACTATTTGCAAATTACGATCGAATTAAACTAACATATGATAGCGACCTAAGAATCTATAAAAGCTCCGAATCTGAATGGGATTGAAGCAATCGCCTCCAGGAAGTTTTAACTGATCTGAAGATAACTCAAAATGTTTTCTCTGAAGATGGTCGTTGTTTTATCGGCGGTTTGTATTTGCGTGTCCAAAGCATGTAAGTCTAATGCTGTCTTTCGATAGTTGGATACAGTATAAACATCAATATTTAAGCTAAAGATGATGACTTGGTTTTATACGTGTTGCAGTAACTTTTAAAGATTGTTCTCAGGCCAATCCTCCCCCATGCCTTTGCGATGTAAAGTAGTTTGCCTAAATTTTCAAATTTTGTTTTCAAATGTTGCTTGCATTGAGAAAATTGTTTCGTTTAACAATCAGGGATCATGGTGCAGTGGGACGTGCACAGATGGAAAATGCAATGGCGAAAGTAATTATTTTGATTGTTAAAATATTAACCTATTTAGTCTAACCTCAATATTGATTTACAAATAATTAATACCTTATTTCTGTTAGATTATTTAACAGTTTAGTAATTCTTCATGAGAATAAATCATTTTTGAAGTATTCTTTTTAAGCTAATTTTATTGTAGAAAGAAATTAACTATTTGTATTTATTAGATATTATTGATATTTAAAACTAATTAATATGTTTCAAATTTAAGCCTCAAATAAACCGGGTGACAACGATGAAGGAAATGGAAGCGATTACGATGGCGATTATGATAAGAAGTGAAAAAATATTCCAATTGCAAATTGTTGGTTTTAAATAATTCCCCTGGCATGATCATTTACCAATAACGAGATGGCATGTAATGATTAACTTTAACTTGAAGTTTTTGTCTTTGGAAAAAAATTATGAAATTATTTGATTTTTTAGTAATAAACTCGTCTTTACTTTTATTTTGTCATTTGGTACATTCGATGTCTAGATACCAAGCAGTGGTAGCATAAACAAAGCAAATCTAAACGATATTTTAGGAATGGTACACAGAGAGTTATAAAATCCTAATTTTGCAATAAACGAAAATGTTAGCTATAACTAGTTGATTACTAAAGATAAACTTAAGTGGCAACATGTTTTATGTTATAAAAAATATATGTCATGTTTATATTATATTTTATATGATATATAATTATAATATATATAATAGCATTTTATATGTTGTCATATGTAATATTGCGGTTATTATTTAAAAATATGTAATGTTTGTGGACATGCATGTTCGTAACTTTAGTGCCCATCGGGGGATACAAACGATAACGTGAATAAGAATGGAATGTTTACTTTTATTTGATTTTATGAATGTCCATTAATTTGCTTAATTTTTCTATGCAGTGGTTTACTGTGAATGTATAATGAGCGGCCAAAATTACTGTTTATGCGAGGTAAATTCGTAATTTGTGATTCGTGAAGTTCAAATCATCCGAGAAATATTTGATGAACTGAGGAATTATGTTTGATTTTAGCGCGATGAGGTTTGTGGTAAGGGTAAACATTGTATATTGGGTCGCTCGCCCAAAAATGAAAGCGAATGCACAAGAAGAGGTAAGCATTTATAATTTATATAAAAAAATATATTTATGTATTAAACTTTACATTTTTTAAGTTAAATAAGTTTCTCTGCATTGTTGACAGTGGATATGCATTAATGTTTGTTTTAACCTTTTAACAAAATTAAAGCCATTTAAAAAAATATTTGAACAAAAAACTATTACATGGTTTTCTGGCTGCACAGGTTAAGTTTATTTTTGTGAAATGTCCATTTGCCTCGTCTCACTAAATGTGGAAATCGCATATGAAGAAATGGTGAATGTCTCAAAAATAAAGTATCCTTATCTGAAGCATTATAAGTTGTATTTGAAAGAAAATAATTTTAAGAATATCATGAGGAGATAATCATCTTGCTCGTAATTGGCCAATACAATATAATATTGTCATGGCAAATAAAAAGCCCCCACATAAGTCTCGGAACTAAAACGATTTGATACAGAACTCACGTACATTAATTTTTTGCTTGAAAGATTTTTGAATTGCTTTTTAACAATCTTTGAATAATAAATATTTGAAAATGTGCTCGAATTAAACCAGTGTGTGATAATGACCTGAAAATCTATAAAAACTCTGAATCTGAATGGAATTGAAGCTATTGACTCCAGGTAGTTTTAACTGATCTGAAGATATCTCAAAGATGTTTTCTCTGAAGATGTTCGTTGTTTTGTCGGCGGTTTGCATTTGTGTGTCTCAAGCAGGTGAGTGTTGTGATGTCTTTCGAAAGTTGTATGCAGTTTATACTTTTATATATAAACAAAAGATGATAACTTGGTTTTGGTTGTAGTACGTTACATAGGATGTTCGACTAGGATTTATTCTCAACGCATGTGCGGGGTAAATTGGTTTAGTTAACTTTTATTTGTGAAATGCTACTTGCATAATGCAAATATTTTGTTTATCATTCAGCCGTTAGTGTGCAGAAGGGGCAGAACGTGTGTATATGGAAAATGCATTGGCAGAAGTAATTGTTTACTTTGTTGTTAAAATGCAATTAGTCCATAAAGTATTTAGTCGATTGTGAAATTTAATTTCTGATGCATAGTGCATATTGTTTCCTTTTTTTATTTATTTATTTAATGCCTTCTTTATTTCGAATAAATTATTTAATAAGATAATTTTTCATAACCAAATCAGTTTGAACGTGTTTTTATTTGACTGGCTTGTTGCTGTAGCAAGAAGGAACAGCTTGGATTTACTAAATCTTACTAAAAATTTATATTGAATTATAAAACCTAATAATGTTTTTCAAATTAAAGCTCGACCTAGAAAAAGACGACCTAAAGAAAGACGAGTAGAATTAAGATGAAACCATGACACATGACCAAATATCCCAGTTACTGAACGTACCAATAAAGAGATGAACTGTAATAATCCATTTATTATAATATTGTAATTCTACATTTTTCCAATTATAAGAATTTGTCCTCTTTGCGGAGATCCATACGAAAATCATTGATTTTTGAAATCAGCGCCTCTGTAGCTCACGCGTTCGGCGCTATATAAATGACTTATTATTATTATTAATATTGTTATTAAATTTTTGAAAAGAATTCTTGACCTCTGTTTGAACTCAATGATTAGGTCACAAACGGTGACTGCAAAAACAAGGATTCTAAATGTTGCAGAACGTGACATCTCCTTAATAAAAGACTTTAATTCCGTACTAACTAATCAAGAGGATCAGAAGCAATACCTGCTCCAGGTTGTTGAAATGCATAGGCAACATTTTCCTATGTCTAAGAAATCAATCATTATTGAGAAACTAGCTAGTAGTGGATTTTAGTTAAATTTTTGCATTTTTTGTTGAAAGTCTGTGTTTTTTGTATAATATTTTGAAGGTTAAGTGTTACGAAATTAAACAGATTTATTAAAAAAAAGTAAAATATTTCTTGCTATCGAAGTTAACCATGTAAAATGTGCGCAACATGTAATTTCCGCTATTATACGCAATGTTTAAGCACTGTGGGATGTTCAAGATGCTATAGACAGTTCTAAATGACGTTTGATTTACCTAAAATTTTAAGTATAGCCTTAGAAATGTAAAAGGAACAAATTTCTGGAACGGGAATTAACAATTTGGAAAAAAATTTTTTTATTTGGCACCCTATTCTACATCCTTACAATTCATAACAATATAGAGAAGTGTGTTCAAGTGAACATTTGGCGTCTTTTACTAAACCTCACCTCCTTAGATTGTCCTTGGAAGTAAAATATTCAGTAAGAGCTGAAATAAAAGACAAAAAATTAGATTCGTTTTAGGAATATAATATAATGTAATATCGGATTATTAGGGCGCTCACAGAAATGTTATTCCCTAAAGGTTATACTGGTTGTTTTGCGGTCATTGATCGATTCAAGATATTGTCAAGAGACAATGTTTTAGCATTATTTTATTTCAAAATAAAATAAGCATTTTCGACTTCATAAATAGTAAAGTATGATCTAACATCCTGTTCCGGTAAACATAAAAACGGAATTAAATTATAAATATTTATTAATTATACGAAATTATCAGAAATTTTCTATCTAATATGATAATAATTATTTCTAAAAAAAAAGAAATATTTTATTGAACGCCATCTATGGAACAAAAATTAAAATCCTTAATAGAATCATTAAAAATCAATCGTTATGCGAATTCAACAAATAATTTCAGTTAATTAATTTTAATTAAGCATTTAACATCAAGCATTTTAAGATTACAGGCCAGGGAATTTCAAACAAATCGTCGGCATATTATTCGGCATATTTTGATGATACCACTCTAAGTATTGATATTATGTAAGCCACTTTTTTTTTATAGCATATAGTCAAACACATTAGATTGACAGATTTATCAAATTTATTGTGCAGAGACAAATATTTATGTACGTGGCTCATCAAAGCAATCATATCTATCAGATACGGCCTCTGTCACCAGCTGCGTCCCTCAGGGCAGTGTACTCGGACCTACTATCTTCTCACTATACATCAATGACCTCCCAAATCTGTTTAAAGTATCTGGGCCCTTCAGTTTGTAAATAAAATAAAGAAACAGAAATGGAAGGAGAAAATGGACCATCATCTAAGACACAATTAACATATGAAACTGCCAAATGTCTCTACAACTCCACAGACTGATTCGGATTCCAGTCCTTTTCCAAAGATATCGGAATCAGTGGCTGAATAACGGAAGGACATTCATCGTCACAGTACCTGTGTCATTTCATCCATCCATCCATAACTGTCGTTTGTAGCGTTGGTTGTGCTGGGGAATGCGGATACAGATGCGGAGGATTTATCCTCAGGGTGACCTCAGAAAGAGGACTTCCAATGTTAGTTAAGGAAATCGACGGTTATGTTTGATATTAGGCGATTGGTCTTGGTTGGGAAAATAAAATAAAAATTAAAAATAAAAATAATATCCATATTAACCAACAATGAATTCACAAAAATTAATTAATGTAGTCGCTGAAACCCAATAATAGTTTAATTGGAAGGAGAGTGATTTAAAGAAACTAAAATAACAACATTAAATTCATTTAATAAAATATTTGAATAAAAAACTATTACATGTTTACACAATTTAAGTTTTTCTGTGAAATGTCCATTTGCAAAAAATTCTGCTGGCGAACAAAAAAGCCATCACATAAGTTTCGGAAATTAAAACGGTGCAGAACTCACGTATATTAATTTTTTGCTTGAAAGATTTTTGAATTGCTTTTTATCAATTTTTGATGGAGATGATAGTGACCTGAAAATCTATAAAAGCTCTGCATCTGAACGGGATTGAAGCATTGCCTCTAGCTTTAACTGATCTGAAGATATCTCAAAGATGTTTTCTCTGAAGATGTTCGTTGTTTTGTCGGTGGTTTGCATTTGTGTGTCTCAAGCAGGTGAGTTTTATGATGTCTTTCGAAAGTTGTATGTAGTTTATACTTTTATATATAAGCAAAAGATGATAACTTGGTTTTCGTTGCAGTACGTTACCTGAAATGTTCGGATAGAATTAATCCTCCATGCTTATGCGCGGTAAATTGGTTTAGTTAACTTTTATTTATCAAATGCTACTTGCATAATGCGAATATTTCGTTTATCATTCAGCCGTTAGTGTGCACTCCGGGCCAGACGTGTGAAAGAGGAAATTGCATTAGCATAGGTAATTGTTTAGTTTGTTGTTAAAATGCGATTAATCCAAAAAATATTTAGTCGATTGTGATATTTATTTAAATATTCATTGTGCATACTGTTTCTTTTTTTTTTGCCATTTAATGCCTTGTTTATTTCAATAAAATTATTTAGTAAGATAATTTTTCGTAACTTAATCAGTTTGAACGTGTTTTTATTTGACTTACTTGTTAGTGTATCAAGAAGGAACAACTTGGATTTACTAAATATTACTAAAAATTTATATTGAATTATAAAACCTAATAATGTTTTGCACATTTAAGCTCTATCTAAAAATCGACGAAGACATTGGAAGTGATGATTACGATTAGAATTAAGATGAAACCATGCTAAATGACCAAATATTCCGATTACTGAATGTACCAATAAAGAGATGATATGTTATAATCCATTTGTTTTAATATTGTAAATCTACATTTCCCTAATTATAAGAATTTATCCTCTTTACGGAGATCCATAAGAAAATCATTGATTTTTGAAATCATTAAATTTTTGAAAAGAATTCTTGACCTCTGTTTGAACTCAATGATTAGGTCGCAAACGGTGACTGCAAAAACAAAGATGATAAACGATTGTTTATGAATGGTTTGATATAGAAGAAGGATATTAATGATGTTAATTAAGATAATGTGATTACAAGTATGAAAACTGCCATTTTTAATTAATTGTCAAATTTAGATATTATGGAGAATTTGTAAACAGTTGTTCCCTAGAGTGGCCAATGCTTGAGATAATTTTTTTTGGTGCAAATATAAGCTCTGAACCTATCAAACGTTTCTATTTCATTAAAAAAATGATTTGTTTGTTTGATAAAAAGTACTGGACGTAGCTCAGCGGGGTCAAAGTTCAGTAATGCAGAGATTGTAATAATAATAATTCGTTTCGTTAGAGGGGCACATGTCAGGTGGACTTCAAGGCCACTGAGAGGAGTGAGGGTGACATCCCCCGAAGAGGAAGGTCTTCAGGGCGGAGTGGAAGCCGGCTGGGTCTGAGGTCGTCAATGCGGGATCCAATCTCCTCCATGTCGTCGGGCTAACGACGTCGATGGAGCTGCAGTCGAGCGTAACGAGAATGACGAGTGGGCAGAAGAGGGGGCCTCTGGATATGGACCTGAGGCCGCTTCTGCCCTGGAGATGTGCGCTTCGGGTGAATGGCAGGTAGGACGGTGAGCAGCCTAGGAACGATTTGAAGACCAACGTGGCGATCTTATAGTCGATGCGCTGGTGGATGCGCAGCCAGTGAAGCTCGTAGAGGAGCGGCGACACATAGTCGTACTTCCTCTTGTTTAAGATGAGCTTCGCTAACGTGATGACTCTGTGCAGCTGCTCCAGGCGACAGAAAGGGCGACCCGCAAGCGTAGCATTTCAATAATTGATCCTGGAGAGGATCAGGGCTGTGACGATGCTCTTCCTGACCTCGAAGGAGAGAAGAGAGGCAATGCTGCGAATTTCCCTGAGGGACGCGAAGCAGGAACGGGAGATATTGTTGAAGTGTGTGCTCGTGGAGCAGTCTGACTCCAGGTTGCGGACGGAATGTATATATTTCGACTTCTTAAAAAAAAAACTAAACTGATTAAATACAATATCCCATTATGAACTTAATCTAACTATATTGTAATAACCCGGGGTTCTCAAACTAGTTATAGAAGGTCAGGTTTATGGAAAGTGTTTAGATGCTTGGAAGATGTACAATGCTCAAATTGTCTAAGTCATGAAATCTGCTGTTTCTCTAACTCTCGCTCTGCTTACCGAGATAACTCTATTTGAAGAGATTCATAACCAAAGACTCTGAATAGTACCCATTAATTAATTATCAAATTATATTGCCAATCAATTTATTTAATTGCCAAATTAATTAATCAGCATTATAATTTTAATTATTCTTCAGTTATCTGGATCCAGGGATCCAACAATATATATAGCATATAACTGAAATGCATAACTTTGAAATTTTGATACAACATAGTGCTCGATTAGAGGAGTGTTTTTATATAGGTTTCATATATATGCCACAACTATATCACGTAAAAATACGCTTTTTTCTAAAATCCTGCCATCTTGCCACGATAACGTCACTGCCTAATGATAAATAAACTTTAGCAAAAAATTAGTCGGTTAAAGCGCCTGACAAGTTTATAATAAAATTATAGAGAAGCGTATTTAAATAAATGACATCTATCAAAAAACATTAAAATCTTTAATGAATTCGTTCACTACATTTAAAAATTAATCGTCGTTTACATATCAAAAATATTAATTAATTAAAAAAAAATAATAACAATATTAATAAACGCACGAATATCATTTGACACCAGATATTTTAGATTTAATAAAATAATTTTTAATGAATTTATTACATCTTGTAAATTTAAAATTGTTACAAACAGTTAATTAACCAATAATCACCTGACTAAATAAACGAGTCTTCGTCTTAATGTTTGCTCTTCTTCCTACCCAAAAACATCCTCTCAGTTCATGACAGATCTTTGTTTCTCTTCCAATATGTTCAAACCAAATGAAAGTTCAGTGGATGGGTTTAAGCTTAATAAATACAATAAACGATGATTCGATATCCCAAATAACAAAACAGTTTAGGATTTCATTTCATCGGCACGAACTTAGATGCTGGAAATTGATTGAAACAACAATTAATATTAAATTAATTAAGTTAAAGCTAAGAACAATTGAAGAGAAGATACGAGGTAGTAAATCGAATAGTTTGAATTGAAATATAATACACAATTGTTTACTTGAAAGACCGAAATTTATTGAGTTTTCGCTATTTAAATGTTTACAAATTGTCCGAAATAATGCAGAGATACTCAATGAAAAAGTATAAAAGCCGACGATACAAACCATATTCAGATACATCCGTCTGATCTGAAAATATCTCAAAGATGTTCTCTCTCAAGGTGTTCCTTGTTTTTGTGTTTGTTTGCAGCTGCGCGTCACAAGGTGAGAAGAATTTAATTTGTTCTTTTTGTGAAGGAATGGTATTGACTCAGAATGTAGTGCTTATTTTGGTCCTTCTTTCACAATTTTTTTTTATGCAGAGACTTATACTAATTGTCAGGCAACAGGTGAAAATTATTGTTTGTGCGAGGTAAGTTTTTAAATTACTATTTCTTATTTTCCAAATTCTCCAAGATATGCTATTGAATTTTAGGGAGATAATTTATGCGGTGGTGGGAAACATTGTGAATTGGACAGTTCTGGAAACAAATGCATCGATGGGGGTTTGTTTCGACAGATTATAGTAAATTTTTGAAATCCCATATTTACTAGTCCTATTAAAAATAAATTTGTTAGATTTGTAATCATCTTTTATGTCCTAATAGATTAAATTGTACGAGTTACAAAGAGAATGACGAAATGTTAACTGATTATTATTCTGTTATTTAGTTCGTTATGTTTGTGATCGATTTGAGTATAATTTAATTAGTCATCGTGAGAAACGATAACGTGAATAAGAATTGAATGTTTACTTTTATTTGCCTTGATGAATGTCCACGAATTTGCTTAATTTTCCTATGCAGATCTTTATCGTGAATGTATAATGAGCGGCCAAAATTACTGTTTATGCGAGGTAAATTCGTAATTTGTGATTCGTGAAGTTCAAATCATCCGAGAAATATTTGATGAACTGAGGAATTATGTTTGATTTTAGCGCGATGAGGTTTGTGGTAAGGGTAAACATTGTATATTGGGTCGAAGGTCCAAAAATGGAAACGAATGCGGAAGAGGAGGTAGGCATTTATAATTTATATACAAAAATGAAGTGAAAACATGTTTATTCCACCTTTCAGAAATAATATGATTAAATATGTTTATATCTCTGAGATATAATCAATATCTAATGTGATATCTAATTTAATGGTATTATTTATTGATAATTGATTTCAATATGATATAAATAATAATTATGAAGAAATTACCTAGGGTTTAGCAGATTATTTACTGATTATTTGTTACTAATATGTACATTTAATCTCAGAAGGTACTAAGATATCTCTGGAATCTTCTGAAGACGATGACTTTTACAAAGACATTCCATGGGAAGATGTTGATTAGTTTATTAATTGTTTATCAATTGCCATGATTTCTGTTTTAGGAGTTTCTCATAGCTATGGCTATTTAGTAATAAATGCTTTTCATGGAATTTCTCAGTTTTTTTTTTGGTATGTAGATTGTGGGATCTACAATAGATTAGCTAAATTAAATTTTTAATTATCAATTTCTACCAATTATTTATTTATTTATCGTGGACTTTAGCGGATGAATGAAAAAATCTAAATTGCAAGTTTAAAGTGACTGGTCGTTTAAAAAGTAATATGGTATTTTTAATACCTGCTTGTATCAATGCAGTGGTTGGCTGGAACGCAATGGCACTAAATGATAAAAATTGAAACAGCTAAAGAAGTTAATTACTGGAAAATTGTTATAAGAAAAGATAAATGGTACTTTTTCTACAGTCATTCAGTGTATGTGTGATGCGAGTTTAGGACAGCGCTACATAATTGTCCTAGTCCATTTGATTATGAAGATAAAATTTTATTTACATGGAATGGACATTATCAATATGAAGTTTTGCTCAAATTTGTACATCATTACGAGAATTTAATTAATATTTTCCTGTTTAGATGTTAATTAATTCAAATATATATTTATTAGAAACCTTCATATGCTTTATTAATGCATATTTAAATGGGTAAAAAAGCATACAATGTTTCTAGGATGACGTATGCTTAATTTCTAAACGTGACCTAAACAAACATGTTTTTCAGAAATGCTTTATTTTCTAATATTTTTCTAACGCTTGAGATTATAATTATAGATTGTTACGATGAAATTCATGTTTTTAATCTCCATTATAAATCTGTAGATAATCAGCGGGCTTTGTCCGTTAACGCTATGGGAAGGAAAGCCGTCGTCCCTTCAGCAAATCGAGTTGTATTGGACTTACTTCAGAAAACTTTCATCGACGGAGGAGCTATTATTAATTATAGTAAAAGGATTAAAATTCCGTTTTTGTATAAAAAAAAGCTTTGAATTTTAACAATAATCTCAATTCTAAAGAAATAACACTTCCGCATTAAGCATTTTAATATCTTGCTGCATAACTGCAGCCCATTTTCGGTGTCATCTGACTTTAATGACGGCTAGAGGTAGCAATTTCTTGTTATATTTTCAGATAATTCTTTGCCTATCAATATACATGGAGTTTGCGACGGTAGCCAAGAATGCGAATTTATAAATTTGATTTCTAAAAATAAGATATCCTTCAGCTGCAATAATATCTGTCGTTATGTCACATTTGAAGGAACAATGATACAATTTTCTGTGGAGATAAGAGGATATTGTAAGTCGAACTGTCCATATTTTCAATGTATAATCAATCATTTCAGCTGCAAAACAGGTTTTTCTTCATCTAAGATCTCTACGCCGAAAGTTATATAGGATGCTATGTTATCGACGAGTCTTCTGCCGAACGTTTAAACGAAGAGATGTGCATGAATTATTGTCCTTTGAATGATTCCCCGTTTTTCGCATTGCAGGAAATAGGAGTAATCTTTAGTTCAATTTTAAGGAAGAGCTTAATAGAAATGAGAATTTATTTCAATAATAAATTAATCATCCCTAATTAGTTACTTGTTAATCGAACTTTAATTTAGTCTGATGTGCACTGCTACTGCATGAGTTCCATAAGTATGCTGGAGAAGTTAGACTTGGATTATTGCCATCACTCATGCTCGACTGCTCCAGGAAAAGTTTGTGGCGGTTCTGGGAAACATGTCTCAATTTATTCATCAGGTAATATATCATTACCACTTGAATTTAATGATAATTACAATCACGATTATTATAATTACAGCTCAAGTTATCATTGTACTTAAAACAGGAAATTATGCAGAAATAACTTTTAATTAAAACTTAAAATTCTAATAACTTTTAATTTTATGAATCTTTAACATATCTTCATCAATGATCCAAAAATACAAACCGCAATTTAGGAGTTTATATTACATTTTGTCTTTAAGCACTGTTATGGGGAATGGAGTTACAATTTTCATGTTTTTTTGAATCAACTGATTGCCCTTCTTGTCCGCCTGGCCGGACGGGTTACTACTGCGAACATATCGGTATGTAATCTATTTTAAATTAATAGATTTATTTAAATTTCTGTTTAAAATTTGTTTTTTTATCATAGTAAAATCAAAATGAAAGAGTTTACTAATTTAAGAGAACTGGCAAGTAATAATAGCTTAGATGTAGTACCGTAATAATCATAATATAATAATAACCTTATCATAACCATTTTATGACAATTTGTTTTAAACAGAATGCAGCAAGAACAATGGAAACTGCGGAATTGGAAAATGTGAATCTTCTCTGGCTCTAAAAGTTGCAACATGTTCTTGTGAAAGGGGCTTTAAGATCATATATGAAACAAACAGTTTTGGCTGTACAGGTTTGAATTACATTTTCATATATTATTTTTAATATATTTCAATATATTCATTATATCCTGAACTTGTATGCCAAATGGTTATTAAATAGTTAATAGCTTTATAATAGTCGACATTTACGTAGTATTACCTCTATATTTTACAAAAGTAATCTCAACCAAAATTAGCGATATCTTTTCAATTTTGTTCTGCCTTATCTCTGTTCAATTGGCCATAAATAATGGTTCCATGTAAGAATCTTTTTGATGAACATTTGAGTGAACTAATATAAACTTTTTCATTTATTTTTATCATTTATCATTTTATATTTATAATCTACATCTAATAATTGTTTAATTTCTTTCATTAACAAGATTTCGACGAATGTGCTTTGCAACCTTGTGACCAAAATTCTAGAGGTTGTAATAATATTGAAGGCTCTTACATATGTTTGTGCAAAGTTGGATTTAAAAACGATGGGTCAACAAAGTGCATAGGTGATTTCAAATTGTACAATTAGAATAATTTGCGTAATATTTTTATTTATTAACGTTAAATGTCCGCTGTATTAAGATTAATAAATTATTCATTTCTAAAAATTATAAAGTGTATTTTCTAGCATTAACCAGTATCAATAAATCAAACAATGGTTACAAAATACCTGTCCATGTCATCACAACATTGTTATTATTTATTCTAGTAAGTGCTACATACGTAATTAAATTTTACGTCTGTTGTGAATCAAACATTATTAAGAAAATAACATCATAGCAGAAATTCATTGCTAAATGGTTAGACTAAAAAGAGAATGAATGTACAAATATATCCTGATATACAGTGGTAGAAGAAACGTTATGACCTTTATGACTACTTTTTTTTTATAATAACCCTGATTTTAATGATTCTGCAAAGCCCAAAATAAGAGGATGTGTGTATTATTCAAACAGAATATATATATCCTAGATTTTTTTTTACTTTGATTAAGAATTAAGTAGTTTAGAATTAATGTAGTTACAATTAAAGTAATTAAAGTAGCATCAAGTAATCTAGCATTTATAAGCTTTTCCGGATACCGACTTTGATGAATGCGAGGAAAAGCCTTGTGATTCATCGTCGGTATGCATCAATGACATCGGCTCATTCACTTGTAATTGTAATGTTGGATATAAGACAGCAAGCCCTACTATCTGCGAAGGTCAAATTTCAAATGTATTTTTGGTCCTCCCTCTGGATTTTATGATTTTTTTGGCTTTTGAACAGTATTAAAATGTTTAATTTATTTTTATTCACTATTAATGTGTTACGTTTTAATGACTTTGGTTTTAACATTGATCCACTTGAACTTGAAATAAATTAATTCCTGTTTTTATTAAACCAGATATCGACGAATGTTCTATCCCTCAAAGATTAAAACAGTGTGATTCTGATTCAACTTACTGCATTAACGAAGTTGGTCGTTTCAGATGTGAATGCAATCCAGGATTTTATGGATTGAAACATATACAAAGCCTCGAGTTTTGCTATGGTTAATATATTTGCCTTAGTTACTGATATTTCAGTATTTTACATTTTTTTCAATATAAAGAGTCTAACTTTACTTTTTTGCTGTTTCGACGATATGAAATATTTCGGATGCTTTGACCAGATGTAGATGAGTGTCAGTCTCAGAAAGACAATTGTGACAAGGCAACAACAACATGCAAAAATAATCCTGGATCATATTCGTGCGAATGTATCAGTGGCTTTACAATACTAAGCAGTTCCCAGTGCCTTGGTTGTCTGGTCTTCTTTTGTTTCATTGGTTATGGCTTTGTTATCGAGACTATTTTACTTTCTAGACATAGACGAGTGCCAGAATAAGCCTTGTGATGTGACAACAAGCCATTGCGAAAACAATTTTGGCAGTTACTCTTGCGAATGTATCAGAGGATATAAGCAAACAGATCCTTTCACATGCGGAGGTTGGTTTGGGTTTTCCAACGACTATGTCTAGACTATTTCTGATAAGTTAAAAAAGTATTTCTTGATTTGCTTCGAAAGTTTAAAATTGTAATAATATTGTACTTCTCTTCTTTTTTTTTAACAAGACACCGATGAATGCGAAAAAAGCCATCCATGCGACGTCGTGTCGACTTATTGTATGAACCAACCGGGTTCCTTTGAGTGCAAGTGTAAGGCTGGATTCGAAAGAGAAAATTCACTGAAGTGCAAAGGTTACCCTAATCCTTGACTAACTTAAATCAATCTCATTTATGTAATTACTTTAATTTAATATCAGATATTGACGAATGTATCCTATTAATTCATAAATGTGGCAAGCAATCCTCGTGTGAAAACGTCATGGGTTCTTACAGTTGTCAATGTCCACCGGGGTCACAGCCTTTTGAGTTCAAGTATGCAATGGAATGTCAAGGTCATATATACATATATATATATATTATATTACATTAAATATATATGCTATGGTATAATATGTGTAATATATGCACAAGATGTAACACATATAATATTATATATATTCATCATTAAATTTCAATTAATAAATGCATATTGACAGTCGATCGTATGAAAATTAGATTCTTGTAAATGTCTAGTATATTTGTTTCAGATATCGATGAATGCAAAGAAGAGAACAAGTGTGATAAGTCTGTTTCTATGTGCCTGAATATGAACATGGGATACATTTGTCAGTGTCACCCTGGCTACATCAGTACCGATAATTTTTCTTGCAAAAGAGGTCAATATTGGTTGATTAACCGATTGAATTTGAGGTTCAGTCTCTTTGCCAATTTTATTTGATCTTTAGATACTAGGACCAAACCCACAACCTTAATCGTAGAGTATGATGATGTTGACTATACAACCACGGACCAAAGCATCATTGATGAATTCGAATCGCAATCAGCGTTAGATTACTTTTTCCTGCTTTCAGTGCTTCTTTTCATTATCATTGGAATCATCACCTTTTGCCTTTCTTCAGTGAAAAAGAACGAAAGTAAGTTATCTATGGATCAATAAATGTAATAATAAATAATTTGATTTTAGATAATATTGCTATTATTATAGACGTTATTATATTTTCAATACTCTTTTCGTATGTGTTGTAAATATATATAGGTTAATTATAATTAATAATTAACAAAAGGTAAGATTTCTGGAAGTCGTCCAGGGATCTTCTGAAATTTGTCGTCCTAGCTTTAAGCATTATTTGTCAAACGATGTATTTTCAAACGTTGTTCGAAAATGTGCTTGAAATAATGCTGGTGAAAATAACATGTACTGTAAAATGGTAAACAGTAGCCTAGTAAATAGTATTCAATAATAATAGTTGGACAACTTTATCACTGATATTAGTGCTATTATTAGTAGTGGTTGTGATGTTGTTGTTGTTATTGTTGTTGTTATTATTATTATTATTATTGTTATTATTATTATTATTATTATTATTATTATTATTATTATTATTATTATTATTATTATTATTATTATTATTATTATTATTATTAGTAGTAGTAGTAGTAGTAGTAGAAGTAGTAGTAATAGAATTAATAAAATTCACATTAAACTGTTGTTAATTGTTAGAAGAGAATAACTTTTTACATTCTAGGTTCTGGTTCCACTATTTCAACAGAGACCAATTTAGGCAGACTTTCAAAGGCTTCACAAGTTTAATAAATAAAATAATATAAAAGCAAAACACTTGTCAAACATAACTTCAATTAATTAACCAGATGTTGACGCCACATTGAAAACAACAAATAAGGATTTTATATGACTTTTAAATTATTATTTTTCAAAATCTATGTTTTAACATCCACATAGTTTGGCTTTTATTGTGTTATTATTATTCTTGTTTTTTTTAATTATCTTTCTGAATAAATCTTTTAAGTCATTATGAATATATTTGCTTATCAAGCAATTGAAATTTAGCTAGAATCAATTCACAATGAATGCATTAAATTGGTGATGGACTTGCATCAGGAAGATTTGATCGACCGAGGCGTGATTATTAATGGGTATGTGGAATGAAATTTTGCTTTTGCAAGGAAAATCTTCAAAAGATTAATATTTGGACAGATTTAGATGTTAAGGATACAAAATAGATTAAATCAGTTTAGAAATTCAGTCTAGATGCCCCCACCTTTCGTACGTAACCTAGCTTACAAAGACATTCGTTATCTCCTTGCAAGTTGTTACAATTCATAAAATATCAGTCACGGGTTCTGGACGAATTAGACTCATTTATATCTTAATTAAATAATTTCGAATAAAATTAAAAGATTTCTCAAAATCACTAATTACAAGCACAATTTAAAAAATATAGAACTACTGGAGTGAGATAAGAAACAATTCTGCGTTTTCATAGGACCAACATTCATGAAATATTAAATCTCCGAAAACAATCTAAAAACGTTTAATCTTAAATTATTTTGCATCATTAATCTTATCAGCACAGAGGGTAGAACTAATGTTACAAAATCCTTCCTCGCATTCGCACGAATAAAATCCAGGAAAATTAAAACATAGTCCGTTCTGGCACATTTTGGCAAACCTGAGCGAGGAGTCATTTCGATCAAAATTCTTTCTGAATAGTTTTTACAGACGATGCAGATCTCCTGTCCAATTCTATTTCTAGCAACATCGACTTAACTTTTTAAATTTCTTAATCGCAGCTGAGATGTATATAAGAAAAACACCCGGAAATAATTGAGATGTTAAAATATCACATGAAAACTTAAAATTATAAATCTCAAAAGTAATGATGAGATCGCATTAGGAGCTACTGCTTGCCTAATTATTTTAAATGATTTGACATCACTGTGACAAAACCCGGATGAAATATAAGGATTTTTTTATTACACGTTCGGCAGAAATATAAAACGGATATAAGCGAAAATGTACGCGTAATTCAAATGACGCAAATTAAATTTTCGCAACTTTTCGTTTTTGTAAACATAACATGTTTAAGCAGGAAACGATATATATTTTAATCCTGCAAATTTCCATGGTATACTCCAGCAATAAATTAAAGGAATTCGACATACACTTTCGTGACGAGAATAATACATTGATCGTAAAAAAACATACCGAATCGTCTCCAATAGTTATCAAAAACACACATCGTATAGTAGTGGACTTGGGACAATATGCATTCATAGAAAAGGGCAGGCTTTCAAACTCCAGTAATCAGTGATTTTATTTTTCTCAATAAAATATTACCTGATAATAATTGATCGATTACTCTGAAACTACACGCGCAATAAAGATAAATTATTTTGATTTTTAAGTGTAATATCTGTACATATTCTTCTGTCTTAGCTCCATTTTCGATCAAATCGGTCCTCTGTTATTTAAAGCATTTCTTGGATATTAATCTTTAGTTTACAAAAAAATTATTTTAGAAAGAACTTATCTAAGTGTAGCTGGAAGACAAATCTCCATCAAAGTGCATGGCGATGATTCCTGTGCAACCACTTGGTCCAGTCCTAATCAAGCGGAATTTAGTTGCAATGGAACATATCGATACGTGGTCCTCGAAGGATCTTTGGTAGATGCTCGCGTCGATATAAACGGATATTGTAAGCTGGTTCTTAAAATGTTTTTTTTGTTTTAGTTTTAGTATTTTTCTTTACCAGAAAACATTTTGAGATCTCTTAAAATAATCTTAAATAATTTAAAAAATTAAATAACTTTCACTTAAAACACTCAAATTTGAACAATTTCCACGGTATGTATTTTGTTTGGATGACTTATCATTAAAAAACATAAATTGATCCATTCAGCATTAGACGGAGAATGGTCAACTGTCTTTTTTCATACATTAGTTAGTTAATTCATATACATATTTATATATATCATTATTTACCATAGATATATTCAAAGAAATGTTCTTGGGGTGCTTTAGCGTGCAACATAGAGCAGACGAAATCCCTGATTGTTTCGAACATTGTAAGATGCAAAACTCCATATTCTTTGGTATACAACAAACAAGAAGGAGGGTAATCTTTTCACGCTTGATGCGTAAATCTTTATTTTAATAGGAAAAGAAATAAGAATATATATTGTCAATTGTAAATTTACTAGCTATTATATTACTTTACTGTAATATTATTTTTTATATAATATTATATTATATTATTCCTGTTATTATTAATACTTTGCATATAACTTGCATTAATTCAGAATATCTTACATGTCGACATATCATGTGCAATTGTGTCTCTTGAAAAATAATTTGTTTTCGCTTTATAAACATTTATTTTTGATATTCGCAGGTAAATTGCGTTTGTTTAGATTCGTTAAAGAATGTGACAGAAATCAGACTAGACAGCTGCGACAATCCGTGTCGAAACTTTCCGAAACGGATTTGTGGGGGAGTGAGGAATCGCTACTCCATTTATACAACAGGTAGTTACCAGAATAGATATTTCTCGGAGTGAATATCAAATTTAAAACTTGCAAAATATTATACCAGAAATAATCTGGGGAGTACCAGCTCAGACTAGATGCGTATATGAAATAAATGACTGTCCTCAATGCCCGTCTGGTCGTGCGGGATTAAACTGCGACATTATAGGTGAATCGATCAATTTCATGTCTGGGAAAATTTACAGACGGATTAGAATTATATTTTTTCATCTTTTAATTTTCTTCGTTTCTTTTATTTATTTTTTTTTTAACATTATGAGATCCTGTTATAGAAATGGGATTTCTTGATGAATACGTAATAATCGAACTTTTTGATATTTCAAGATTGTAGTACGAAAAGTGGAAATTGTGGAGACGAACTTTGCGTTACTGCAAACCCTATAGGAACTGAAGAAATCTCTTTTTGTTCGTGTAGAAAGGGTTATAAGTATAGCTTTGCGGCTGGAAAATTCGTCTGCGAAGGTTAAAACATCTTTGGCATGTAAAAGAATGTAATAGAATAGATGGAATATGATTGACCTTTCCTAAATTAATGAAATCTTCTACTTGTTGAATAAGCAATTGTTATTATCTTGTATAAGCTCTCAAACTAGTGGTATTGAATACCTAAATTTACTAAAAACCATTTTGTTTTTGTTTCATGTTTTAAATTTAAAAGTTCATTCAAAGACATTGATGAATGCGAAAGTAAATCTTGTGGTGATGGTGCGTCCGAATGTCAAAACATACCTGGTAATTTTTCATGCACTTGCCTGACTGGCTATCACTCTTTGGATGGTCCAGTTTGCAAAGGTTATTAAGAAAAAATCGTGACTACAATTTGCTCGATTTTATAAGTCTTAAGAAAGTAATCGTTTTTGTTATTCACACGAGATTGACATTGAGTTTTCAGGTCTTCGTGATCTGCAAATGTCTTCCTCTATAAAACTTCCGTTCTCTTACTTCCGTTTTTAGATATAGATGAATGTAGGAAAAATATTTGTGACCAAATCTCAACTCTTTGTTGGAACCAGCCAGGATCTTTTAAGTGCACTTGCTTGAGCGGGTTCGCAACAGATAGTCCCACTACTTGCATTGGTTAGAACTATAAATCATTCACGATTTCCATCACCTTCCGAAAATTAGTTGTTAAGTCATTTCTTTTTTATTAATCGAGTAGACAATATTTAAAAAATATTTGTCACTGACAACAATATTATTCTTTGATCCAAGTATACGTTCGTGTTTCAATAGACAAAATGTATTTGAATTTGAGGCTGAGCAACAGCTCTTTTCAAAACTCTGTCAATTGGTTATCAGTGAAAAGATTAACTTTTAATAGCCGATCTATTCTGAAACTGACAGACATTGACGAATGTCTGCAAAACAAATGCGATGCAGTCTCGTCAACATGTTCAAACGTTATTGGGACGTTTAAGTGTGTTTGCTTATCTGGATTTATGCAAAAAAGCTCCACCACTTGCAGAGGTTTATTTCTGGAACTTTGTTATTTCAATTACTTTTACTGAGACCGAAGAGTGGCTGTATATGGACTGGCAATAACTTATAACTGTGCCTACACATACTAATACTGAACTCACACTTATTGGTAGATATCGATGAATGCGCGAACAAAGTATGTGAATCAGCAACGACTTACTGTGTTAACCAACCGGGTTCATTCTCGTGCGAATGTGTGAGAGGTTATGTCAAAGATGGCGACCAGATATGCCAAGGTTGATTTGTGTTTTGTACTCAAAATTTATCATCGATTCTTTAACAGTTTGCTTGTTTTCCATATTGACAAGATATTAACGAGTGTTCTGGTAGCAATCCTTGCGAAATTGTCAGTACTTACTGTACTAACATACCCGGTTCTTTTACTTGCGATTGTAATAAGGGCTTCTTACGAGAAACTTCCTTAAGATGCAAAGGTTATTATTTTTATACTATAGTTTTGTTGAAATTTAGAATAACAATTGAAATTCTATAAATAATTCAAATCAAAATCAATTGTGGTTAATAATTCGATGGATTTGAATGAGTGCTTAGGAAATTGTTCACGTTTTCCGACAATTTGTGATGCAATAAATGATAAGATGATCTACGTTTTAAATATCCATGAAAATATTAACATAGACTTAAACATCCATAATTTACTAAGCCAAAAAGAGGGAAGTTGTGCTGTGGTGACAATAAATCCTCTGATTGTTTTGAGACAGTTAAGCAGATTGAATTAATTTTAAAATAGTATTTTCAAATATTCCGCCAGATATTGACGAATGCCAATTCCTTTTGCACAATTGCGGCAAACATTCAACATGTTGGAATACTATTGGCTCTTACACATGTACCTGTCCACCTGGGACTCAGTCTTTTACGTATGAATATATGAGTGAATGCCAAGGTAAGTCATAATTAAACGAGTGAGTTATTGTTGAGTATGCGAATACGTACAGTTGAGTGTTTAACATAACATTCTCAAGCATTTCCCTGTTTGGTAATGATACAGTTTAAATATTTGTGATTTATAAAATCTACTCTATGTTCAAAATAGTTCCATAGTTCTGAAAATGAAAAAAAAGTTCAATGGTATCCAGATATATACATATGTTCCACGGTCATTAAAAATGCTCTTTTAAAACACATGTAAATATGTTAAATAATATTCCATACGAATCATTGATGTTTTGCATTTCAGATATCGATGAATGCAAAGATCATCATGAATGCAACTTAACCGTTTCCATATGCTTGAATGTTATAATGAGCTATTTTTGTCAGTGCTTACCTGGATACGTGAATGAGAACAATTTCTCTTGCAGTGCAGGTATGTTTGAATCATAATTCTTTTTATTTTGTTGAAAAAAATAAAGAGGACTCACTCACTCACTCACTCACTCACTCACTCACTCACTCACTCACTCACTCACTCACTCACTCACTCACTCACTCACTCACTCACTCACTCACTCACTCACTCACTCACTCACTCACTCACTCACTCACTCACTCACTCACTCACCAGTGTTTCAATCGAGAGTTATCGCTGATATTCAAATCGTCATCAACATTTAACTTTCAGTTAAATCTACCAAGCGTACCACCACTTGGAACTACGAGGATGAATACGACTTAAGTACAAGGGATTACGATATCGTAACAGAAGACTCTGATGATTCAACCACGGAGATGTTGTTTGTCGCGCCGTTTTTATTTTTCTTATTTTTGGGAATCATAATCTCATGCTACATGTGGACGAAACAACCCGATAGGGGTGAGTGTCGATTTTAATTAGCAGGAAATTAGTCATGAATCTTATTAGAGCATATTTTTGTTTTTCATTTGTAAAATGCATTTATTTGCCTCTTAATTTTGGAGAACAATGTTATTCATAATAAGGATTTATTGTAATAATGGGCTTAATTGGTTTCAGTCCAAATTTTAAATTTCAATTAAAATACTTCGTGTTCTAAATGCTTGGTCAATGTGTGTATGATATCTTCTCATCAATTGTAAAATGTGATAAAATATGAAAATACGTAATCCATTCTTTGAAAAGTGTGTTTTAAAGTCATATCACAGTGCTAGAACATGTCTAACAGTATTGAAACGTGGACATTGAAAAATTTCAATCGTGTCCAAGTGGAATTAAGATATCATAGCATTATTAATCTTTTGACAGATCGAGTATCCACTCCCTCTCTTACAACAACAAGATCATCACGACCGTCAATGTTCTTAAAATTTTAAAGGGACAACTTAGATAAAAGATGAAAAAAAAATGTGCAGCATAGTTTTTTATTAAGATAACAGAATTAAATCAATTGTTCATTCAATTCCAAATGCTTATTATTAAATTATATGTTCAATTATTTGCTCACCCACATGTTTATTTTCGATAAAGTAAAAAGTTGATTGATTTGAAAATAATTTGAAGCTTTTTTTCACTTATTTTCACTTAAAGTAGGTTTAAATAGATGACATTTCTTGTGAAAACGATTATGTTAATATCCACAAGCAGTTAATGGTTGCTTGGAACAAAGTAATATAAATGCAGTACTACAAATGAAACTGAAAAGGTTAATGATAATTGTTGACAACTACAGGAACAGCAATGTTGGAAATTATTCAAATGAGATTTTTCCAAATCCTTGGAATCTTACCATGCACGATCTAAAATTATTTACTAAAACAGAATCCTAACTTAACAAGGCCCTAACCAGTCAAAAAGTTTACTGATGACATTTGCATGTAGTTTAAACAAGTGTGCCGTAGCTATAATGAAGCAAGCAGATCAAAAGCCGAAACATGCCATTTGACGATCACAATTCAATTCAGAGCCTTAATGAAGAGGAGGCGTACAAATATCTTTGAATCGATGAGAATGGTGACATTAAACATCCTGAAATGAAGTAGAAAATTGCCAGAGAGTATTACCGTAGGGTGCGTTTCATGCTCAAATCAGAGTTAAATTCCAAAAACAACTTATCGGCATTTAATGCTTTGGCAATTCCAGTGCTCACCTGTAGCTTTGGCATAACTGATTGGAGTAAGTCTGAAATCGACAAAATGGACCGCAAGACTCGAAAGTTTCTGACGATGCATGAACTTCATCACCCAAAAGGAGATGTTAGTCGACTCTACATTGAGAGACGCAATGGAGGCCAGGGACTTATCCAACTGATGTCTGTCTGCAACTGCTCCATGGTTAACTTGAGTGATTATATTGAACAGGGCAAAGACAGGCTCTGTAGTCTTGTCAAAAAGCATGAAGCAGGGAAGGCAAAATATTCTCTCCTTAAGGAAGCAAAGACATTTAAAAATAAATATCTGTCTTTGCCCACAGGTCAAACATCCGTTAAAGAAATGTTAAAGGACAACATGGAGAAGGAGAGAATAAATGAATTAAGGGAAAGGCCCATGCATGGACAATTCTTTTGTAACTTAGAAAAGTATTGTATGGACAAAGAAGCAAGCTGTGCTTGATTAAGAAGCGCTAGGCTCAAAGGTGAAACTGAATGATATTGAAACAGCAGATAGATGGCAATTGCAGAATCTGTGGCAAGGCCCAAGAAACGATAATCGAAAACGAAATTACATCTTATTATGAAGTGTATGCGCAAAGCACTTTAGCTCAGACACATGAAAACTTACAATTATAAATCTCAAAAAGTAATGATGAGATCGCATTAGGAGCTTGTCTCAGTTCAATTGGTCAATACCATGACTTGGAAATACAGCTTAACGAAGCAGGAATAATGAAAAATAATTTACAACAGTTTCAACGCCTGTGATTTCTAATTAACTCAGCTATTTTAAATGGTTTGACATCACTGTGACAAAACCCGGATGAAATATAAGACTTTTGTTATTAGAAATTAGGCAGAAATCATTTTTAAAATGGCTTCTGGCTATTTCCTTTATTTTAATGATAATTCAGTAGTCTAGAAAAAAAAAGTTTAATGGATTATAAAACGGATATAAGAGAAAATGTACACGTAATTCAAATGACGCAAATTAAATTTTCGCAACGTTTTTGTAAACATAACATGTTTAAGCCGGAAACGATATATTTTTTAATTTTGCAAATTTCCATGTTATACTCCAGCAATATATTAAAAAAATTCGACTTATACTTTCTTGACGAGAATAGTCAATTGATCGTAAAAACACATACAGAATTGGCTCCAACAGTTATCAGATACACAAAACGTATAGTATTGGACTTGGGACGATATGCATTCATAGAAAAGGGCATGATTTCAAACTACGGTAATCAGTAATTTTATTTTTCTTCTCCATGATCAATAAAAATAAATTATTTTGATTTTTAAAGCCAATGTCTACATATATATTCTTCTGTCTTAGCTCCATTTTCGATCAAATCGGTCCTCTGCTATTTAAAGCATCCATTTTCTTGGATATCAATCCTTTGTTTAGAAAAAAATTATTTTAGAAAAAACCTATCTGCGTGTGGTTGGAAGACAATTACATAACAAAGTGTATTACAATGATTCCTGTGTAACCACTTGGCCCAGTAACAAAGAAGCGGAATTTAGTTGCAATGGAACGTATCGCTACGTGGTCCTCGAAGGATTATTCAGACTTGCAAGCGTCGATATAAACGGATATTGTAAGTTGGTTCTTAATTTGTTTTATTTGTTTTTTTTTCTTTATCAGAAGACATTTTGAGATCCCGTAAAATAATCTTGACAAATTTGAAAAAATTAAATAACTTTCACTTAAAGCACTCAAATTTGAACAATTTCCACGGTATGTATTTTGTTTGGATGACTTATCATTAAAAAACATAAATTGATCCATTCAGCATCAGGCGGATAATGGTCAACTGTTTTTCTTTATACATTAGCTAGTTAATTCCTACACAAGCATATTCATGTATATATTAGGCAACTGATTTATTTACCTTGAATATGAATTTATATATATGAATTTATTTATTTAACCTAGATACATACAACGAAATGTTCTTGGGGTGCTTTATCGTGCATCATATGTCAGACAATATCTCTGATTGTTTCGAACATTGTAAGATGCAAAACTCCTTATTCTTTGGTACACGACAAGCAAGAAGGAGAGTAATCTTTTCACGCTTGATGCCTAAATCTTTATTTTAATAGGAAAATGATATATTATTTTAAATATTAAAATTATTATACTGTTATAATTATTACTTTGCATATAAATTGCATTAATTCTGTACGTCTAGCTTGCTACAACATATCATGTGCAATGGTGTCTTTTGAAAATTTATTTTCGCTTTATAAACATTTTTTTTATTCGCAGGAACATTGCCTTTGTTTAGATTCGTTAAAGAATGCGACAGAAACCACACTAGACAGCTGTAGCTATCCGTGTCGAAACTTTCCGAGACGGATTTGTGGAGAATTGAGGAATCGCTACTCCATTCATACAACAGGTAGTTGCCAGAATAGATATTTCTCAGAGTGGATATCAGATTTAAAAATTGCAAAATATTATACCAGAAAAAATCTGGGGAATACCAGCTGAGCCTAGATGCATTTATGGAATGAATGACTGTCCTCAATGCCCGTCTGGTCGTGTGGGATTAAACTGCGAAATTGTAGGTGAGAAGATCAATTTCATGTCTGGAAAAATATACAGACGGATTAGAGTTGTATTTTTTCATCTTTTAATTTTCTTTGTTTCTTTTATTTATTTACTTTTTTTAAACATAATGAGATCCTATTATAGAAATGGGATTTTATGATGAATACGTAATAATCGAACTTTTTGATATTTCAAGATTGTACTACGAAAAGTGGAAATTGTGGAGACGAAGTTTGCGTTACTGCAAACCCTATAGGAACTGAAGAAATCTCTTTTTGTTCGTGTAGAAAGGGTTATAAGTATAGCTTTGCGGCTGGAAAATTCGTCTGCGAAGGTTAAAACAACTTTGGCATGTTAAAGGATGTAATAGAATAGATAGAATATGATAGACCTTTTCTAAATTAACAAACTCTTCTATTACTTTAATATGCGATTGTTATTATCTCGTATAAGCTCTCAAAATAGTGGTATTGAATACCTAAATTTACTAAAAACCATTTTGTTTTTGTTTCATATTTTAAATTTAAAAGTTAATTCAAAGATATTGACGAATGCGAAAGAAAATCTTGTGGTGATGGTTCGTCCGGCTGTCAAAACATACCTGGTACTTTTACATGCACTTGCCTGACTGGCTATCAATCTTTGGATGGTCAAATTTGCAAAGGTTACATTAAGGAAAAATAGTAACTACAATTTACTCGATTTTATAAGTTTTAAGAAAGTAATTGTTTTTGTTATTCACACGAGATTGTCATTGAGTTTTACAGTCAACGGATCTGCAAATGTCTTCCTCTCCTAAACTTTCGTTCTCTTACTTCCGCTTTTAGATATAGATGAATGTGGGGAAAATATTTGTGACCAAATCTCAACTCGTTGTTTGAACAAGCCAGGAACTTTTAAGTGCACTTGCAAGCAAGGGTTCTCAACAGATAGCCTTACTTCTTGCAAAGGTTAGAACTATCAATCATTCACGATATGTCTTGATTTCTATCACCTTCCGAAAATTAGTTGTTAAGTCATTTCTTTTTTATTAATCGAGTAGACAATATTTAAAGAATATTTGTCACTGACAACAATATTATTCTGTGATCCAAATACACTTTCGTGTTTTTATGGAAAAACTGGATCATAATTTGAGGCTGAGCAACAGTTCTTTTCAAAACTCTGTCAATTGGTTATCAGTGAAAAGATTAACTTTTAATAGCCGATCTATTCTGAAACTGACAGACATTGACGAATGTCTGCAAAGCCAATGCGATGCAGCCTCGTCAAAATGTTCAAACGTTATTGGGACGTTCAAGTGTGTTTGCTTATCTGGATTTGTGCAAAAAAGCCCCACCACTTGCGGAGGTTTATTTCTGGAACTTTGTTATTTCAATTACTTTTAATGAGACCGCAGAGTGGCTGTACAGGGACTGGCAATTTCCTATGACTTTGCCTACACATACTAATACTGAACTCAAACTTATTGATAGATATCGATGAATGCGCGAACGAAGTATGTGATTCAGCAACGACTTACTGTGTTAACCAACTGGGTTCATTCTCGTGCGAATGTGTGAGAGGTTATGTCAAAGATGGCGACCAGATATGCCAAGGTTGATTTGTGTTTTGTGCTCAAATTTATCATCGATTCTTTAACAATTTGCTTGCTTTCCATATTGACAAGATATTAACGAGTGTTCTGGAAGCAATCCTTGCGAAACTGTCAGTACTTACTGTAATAACATGCCCGGTTCTTTTACTTGCGACTGTAATAAGGGCTTCTTACGGGAGAATTCCTTAAGATGCAAAGGTTATTATTTTTACACCATAGTTTTCTTGAAATTTAGAATAACAATTGAAATTCTATAAATAATTCAAATCAAAATCAATTGTGGTTAATATTTAGATGGATTTGAATGAGTGCTTAGGAAATTGTTCACGTTTTCTGAGAATTTGTGATGCAATAAATGATAAGAAGATCTACGTTTTAAATATCCATGAAAATATTAACGTAGACTTAAACATCCTTAAGTTACTAAGCCAAAAAGAGAGAAGCTGTGCTGTGGTGACAATAATTCCTCTGATTGTTTCGAGACAGTTAAGCAGATTGAATTAATATTAAAATAGTATTTTCAAATATTCCGCCAGATATTGACGAATGCCAATTCCTTTTGCACAATTGCGGCAAATATTCAACATGTTCGAATACTCATGGCTCTTTCATATGTACCTGTCCACCTGGGACTCAGTTTTTTGCGTACGAACATATGAGTGAATGCGAAGGTAATTCATATTGTAATAACCCGAGAAAAAAAAACTAATTATTGAAGGTCAGGTTTATTGAAAGTATTCAGATGGCTTGGAAGATATACAATGCCTGATTTCCTAAGTCTTGGAGTCTGCGGTTTCTCTTACTGTCGCTCTGCTTTTGTAGATTTTTCTATTTGTCGAGGTTCACAACCAAAGATTCTGAATACTACCATGAACATTAATTAATTATTAAATTAATTAATTGGGAATATAATTTAATTATTCTTTAATTATCTGGTTCCAGGGATCCAACAGTTGAGTGTTTAAGATAACATTTTCAAGCATTTCCTTGTTTGGTGATAATTATATAGTTTTTTTTTTATTTTAAAAATCTACTGCATGTGCAAAACAGTTCCATAGTTCTGAAAATGAAAATATAGAAGTTCAATGATATGTTCCACGGTCATTACATTTAAAATGCTCTTTTCAAACACACATGTAAATATGTTAAATAATATTCCATACGAATCATTGATGTTTTGCATTTCAGATATCGATGAATGCAAAGATCATCATGAATGCAACTTAACCGTTTCCATGTGCTTGAACGTTATAATGAGCTATATTTGTCAGTGCTTAGGTGGATACGTCAATGAGAACAATTTTTCTTGCATTAAAAGTATGTTTGAATCATAATTCTTTTTATTTTGTTGAAAAAAATAATAAAGACAAGTCAAAAAGAGTCGCCGGATTTTTTATCATTTCGAATTGATATATCATCCAAATCCATTTTAGTGGCTCACTCACTCACTCACCAGGGTGTCAATCGAACGTTATCGTTGTCATTCAAATCGTCATTAACGTTTAACTTTCAGTTCAATCTACCAAGCGTACCACCACTTGGAACTACGAGGATGAATACGACTTTAGTACAAGGGATTACGACATCGTAACAAAAGACTATGATGATTCGACCACGGAGATGTTGTTTGTCGTACCGTTTTTCTTTTTCTTATTTTTGGGAATCATAATCTCATGCTACATGTGGACGAGACAATCCGATAAGTGTGAGTGTCGATTTTAATTAGCAGGAAATTAATCACGAATCTTATTAGAGTTTATTTTTGTTTTTCATTTGTAAAATGCATTTATTTGCCTCTTAATTTTGGTGAACAATGTTATTTATAATAAGGATTTATTGTAATAATGGCCTCAATTGGTTTCAGTCCAAATTCTAAATTTCAATTAAAAATTTTTGTGTATATATGATATCTTTTCATCGATTGTAAAATGTGATAAAATATGAAAATACGTAATCCATGCATAGAAAAATGTGTTTTAAAGTCATATCATAGTACTAGAACATGTCTAACAGTCTTGAAACGTGAACATAGAAAAATTTCAATCGTGTCCAAGTGGAATTAAGATATCATACAATTTGTATATTAAGCACTATTGATCTTTTGACAGATCGAATATCCACTCGCACTGATACGACAAGAAGTATGCAAACGTCAGTGTTCAATGCATTGTAAACGGACAATTTAGATGAAAGATGAAAAAAAAGTGTGCAGCAAACATTTTTATTCAATTAAAAGAATTAAATTAATTGTTCATTCAATTCCAAATGCTTATTATTAAATTATATGTTCAATTATTTGCTCACCCACATGTTTGTTTTCGATAAAGTAAAAAGTTGATTGATTTGAAAATAATTTAAAGCTTTTTTCACTTATTTTCACTTTATTTTCACTTAAAGTAGGCTTAAATAAAATGACATTTCTTATAAAAACGTTGAAGTTAATATCCACAAGTTGTTAATGGTTACTTGGAACTAAATAATATAAATGCAGTACTACAAATGGAACTGAAAAGGATTAGGATAATTGTTGATAACTCAGGAAAAACAATGTTGGCAATTATTCAAATGAGATTTTCCAAAACCTTGAAATCTGAAAAATTTTATTTATTTGGCGCTGAGAGTGGTCAAGCAATCCATTCCAGACGACTGGTGATGCGAATGAAAAGGCTCGGTTGACGATATTTGATTTGTGGATTTGGCTGGTGAACGAGAATGACGGACGAGTGTGTAACAACGGAAGAAGTGGACCCGTAACCCACATCGGACTGAATCGACGTTGCGAGAGTGCCTTACGTGATTGCGGGACTGGCCGTTGAAGATTTAGAAGGGGATGTGCGAGGGCACTCAGAGTTGCGAGGTCAGGATTGGAGTAGCTTGCCAGTGCTGTATTGTATACGGTGTCGTGAAAAAAAAATCAAAGACGCGGAATATGCCCTAGAGAAGCGAGTTGGGGTGGTCTAGTCATGAGAGAATTAAACATCGTGCAAGCACTTAGGCTATCGGATCTCTTAGATGATATTTCAAGATTGGACCGTTGTATTATTAAATAAAGGTGAGACGAAAGTCAAAAGTGACTCCCAGTTTTGGAAACTCTGAGGAAGTAAGTAAAAATATTCCAGATATATGCATTTTATTTTTATTTTTTTATGGATGTGATATGCTAAAGCGAATTAAATAAGTCTAAAATTATGAAATGTTTCAAGTATGACGTATGTCTAATTTCAAAACGTGACCTAAACAAACATGATTCACAGAAACGCTTTGTTTTCAAATATTTTTCTGGTGTTTGAGATTTCGATTATCGATTGTTACGATGGCATTGAATCTTTTGTTCTCTACTATAAATCCAGAAATCAGGAGAAGTGGGTCGTTAACAACGTTGGAATAAGAGGTGTCGTTCCTGCAGCAAATCGCGTTGTGATGGACTTGCATCAGAAAACATTTATCGAATTTGTAATCTTTAATCTCAAACCAAGTTAACCCTAACCTAACCCCAGCCTAACCATCAGCTAAATAAATACCTTGTGATCTGACAAGAATTACAATTCGAAAACAATATTTCCGCTTTTGAGGCATTCAACAAATATCGTGTTTCAAATTTTAGAATTTTAAATTTCGTCTGGATCTAATGAATGTTTTTTAATTTCTTGATATAATTTCAGATAGTACTTCGCTAGTCACAATACAAGGAGCTTACAAAGATAACCTACTGTGCGAAGAAATTGGATTGCTAGTGACAAGATGGAGTTCCAATGCAATAATGTCTGCCGTTTTGTCACCTTTGAGGGAGATCTCAAACAATTTTCTATGGAAATAACTTGGTAATGTAAGTCCATTTTTAATTTAAATTATAATGATGGATATAAGAAGGTAATATTTCTTTAGGATTTTATCCTTATCTTATGCTTCGCAAATAATATAGACAGACTAGCAAACGCCATGGCAAATGATACTACTTGTCATTTACATACGTACGGAGTTGCGAATACAAGCCATGGCTGTCTTTGCTTAGTACATGGTATAGATATTTCACTTGAGCTAATCCATGCGAATTAATTGTCGGAGATAAAAAAATCTAATGATGAATTATTGAAATAGCCGTCCAAATTATCATGATTATTTAGATGCGAGTGCAATCCAGATTTTATGTATTGATTCGTGAAGAAATTCTCCAGCTATGATATGGTTAATGTCTTAATAGTTACTGATATTTTAGTATTTCAATTTTTTTTTTTTTGCTAAAAGTTTAAATTTACTTTTTTTTTACTGATTCGACGATTTGAAATATTTTGGATGCTTTGACCTGACATAGACCAGTGTCAGTCTCAGAAAGACAATATATATATATATATTGCATGATATATATGCTAAGGTATAATATGTGTAATATTAATTAATTAATTAATTAATTAATTAATTAATTAATTAATGTCAGGGATCCAACAATATGCACAAGATGTAACACATATAATATTATATATATTCATCATTAAATTTCAATTAATAAATGCTTATTGATAGTCGGTCGTATGAAAATTGGATTCTTGTAAATGTCTAGTATATTTGTTTCAGATATCGATGAATGCAAAGAAGAGAACAAGTGTGATAAGTCGGTTTCTATGTGCCTGAATATGATCATGGGATACATTTGTCAGTGTCACCCTGGCTACATCAGTACCGATAATTTTTCTAGCGCAAGAGGGATATGTTTGTCATCAATCAATTAGATTACATTATCCTGATTCCATCGCTTTTTTCATTTTCACTGTAATCATCAATTTTTGTCTCGCTTCAATGTAAAATATATCGTCCAAGCTTTAAGCATTATTTGTCAAACGATGTATTTTCAAAATTTGTTCGAAAATGTGCTTGAATTATTGCAAAACTGGTGAAAATAATATGTACTGTAAAATGGTAAACAGTAGCCTAGTAAATAATATTCAACAGTTGGTCAACTTTATCACTGATATTAGTGCTATTATTATTAATAGTTGTAGTATTGTTGTTGTTGCTGTCGTTATAAGTAGTAGTAATAGAATTAATAAAATTCACTTTAAACTATTGTTAATTGTTCAAGAAAATAACTTTTTACATTCTAGGTTCTGGTTCCACTATTTCAACAGAGACCAATTTAGGCAGACATTCACAAGTTTAATATAAAAGCAAAACACTTGTCAAACAAAGCTTCAATTAATTAGCCAGATGTTGACGCCACATTGAAAACAACAAATAAGGATTTTATATGACTTTTAATTAATTATTTTTCAAAATCTATGTTTTAACATCCATATAGTTTGGGGTTTATTATTATTCTTGTTATTTTTATTACCTTTCTGAATAAATCTTTTAAGTCATTATGAATCTACTTGCTTATCAAGCAATTGGAACTGATCTATAATCAATTCACAATGAATGCATTAAATTTGTGATGGACTTGCATCAGGAAACTTTGATCGACCGTGACGTGATTATTAATGGGCAGATGGAATGAAATTTTGTTTTTGCACGCAAAAACCTCAAAAGATTAATATTTTGGATAGATTTAGATGTTAAGGATACAAAATAGATATATTCAGTTTCGAACTTCTGTTTAGAAAACTGATCCCAGTGTTTTCAAACCCCTTAGGCAGATCTGAGTTCATTTCCCTAGCAAATCAAAAGAGAATGCATGGGTAAAGTTTATTTATTTATTAATTTATCATTATTATATTTATCATTGTTCCTGTTTAATTATTTAATCGTTAATGAATGAATCAGCCTGATTGAATTCAACCACCATGTTTCTATGGACTTATTCGATACTTTGATTCACTGGTGGCAGTCGTGGGTGTCAGAGAGACTATGATGATCTTCTTGTAGCAGTAGGTAGACGTAATTCCAATTACTGCCAGTACCAGGAATCCAAAAACTATCTGGACCAATTTTATAACGAACACAATGATAATTTCAAAGGATGGATCTTCTGTTGTGGTAAAGATGACGTTGTCGGTAGTGCTTGAGTAGTTGATATCGTATTCTGGAGATTAATAAATAATTGTTTTTAATTATTAGTATTAATATTAGATAATAATGTAGTAATATAAAATATAATATTACGATACAATAATGTAATGTGATATGTAGTATTATATACTTAAATTAATCGCAGTTTATTTGTATAATGCTCCTTCATGAGTTTAGATAACGTGTGTGGCTAGATAGGTATCGCATTTGAATTATATCAATTTATTTAAGTATTTATTTAAGATTAACCGGCACATGTAAAAAAGTCCACCCTAGCATAACCAGGCTTGCAAAGGCACATGTAGTTATTGATAAGATTCAAACAAACTGAATTTTCCTTATTGCAAATATTCACAGTTAGACATTCGTCTATATCTGCAGTGCAAAAAACGATCATGGTGATAACTTAGGTGAAACCAGATGTGATAAGTTCAAGCAAGTCAATGCAATTCATAGTTCTCTATAGACTCTAGAGCAAATTGTTAGAAAAGATGAAAGTCAAACAAGCAAATAAAAAAATAAATAAGTATGTTGTGCTTAAGTAGAATTAAGGATTACTTTTGAATCATTCAATTAGATAGTACATCTAACAATCTTACCTTCACATTCGATGACATGCATGAATCTTGCCTTGACGCTTCCATTAGGACAGTCGCAGTCGTATGAGCCTGGCAAATTGATGCAAGCCACCCCGTCGGGACAATTATAAAAGTCCGACCGACATTCATCGAAATCTTTAAAGTGATTTCTTAGAATTAAGTGATTTGCTCGTGCATAAATCGATAATACAAGATACAAAGATAATAATAACAATAATAATGTTAGAAAAAGTAATACTACTAATAATAACAACAGTTTTACCCTGGCAATCGCTTTTTCTAGATGCCCCCAACCTTCGTACGTAACCGAGCTTACAAAGACATTCGTAATCTCCTTGCAAGTTGTTACAATTCGTAGAATTCCGGTCACAAGTTTTGGAGGAATTACACTCATTTATGTCTTAATTAAATAAATTCGAATAAAATTAAAAGATTTCTCAAAATCACTAATTACAAGCACAATTTACAAATATAAAACTACTGGAGTGAGATAAGAAACAATTCTGCGTTTTCATAGGACCAACATTCATGAAATATTAAATCTTCGAAAGCAATCTAAAAACGTTTAATCTTAAATTATTTTGAATCATTAATCTTACCAGCACAGAGACTAGAATTAAAGTTATAAAATCCTTCCTTGCATTCGCACGAATAAAATCCAGGAAAATTAAAACATTTTCCGTTGTTGCACATTTTAGCACTAGAGCATTCGTCTATGTCTGGAGGAATCAAACTAAAAATCAGTTCTGATGATTTTCATGTTATCATGTTATCTTTTATCAGACGTTTTTATAATCTGTAAATATTATTCACCTCTGCATGTTATGTTGTCGTCCAAAGTATATCCGTCACCGCACAGACAGGTGGAAAAGACATTGGCCATGGCTACGCATTTCATAATTCCACAGCCGCCATTTTGAATAGAACAATCTCGACAATGTAATGCATTAAGGAAAACGTTTTATAAATCATTTGGAAAAGTATTAATAATTTAATTCGTTAATAAATTAAGTAATAAATCATTTCTCTATGGGAGAATAACTAGGAGGTGTAAAAACAAATAGTTTAAAAGAAAATTATAGAGAAATTATATTGGAGGTAGAAAAAGGGTGCTAATCAATTCATCAATTAATATTTATAATATGATAAATAATGAAATAAATTAAATGATTTCTTCATTAAATAAAAAAAAAAAATTTCATCAGAAATTTGTGCAATATTTGCCATTAAAAGTCAAATCTCAAGCAAACTGATTATACTTTTCCTATTGCTAAAATATCGTTCGAGTAAATTATAATTAATAATATTACAAATATAGTTGTTACTAATTATTTATTTATTTATTTATTATAATAGCAAATGGATTCTCTCATATCTTTCCAAAGATCTTATTATTAAATAATATTAACACGAATTAGACATTAGTTTTTCCCTTATGTATTTTTGGAAATATATAACATTTTCCGGTGTTGTATTCTTAGTTAGGTGTGAGGAATTTCGCTATTTTATTATTTATTATTCTGTTGTTTAATACATTTTGTATTATTGTTTTTAAAGATGTTTAATGTCAGAGCTGATAAGACATCATTTGTATTACAGCCAAAATCATTACCAATTGTTTCACAATTATAGCCTGTTCTCCCGGGTTCACACGTTGGACATTCCGAAGACTTTATGCAATCAATGGTAGAATAATCTCGAATTTCCTCGTGATGCTCTTCAAGCAATAATAATAATAATGATGATGATGATGATGATAATAATAATAATGATGATGATGATGATGATGATGATGATAATAATAATAATAATAATAATAATAATAATAATAATAATAATAATAACGCAGCGTGTAACTGCCCAATTATTTCATGCCTCTATTCTCACTTAATAAAATTTCAATATGTTTGTGAAGCAAAATTTGAATATGAATGATACTGCATGGTAAAATCCCTTTGATGTTGTTTAGAGGCGTTTTAAAGATGGTGTCTCTTCCTGTGCAGGAAATAGCATTTTATTGCATCGACCATTACTAGTTGCTACTATAATAAGGTTATATATATAAAGGGTAATGTTAAGTAATTATTTGATTAAATAAAAAATGCTAGTTAAGCTTATTATAATTGGGTTCTTGTTGAAATGGAGAAAGGACAAATTAAGGCATCAAATGAGCTAAATAAAATCGTTGTCTGAAATTTCAAATGGGTTTAAATGTTCCAGAAATGTTGTCAGATGATTTTAAAAGGATCCAGATGATTATACAACCAACTGAGTATCAGGAAGACCTCGAACACTGGATGATTGTCAGAAGAGACTTCTTATTCGTGAAGCTTGCTCTTTAACGGGGGTTGAAAAAAAGTTTAAATTGAATTTAAGCCAGTCTCCAATATGTAGATACCTTCGGAGAAGCCGATTTTTAAAGTATAAAAAGCACCAGTAAAAGACATTCTTGACGGAACATCACGAAAGGATTCGATTGAATTGGCTCGAGGAGGTGATGAGTTCGGTTGTGGGAGCATTGCAATTTTTCAGATGAAAACCATTTTAAGTTTGACGGTCCATATGGTTTCAAATATTATTGGCATAATGTCAGAAGTCCTTAAAATCACTCTTGAAAGGAAATTTTGGAGGTCATTGTTGGCTGCCATTTCTTCTCTTGGTTCATCAGATGTGGTGGTCTTAAAGGACCTCCTATGCCTACACAGTAGATTTCAAATGGATAAGGTTATATTTTAACAAAATAATGGTTCCATCCACATCTAAATACCAAAAAAGGTTATTTTCCAGAAGAATCTGTGTCTTAAAGTGGTCTGCTTCGACCTCCGGACCAAAATCCTACTGAAAATCCTACTGAAAATGTGTTGGGATTGCTCACTAATCAAGTATATTCTAATGTTAGGCAAAAAACCAGCACTTCTGTATTGCAAAAAAATGTGTCAACGAGGAGATGATAAAGTTGGACAATAAGAGGCCGAAACTCTTCTTGGAATCAATGAAAATACTTTTTCAAAGTTCTAATTACTACTACTTAATCTGCCTAGGTTCTTACCTCCTTTATACAGTGCAAAGGACTGATTGCTTCCACAAAACTGGAACTTTTTGTTCGGACAGCCTTTCTGACACGATGTTATGTCAACAGGTGTCAGCGTTGCCAGGTTGCTCGTACAATGGCATTGATTTTCCTGGCGTAATTTATAAACTTAATCAAATTTGAAAAGATATTCGAGCTTTTCTTGTTTTATTTAATTCTCTGAAATCAGGAAAAGCTTAAACGGTGCCTAGAGAGAAGATTACTTTGAGAGCGTAGAAAGGAAATTTGATGCAAAATATTTCACATTCTTCAAGTCCATCAGCTTCTCCATCTCCGTGTCCTACAGCTTGGAAGCAGCCAATAAAAGAGGTTGATTTTATGTCTGTTTAATAAATTAGATTCAGCTGTAAATTTCGATTAAATTCAGTTTCAATTGAGGTATAAGTTCAGGAAGCTTGAATAATAACAATATTAGCAAAAAGTTTGGATAATTTTATTTATAATAATTCATGACTATTGCAGGCACGATTGGGTTATAAAAAAGTTCAAATAAACAACTCAGAGATACCCAGAGATATATAATAGGTCTGAGCCGTATCTAATGATTCAACTTAATCAAACAATTATAATACCTAAAATGATAATAAATGAATTATAATGGATTCTTAATGAATAAATAATAATAATTTGTAACAAAAAGCTCAAATGTAAATTGATCTCTTACCGTATCCGTATATTTCAATTTTACGGATTTTATTTTTTCTTCCTTTCATCTCAATAATCCTGGTCAGATTGTTGCACTTGTAAGTCGACGATCGAATCATTAAGCATTTGCCCTCCGATCTTGTCGAAGCGTCAAAGCGCTGGATAGAGACTTCGGTCCAAGGCTTTCCTGTTCGGAGAAGTGTATTTTACGTTGGTTTTAATTTCGTAATTAACTGAATGACTTTAATTTCTTTCAATATAAATTCAACGCTATTAGATCGATGTTAGATATTTGCAAGGAATCTTTATACGGTACAATTACAGCTTAGTTTGGCAAAGCTAGGATGAGCTGCTATTATTTGGATTTAACATTAATTTACAGTAAGAAGACGGTCTTAATATCACTTAAATTAATATTAAATTCACTTAGTACTCATCCAATGAAACGTACTATCGTAATAAATCTCAATGTAATCCACATAATGAAGAGACGATAGGTCTATCGCAAGCCCTTTAATTGCTATTCCATATGCCAATTGCAGTCTGGTCAACGGTGTTATTTCTTCGTCCTTATAAATGTAAACTCTCGAGATATCGTAATTGATTCTGTTTGACAAAGCCACCATTTTCGAACGAAATATGGCACAAAATACGATGATAAACAAGTATGGTATTTTAGTAACTATTGAGACTCTTAATATGTTCTTAAACATCGCAGGGCCCTCGAAATAAGAGCGAATGTAAACAAACTCAAGTCAAAAAAGACGTCATATCGTGCAACCTTTAAAACGCTTCGTTAAAAAAATCATTTCAACATCAAAATCTGATGCAACAAATCAGCTCCTCTCGTATGCCAAGGTTGTAAATACATTTTTTTTGTAGTGCTCTAGAAAATATCACGGAAATCTGAAATAAAAACTGCAAAGAACGTTTATTAATTTCAAAGTTATCAGGAGTTTCATTGGATTTATTTCATAGATTGTGAATGAAAAGGGCTCTTGAATGAACCTCACGTGAATTTTACATATTTCCATAAACATCAAAGATCTTTGAATCAAACGTACATGTTAAGGTCTTAAGTTCCGACTAAAAACTACAAATTGAAATAAATTTAAGCTAATCTTAATTTCTTCTTCAAATAAGCCTCCACTTTCCTTAAAGAACGACTTTTGCATTCCAAAAGCAGACTCCTTTCTTCGGACAGGAAACCCAAAACAAAATTCCAATATGAGCATTTCATGAAACCATAAACAATTTCTCTCATGTTCTCTTGTGGAACAGCTTTGAAAGCTAGAATTTACAGAGGGGGCCTGCCTTTTAACAGGGGTACATTAAAATCGCCCCAAAACATTTTTCTCCAAGGCAGAAAAAAGAAACGGTCGCGGTGCAAGATTTATAAGCTTCTGTCTGGAACCCTAAATCTCCGTAGAGCGTGTTGTACGGTCTTAAACCACACGGGAAAGTGAAGCTGTACATTCCCACGGCGCGTGGTGAGGTCGTAGCAAGAGAAAAACAACAAGTGGTATTTCATTGATATTTCTTTTATTTATTTAATTTATGATCTTAAGAAGCTAAAAATCTTTTTCTTTCTATGCCTGACCTTCTATTACTCATCCAAACAACACAATACACCCAGCTGTATATCTATCACGGAACCAATATATCCATGCGTCTATCGGTCGTACAGAATCTACCAGATATATATCGCTAAGCCATTGTTTCCATCTTTCACTGCTCTTTCAATCAATTATAGGTTGTGGCTACGTCTTCGTTACTGGAAGAGAGCCCTTGGGGTATTTGGGATTTGCTGGAGTGGCTGCATCGATCATCAAGGAAAACGGGAAAAGAAATTCATTTTATTTACGACGTTCAAAAACAAAAGAAATTTATTTTGTCAGACGTTGTACGTACAATTCTTAGGCTGATGATGTCTTAGTAGCAAGTAATTTGATTTCTTGAAGTCACATTATAGTCACATTGTTATTTCTGCTAAGCGCGTGTTTTTGTTACGTTGAGTTGGTTGCAACATAGAAAAGTTGAATGAAAATCTTTTTTTTTTGCAGAAGAAACTTCAAGAATGGCCACCGTGGTAATAAATTATAAAAGAAATTGTCCAATAACCTGGAATTTATTGCATTCCATGGCAAAATGCCAAACAAATTTGACTTTCCCGACGTGTGCGTTTCTGGGATTCCAGTGCTAGAGATATAAATGGATATTTTATCAAAACATAACCATTAATAAAATGGCTTTTAAAGATAAATAATTTTCAAGCATTTTGTTCTTCAATTCTTGAAAAAAAAAGTAGTCTCATTAAATATTCTCATTTTATGTTTCCTAATGGATGATTTATTAGAAAACCATGAAAGATTTAAAATATTTTTATTTAATATATTTAAAATATGTTTATTGTTTTTTTAATTTCAATTTAATTACGAATTAATCAATTATCGGTAGATTTGCCTTCTTTTCCTTATTTTTGGGTTAAACATTAAATCAGACTTGAAGTTATTTATTTGTATACTTAATTATTTATTTGTTTTATTTATTTATTTATTTATTTACTTATATATATATTTATTTATTTATGTCTCGATGTATCCAAAGTGAATATATTATGAATTACATTTCTTTTGATTCTCAAACAAAACTATTTAAAGATTACTTCGTTTAATTCCGATTTTAATGCTTAATTATTAAAAATAATAACTAACATTTATTAAATCATTTTAGATAAAGATACGAATATCTTTATTAGGAGGACCTTTATGGGCCGATCGATGTAAAGTTACGGTCGGTTTGTCCGCCAGGATTTGTCCGTTTGTGCAGAAAAATATTTGTCTCGATTTTTGTTGAATGGGAATACAGTATGAACCATAATTTTTGTTCCATATGATTCTCGAATAAAATTATTTTAAAATTACTTACTTTTAATTATATTTAAATTATTATTTTTATTATAATACTTTTTGTACTACGATACAGACATGTAGAATAGGAATTGAAATCATTTAACTTTATCTTGACTCTAGATTATGTGAATTTACAAAGACGATTTTGTGGTTCACACAATAAATGCCAATATAATAACGAATAGAAAATATAAAATTAAAAAAAGATAAATAGGGAATAAAAATAATAATAAAAGAGGAAAAATAGGGGGAGATATTTGATTTAGAAAGACATTCCTCAGACCGTGCGTTCAGAGTCACGCGTTGAGAGATGTCGTGAAATCCTCGATCATGAATGTCCTGCTCTTATTTTGTTTGTCAGGAATGCTCGAGAATATTTAAAGAATATTTAATTAACGGTTTATAAATAAATAAAAAACATAAATAAATAAATTATTTGATTTATTGTAGTTTTTATCGAAGAATCTAGTTTTTTTCCCGTCCCATAAATTCTTCTTCCTTTCAAGAACTCTCTGTTTGTTCTTCAGATTTCATCTGTCAATTTCTGTTTGGTAACCTTTGACCTAAAAATAATATTAAAGGCGGTTAAAAATAAAGTTAAAAATAATATTAACAATAATAATTCATTAACATTCCTCAAAACAGCGACCATTAATCAATACTTTGGTTTCAAATTTTTAAAAAGAATAAATACAATAAAGATAAAAACGATTTATCAATTTATCACAACAAAGAACAAACATTTAACCTTTCCTCTTAGAATCTGTTCAGGCAAAATTTAACCAAAATTTAAAAATGAAATTTCAATATTTTTATTTTTCAAATTTCCTCCATATCTCTGCAATTGCAAATTGCGATTTTTTCCGTCGGACATACAAAAAAAAATCCTGAATTGTGGATTTGAGAGTCAACTTGGGACCTCAATAAACCATTATTATTGCAGTGTCTGGCAAATACGATCGTCCATAACGTGCCGTAAACATCAGCGGAAACATTCACTCGCATATCGATTCTCTCAAATTACTATCCCGATGTTTTTGTCTTCCTTCGTTTTTAAAACTCCTTTGTTATTGCAGTCTTCCCGAAATCAGTCCTTAGTCAGGCTTTTATGACTACATAATTGGCTAATTATGCAGCGAGGAGTAGCTAATTAGCATAAAACATTCGCATATGCGATCGCACGAATTGATTATTTATGAGGCACAGGAGTAATTAAACAGATGCAATGGGAGGAGCCAACGATGGATGGGCGGATAAGAAATGAGTAACGAAGATCGGACACCTAATCCTTTTCCTGGAGCGATAAGATGAACAGATTGGCGAGGTGTATTTCCGCTTGATGGATGGATCGCCTGAAAAAGACGCTTTTAGGAATGAACGAATACTCCATTGCTTGTGGTACTGAATCAATTGCAAAGTGCTAAACGACCTATTGGTTACTTACTTCTGAATAACCATCCGTCCGTCCATCCGATCGACTGTTCATCCGTCCGTCCGTCCATTTACTAAACCAGCCACCCATCCGTCACTCTGAGACCTGTTACCCGCTCCTGAAAAACTCTGCCAAAAGTATCCCAAATGTCTCGGTTCACGACTGAGGTGACGACTTTTGAAATTGGATACTGAAATATTTTTATCTTTCTCCCTTTCACCAAATTCACTTAGCTTAATTCAAGCACTCCGGCACTCAAACATTTACGCGCTGCCCTTTTCCCAGAGGAGATTCTGTCAGGTGTCAAAAGCCATTCCGAGGAGCTGGAGAGATGCTTGGAGTGGACTTTCATTGCAGAAGGAATGAGAGAAGCATAAAACCAAAGAGCCAGTCAACCAAACAACCAATGAACTAGTCAACCATCCAACCGACCGACCAACTAACCAATCAACCAACCAAACGACCGATCAGAAAAGGAATAGACTAAAAGTAGCCGTATTAATCTTATTCCATTCTCGATTACTCCAGATTCAAATGAATATCGTCTTCATCACTGCCACTATCATATTGTCATCATCATAGTCGTCGTCGTCATCATCATTATCATCATCCGTATAGGGTGGTTATCACCTGGACCATCTTCATCCTCATTAGGGGACCCAAGTCAGCGCATGGCTTTAAACATTCCCTGATCTGATCCTCTGATATCATTGCATCTTATTATCTTCCTTATTTACGATAAATGGTAAGTAATTCTGTATTAACTAATATTATAATATCATAACATTTTAATAATTGATTATTTATTTATTTATTTATTTATTTATTTATTTACTATAAATAAAACAAAGAGCGGGAATACCATAACATCGAGAAAATCAAACTGGATTAGAAATTATTATTGGAATTTAAACTTAATTAAATTGAATGTTGTTGCAGAATAGGCATTTATTTTGTTGTAGAAAATGTTGACGTTGTTGAAAAATGTTGACGTTGTTGGAGAAATTGTTGAAGTTGTTGAAAAAAAAATGTTGATGATAGGTGGCGACAGTGCTGGCATTGGTCAGAGCAAGCACGGATGGCAATAAAAGCGATAAACGTTGTCCGATCCTTCTTCAAATGCAAGGCCAACTTGATTCGCCAGAGGTTTTTCAAAGGCTTTTTAAAGAATTTTGGACATTTTTAGAGAAAAAACATAACTTTAAAGAGCTTAAATTAAATAAATTATATTTTTTATTTTGAGTTTAATTGACTTTATTAAGTTTAAAAGCTCTTTATGGCGATTCGAAAATAATTTTCAAGACTTCCGGCCTGTCTTCAAAGGAGGTTCGTGTTCCTATTGATATTGATGGGATTTTGTAACAATAAATTAAATATAAATAAATAAATATAGAAATGAATAATATGTTCCATTTTAATTGGTTAATATGTTGTGTATTTTGATTCAATTTTCACTTAAAATGCTTTTAATCAGTGCTAAACTCGGGTTTAGCGAAATAATAATGCTGCAATATAGCATCACTATACAATTATATCACTGCTTTATATCTTTAAACCTTGACTGAAGAGATAACTCAATATATTAAATAATTAAAAAAAATAATTTAATATAAATTTTAAATATTTATTTAAACGAAATTATTTAAATTGGCAGCTTGCTTATTATTATTACTTAAGTAAATAATATATTCCATAAAATATTACTGGCACTGTGTTACAATTGCGTTGCTAATTCTTCAAAAATCCCAATCAGAGAAACCACTCGATAATAAATATTTAATAATTTAAAACAATTTAACATTTAAACTTGAATTTTATTTATTTATTTAACAAATAAAATAAATTCAAATCAAGGAAATAACGTGTCCCACAAACAAACACGTTCTAAATAAGCCGTAAGTTATAATTGATGGCCAAACCGGTCTAAAACAATGTCGTGACGAAGCGATTGAATTCGTTCCTTGGAACTTTAAAAACACTTTTAGAATAAATTTCCAAACGCGAGTTTCCAGCGCGGAAAACATAAATTTTTTGACATCCTTGACCTATAAAAAGCTTCTTCTGACGCCATTTTGCGACGCCATCTTGTATGTATTCTTGCTAGTTAACTGTTTCTTTTTCTTTAAATATTTATTTTAAACTTTAATATAATAACTTGCTATAACAAATTATAAAATATCTAGTAATAATTTCACTATAATAATTGATTTGCAACCAATTAGAATTAATTTATAAAATAAATTATTTAATTTTTTTTCAAGAAACCGCATTAAAATGCAACAAATTAATCAGAGAACATCATATCAAACACACTGACATCACCAGAACTTAAACCCAAACCACCCTACAGCCCCTCACCCATGTGTTCCACCCAGCATGACCCGCGGGGTAGCATCAATTATTCACTTCGGTTCAGCAAAATCAAACTTTTTCAACTTCTAAGTTAAAAAATTACTACTCATCCGATAAATAAATAAAAAAAAAGCCCCAAAAAAATAAAAATGGCCAAACGAAGCAATTGATAGAAACTTTGAGGAAAGCGGACGGAAATGAAGATTTATTGTTTCAAAAAAGGTGCCTTCCTAAGCCAAGACAATTTGGAAAGGAAAATGGATATAGCAGGATAGATTATCGACGAGTTAAAATTTCAATAAATTTTGCAAATATTTTTCCATATGTTTTTAATTAACAAATAATTATTAAAAGTAAAATTTTAAAAGTGTTGTTGTAATAGAGCATCAAATTTATAAAAGCAGATGTGTTAAGCTATCAATTCGCTGCGGACTGTCTTTGTCTTGATAAGCTTGTGGCTTACGAATTCCACTTTCGTTCAGAACCAATTAAATATTTTTTAAACTATTTTAATTACATAAATATTTTTAAAAATCCCCCAAAAAATTTTAATTTTAAATTTTAAGTACAATTATTCAATAAATACTATTAAATACACGCTAGTTACTTCACACGATCCAAACGTCACACAACAATAAACCTCCCTTCATCCAATATTACCATTTTTCTCCAAAAAAACCAAATACCCTAACAAACTGCCGCTTGGCTGCGACCTTTTGTGGACCCTCAGCCACCCGTAGTACCCTATTCCAGCCCAAGGTCATCGTCCACGGGTCACCTATTCGCCCTCGGTCGTCCTCTCAGTTGCAATCCATGACATGATCACGTTTGCTTCGCATCCATCCACAGGAAAAAAGTATTTTTTTTTCTATTGGAATTTCTGCTTCCTTCTGCTCTAGGAAGGTGCCCTTTTATTTGTGGGGGGGAGGTGTGGGTGGAAAGGGTGGAATTGGGGAGAGGTGGAATTTTGGATGGGGTTTCAGGGTTTAAGGGTATGTTTGTTTGTTTGTTGAGTTGTTAACAATTTCTTGTGGCACGTTCGGATTTAAATTTGTTTACGTTTTTAATTTGATTTAATTCAAACGCAAATTTTTTTAAATCTATTATTTGCTTTTATTATCTGATTTTCAATTTATTTAAAAAAATATTTAAAATGATAAATAATATATTTTTAATAGTTAATTAATAATATAATAATAATAATTAATAATATTATTTTATAATACTTGTTATACAAGGAATAAAAATAATTTATAGATATTTAAATTTAAATTGTCATCTTTTATAAACTTTTAAAATATATTTTGACATCAAATACGAAAAATTACTAGTAATTTAAATTACGAGAATAAAAGGGAATTTAATTTTGAAATTAAAAGAAAAAAAACGATAATTCTTTCTGCATTTAAAGTTTGTATTTAACGAGCAGATAGAATTTCGCCAACAAAAAAATTCTTTTAAATTAAATTATTTAAAAAAAAAATAAAATAAATTTCAAATAAAAATCGTCGTATTTTATTCCGACACACAAGATTATTCCATTTTCTAACCACAATCACGTCATCTCCGTTGTCGTCATCCTCATCATTCTCGTTCGTTCATTCGCATGAACCATCCATCCATTCATCAATCAATCAATCCATCCATCCATCAATCAGTCTGCCGATCCGTCTGTCCGTCCGGCAATCGAGTTTAAAGCTCACGACCTTCAAATTGGACCCTAGGGCTTGTTAAGCCTAACTACGTCCATTCATTTCCAAACTTTTCCGTCCATCCTGTCCAGGAAATTGGTGCTTTTCTCGGTGCACGAATTTTTTTCTTTGGTATTTTTTAAGGAGAGGGAGATTAGCTTTTTTTGGTATTTATTTCTGGATTCAAAATGATTGAAAACCGGTTGATTTGATTGGTTGATTAATGATGATTGACTTTGGATTAAAAGTTGTCTAAATTTACATTATTCATCATTCACCGATTTTTAATCATTTTTTTATTTAAACTATTATTCATTCAATTGTTTTGATATGTTTATCAATGTCTTATTTACTTCTTCTCTGTTCAGTATTTCATTCAACACATTTATTGAGCTGCTAAATAATGTCCGACGGAATAAATCAATCACTCTCTAAATCAATCACTCTATAAATCAATCACTCTCAATAAATCAATCACTCTATAAATCAATCACTCTCTAAATCAATCACTCTCTAAATCAATCACTCTCAATAAATCAATCACTCTATAAATCAATCGCTCTCAATAAATCAACCACTCTCAATAAATCAATCACTCTCTAAATCAATCAGTCACTAAACCAATCTCTCAATAAATCAATCACTCGATTGTCACAGAGGACAGGTGCTCGGACTTTCAATCAATCCAACTCTTGATCAATCCCCGTCAACCGACGTGGACAATTTAAGTTCAACTAAAAAATATTTAAAAAAACAAAAACTTCAAACTCCCTTAGAAACTAAAAGGAAAAAGACATTATTTACGTTCGGCAAAGAATACAAAGCCAAGGATAATCTGCTGAATTGTTTTTATAAGTCCTGTTGACTTTTTACAGTTGTTACTGTTCCTATTATTATTATTATTATTATTTGTGTTTTAAGTATTTTTATTTCTTTATTTGCGCTTTATTTTTATTTTGTTTTCATTTATTTCTCCTTTTTAGAAGCTACGTGCCTTTTTTCGTAGTTACGATTACTTAGAAAAGACGAATGGACGGTTCTTAGGAAAAGTCTTCCTTTGAAGACGTTTAAAATGCCAAACTGGAGACCCGACATTTTTCATAATTACATTGTTTTTCATTTTTTCCAGTTTCAGGTGCTGCTTTGCTTTTCATTTTTCGTTTCAAATGGCGTTCCTTCGCTCGTCGTCCTAACTTAAGATGGCGGCGTTCACTCCTAGGTCAACAAGTACTCTTCCATCTGTTTGGATTTTCAAGTCCTGTGAAAGTCTTGTACAAAATAATTGAAATAAATAGAAAATAAATAGTTAATTTTATTTTTTTTCCAAAAAGACAATTTCCCCTAAGAAACTTTATACAGGAAGAAACTGAAGATTTGTATTCGTTTCGAACTTAACTCGAAATTTCTGAAGAGGAGATGAAAATTTATTTCTTAAACTATGCAGAGTTGCAGTCATCGTCATCACCATCATCGTCTTCGTTATCGTCATTATATTCATCAGTAATTAAGGAACTACTTGAAATTAATTCAAGGTCTCAGAAGGGCTTACAGGGTCACACTCTTCATTCATTCATTCATCCATCCATCCATCCATCCATCCAACCGTGTTCTTTTTATTCAGCGTTAAAATAACATCAATACAATGCAATCGTTGCAATTACATTTTAATGTATTCCAAGATTACTTGGAAGCGTACTCATGAATAATTTATGCTAAACTGAAGCATCATCATCCTCATCGTAGTCACCATCGTCATCATTGTTATCGTCATCATAAACTTTTTAATCATTCAGCCAATCAGCGCTGATGCATGGCTTTTGGTTGATTTTAAATCGTCTGCTGAAAAATAATTTTTTAATGCAGGTATTTTTGCTCACAAATTCGATTTTGTAATTTAGAAATTCTAATTTTTATCTTAATTTGCACGCGATAAAAGTAATTTGTATCTACAAATAACTATTGAATAAATAAGCAAATAAATATATTAATAATAATAATAATAATAATAATATAAATAAATTCATTATAAATAACAAAATAAATTCACCCTAGTGATGGATTCGGCATCGATTTCCTTCTAAAACTAAATATGAAAACAGCAGATCAACTATGGGAGAATATTGGCCACTGTTGTTGTCGTTGCTGATGATGATGATGACGACGACGATGATGACGATGACGTTGCTGTTGTTGTTTTGACGTCTATATTAAGGAGATCTGTCGATAGGCTATTTGTACCCATTTTCGGATGGCTATCGATTTAGATATGTTCTCATACGAATGGGGAAGTATTGTTTAAATAATTCTCCGTAATCTGGACATTAATCAGAGTAATGAGTCGATGAATTGATGAATTATGTACGTAGTTTCAACAGAAATCATGATTGAATATATAGCAAGAAAAATGGTTTATCGAATTTAATAATAAATAAATTTATCTTCTAATAACAAACAGTAATAAAAATAATAAACATTAATAATAATAAATTGTAATAATTTTAGTTAATTATATTAAAAATTTAAAAATAAATAAATAAATATTAAAAAAAAGGTAATAAATTTATTTATTTATTAAATTTAAATAATTTATTTGATAAGCTGCTTAAATCACAACATATTGTTTAACTTTCCATCTTTACCATTACCAACATTTCAACCAACACCTCTTAATTCGCAACATTGAAAACCCAAACTATAGACTTATACGAGCTCGCACTAACCTGTCCATAACCCATCTATCCGAGGTAGCACCAGGACCTTAAAACTGCACCAAACGACCCACCCTGATGGCTGGAGTAGTAGCCTCAACACTGAGGAGAAAGGCCTTCAAGAAGAGCGGCGTTGCCCTGTTCCCCGTAGCAGAGGGCAAAGGTCAACAGAGCCTGGAGGCGAGCAGCAATACGAACACAAGTTGCACAGCCACCTCTACCATAATCAGCTCGTCAGCAGCGGCAACCTACAGTCCGACCCTGAAATTGGCTTCGGCCCTGGTTTCGGAGGGTGACAGAGGTTCTCCTGTCTCGGACGCTTCGTCAATACTCGGCTCTCCGACGTCTCCTTTCCTCTCGTCGTCATCGTTGTCGTCTGCCAGCGACCAAGAAGACGAGACCAGTCGCTTCTGCCCGAAGAGGAAAGAGAAAAAGTCCAAGAATCGCCATTCAAAATTTCCTACTACCAGCAGCTCGACCAATCATTACCACAAGGGAGCGAAGCAAGATGGCCACAAGACGAGGCCGGCCTCGAAGGTCTCGAGACACTCCAAGACCAATCAGAGACAGCATTCTATAGTAGAAGAAGGAGAGCGAGGCAACGGCAAGACCGCCGAAGACCAAGGGCAGACCAGGATCGCTTCGAGACTCTGTCTGGTTGACTTTTGGCCAGCCAGCCTCACACCATACGAACTGAACATGGATAAAGTGAAGCTGGAATCATTTGAGTAAAAGCATTTCTAGAATTTTTTTAATTTAAAACAAAATAACATGATTTTCATTATTAAGATAGATAACTTATTCAATATAATAATAATAATAATAATAATAATAATAATAATAATAATAATAATAATAATAATAATAATAATAGTATTATTATTAATTAATAAATACATAAATTATGAATAATTATGAATGAAATAATTACAATACCGCAATAATTTTATATTATTTTAATATAAAAGATAAATTCATAAGAATATGTGTGTATCAGTATTAGTTATGACATCGAATATTAGTTATTGAATTAATTATTGAATAATATAAGAATATTATTATTATTAAGACAGATTATTGGGATTATAATAATTATTTCAATGTTTTTGTTTTCATCACAACTTCAAAGATTATTCATCGCCCATTACTCAAACGAGTTTATACCTAATTTCATATCCGGTAATCTTCTGACAGCCTCTCAACACCTGGATTTAGGCATCCGTGGATATCCGTGACACCTGGATATTCGCATTAAATCTTTGATGCTAAAAGCAACACCGATATTTTGTTAATAATTGTTGCTATTTATTAACCTAATTATCTTAATGGGCTACTAAGTGCCAGTCGATTTTAATAGGTGCGCAAGAAATGCGCGCAATTCCACAACATCAATAATAAAAATAAAAATAATAATAAAAAAAAATAACAATAATAATAATAATATTTGTATTGGTTATTATCATTTTTATTGAAATTTTATTGCAATTTATTGCTATACAAATACTTATAACAATGATTAATATTATTATATTATTGCTATTAGTCAGTATTGTTATTATCAATATTATTATTATTATGATTTAAATCTTTTACATCATCAACGCGATCCAAGCAGTGCATTCAAAAAAAATACCAAAAAAAAAAATGACAGCGAAACAATTCCAAAGGTCTTGAGTTCAACACCTGATGGAAGAGTTTACATTTTGTTCTTATTTTACCATTAATCTTGTCCACGCATCATTAGGAGACTGTTCTTGAAGACATTTTCTCTAACAAAGCGTTTCCTGTCATATTCTCCTTTCGGAAGCAAATAATTTTTTTTGCAGAATTTCTTAGGAAAATAAAAAAAAAATTAAAATGGATATTTCTTCAGAAGGAGTGCTTTATGCAAGTCGAGTCCTGTGCCAAAAAGGAAAATAATTATTTAAAAAATTATTTCTCTGGTTTGGTAAATTTTTATTTTTTAAATATGTCGAATTAGATTATAAATTGCTACCAAAATTGTTTTTATTTCCAACAAAATAACCAAACAAAAATGGCTTCCTTTATAAACACAATTTATAAAATTAGAATTTTTAAAATTAGAATTATTATGTTATTTTAAAATACATTCGAACATTATTCGAGAAATTATATCTTCTAGTGTTCAAATGTCCAACAGAAATACGTTAAAAGAGATTTTACTTGAGAAAGTCCAAACATCTCCTAGTTATTCAATGTCCATGTTTTAGGTTCATCCCAAGCCATTTGTCAAAGGCATTCCTGACGTGGAAGATATTTTTTGTCTCCAACTCAGACGTCCTCCTATGCATGACGTGCACCCTGTGCATTGATTCATCTAATTCATCGGGCCAATTCACTGAATTGTTTTTCGTTTGTTTGTTTGCTTGATTTTGCTAATAACTCAAGTTCATTTGCGGTTGCAAATTATTATTATTTAAATTTCTTCATCCGTGCTTGGATTTCATTCTTTTACTTCTCCATCCATACCTCCATCCATCCAACGGTGTGAATGACCATATTTCCATCATTCCTCAACTTCAATTCACTTCGATCCATGAAAACATACTCCTCCATTTTCATTCTACCCATCATCTTATCACATACCAACCTAGAAATGTCCATGCGATAACAAAGTGGAAAAATCACCATGAACCCTGTTGCCTGGAGTCATATTTCACTTCTCCATCACATCTTCACGTCTTCCAGTAATTTACAATGACCGTCTATTGTTCTAATAAGCAATAATATTTAGATAATAATAATAATAATAATAATACATAATAATAACGTCGTCATCGTCATTATTATTATTAATATAATAACATAATAATAATACATAATAATCTAAAAATAATAATAATAATATGTTATGGGGTATATATATACAATGTCATCATCGTCGTTATTATTATTATTATTATTATTATTATTATTATTATTATTATTATTATTATTATTATAAGTCCCTGGTCATTTTATCTCCTTCGGACTGTCCATGGGCCATACCATATGTTTATTATTGATAATTAAGAATTTCTAAATTTTAAGCTCCAAAATTATCATAATAATCGACTTGATACAAAACGAGAAAAAAAGACTAAAAAAGATTGGTTTAAAATCTTTCCTTTCTTTCAGTAAATTTAATATCGCCATGCGAATCTTTCCATTTCAAAATGGCTTCTTTTCTAGAGATGTTCCAATGCGTTTTTTTCTTTTATTTATTTAAAAAAAATTTGTTCTTAAGTGAAAGACAAGAAGAAAAATATTAAATGGATGTTCATCCTTCATTCGAAATAATTCAATCGGACAGAGCAGCTTGGAAGTCTAAAAACCTGGATTGCTGTCACAGCCAAATAAACCACGCCATTTTGTCTCACGTGCAAATTCATTCACATTCACACGTGCATAAGTTAGGCACGGAATCACGCACCCCTCGACGCAAAGCAATGCATCAGCCGTTGATTGGCTGTTCCTGGGACATCGGCTCTGATGGATGACCTTGAGTTTTTCATTTCTGAAGGTCACCGGATGTAAACAACTTCATGTTCGAATTCAAGTTCATTAGAGTCGACCTTTTTATTGTTAAGTGATAATAATATTATATATATATTTATTATTTACAATATTTTTTTATATTTTTTAAAAGTAAATTTAATCAATCGATTTTTAATAAAAGATTAAAATTCGACTTTGTTTCTGCAAGTTCTTGAAACTACATATCTTCCAAATGCTTTAAGTATAAATAAATATATATATACACTAATTATCTTTATCGTTATTATTAATATATTTATTATTATAAATTATTTAATGAAAAATTATAAACATAAAATTTACCATATAATAATTCATAATAAACATTTGCATTATAATAATACTGGTAATGTTAATAATAATAATAATAATAATAATTTAAAAAAAATAATAATAGTAATAATATATTTTAAATATATATATAAATAGTGGCATATTTTAAATTATTTGTGGCGAAAAATTACAATCCAAACATTGTCGGACAACGGAAATCCTGATTGGACAATAAATGTCAACAAATGGTTACAGAGTGACCAATAAGAAGACTCTCTTCTCAGACTCTTTCTCGCATTTGTAATCCCGACAATCGAGTCCTTTGATGGAGTCTTGGAATCTTGTCTTGGAGTTTTCTATTGACCTTTTCTCTGGTCTTGGAGTCTCGACTTGTCTTGGAGTGTTGTGTTGACCTGTCTTGGAACTTTGTCTTAGATTTTGCCTTGACCCATCTGGTCCTGAAATCTCGTTTTGGCTTGAAGTCTTGACTCGGTCTGTCTTTGTGGTGGCTTGTGGCCTTGTGGTGACCAGGACTTGTACTCTTAACCTTATTACGATACAACCACTCTTGGCATGACTTTCCACGGCGAGTTTCGAAGGCGAGACCATTGGACCGGACGCTGAAAGGCAATTTTTTTTGTTACTTATTATTTATAAATCGACAAACGCTGGAAAAACGAAGTATGATGGAACACTTCAACTCCATCATTTGTGGCTTCTGCAGTCATCGTCGTCGTCGTCGTCGACGTCGTTTTTGACGTTGCAATAATTTTCTTTGCCTAGGCAACCGTCAAGCGTCCAATTAATCATTTATAATTGCCATCCTACCAACGGAACGCTGAACATCGGGACGTCCGAAGATGGGAGTCGAACCTGTTGGTCTGTCTTGTTGTGTGCGTGTGAGTTTGTCTTGTATGTGCATGTGGATGTGTGACTTTATATGTGCTTATATGTTTATATGTAATAGGTGTATTGTTGCTGTTATTCCGATATTTTGATAGTTTTGTCAGTCATCAAATATTTGAATGTCATCGTCGTCATCATTATTGTCATCATCATCGTCATCATCAAGGTCATCATCATCATCATCATCATCGTCGTCCCCATTATCATCTTCATCATCACAGGGCTTATCATAGCGAATCATCTCTGATCCCCGGGTTCATATCGCGAACATCATTCAGTTGTTTAACGAAGCTCGAGTTATCATTTCACTCTTGAGATTAAAAGTTTTTGAACGAATTTAAAATATTTTATTTCTAATTACTGATTATATATTTCCGACGATTATATATTATTAATGATATTATAAGGCTAAAAATATTTCTATTAAATTCTATAAATATTAAATAATTCTTTTTGAATTGAAATTGTATTTCTTTTATTTTTTTTATTTAATTTAATTTTTATTTAATTTAAATTTTTTTTTTAATTTTCAATTCAATTTCTAAATCTTCTTTATTCCCAGGTTAAAAGGAATTTTATTGAATTTGAAATCATCGCTACCTATTTTTCTGGGTTTTTCGTTCGATTTCCATATTTATTTTTAAAGAATTTTAATGTTTAAATTCTGTAAATAATGTTTTAATTTTATCATTTTATATTTTGGCATTTTTAAGCATTATCCCATAATTAATTTCTAATTCTTTGTAAGAAACCGTTAAAAACATCTATTATCAATAAAAAATCTATTATTTATTAATAATATTGTTACGACCTAATAACAAAATTGAATGATTAAATATTTCTTTATTTATCTAATTTTTTTAGCTTTTTTGAAATAATTGAAAAAACCCCAACTGGCAAAAGAGAAACTTCTGAAATTTCCATTCCAGCATGTTGATACCGAAAGCGAACATATGGCTGCTGGAAAATCCGGAGACGCACGTGATCAAGTGCGAAACCATTGAGAAAAAGGTCTACAGCCTGGACGACGTCATCTCACAGAACGTACTCTTTAGGCCGTTGGTACCGAGCAAGCATGCATTCTACGTAAAAGGCCTGAGGTGAATTTTGGGGAGCGGTGTGTGTGATCGTGCAATGCATTGTGCATTGATAAATTGCTTGCGAATGAAAATGATGTCCGTACTTTCCATACGGTCGTATCTTAGTGCCGGTGAGAGGAGCACGGTTTCCATCGTCATCGCAACCATTTCATGAATATAACCATCGTTATCATCGTCGTCGTCGTCTTCCTCAGCGCCATCATCATAGCAAACTCATTGACAACCATCGCCGTCATCATCGTCATTGCCTTCTTGTTCAGTGAACCACATTTCAGTTTCTTTCACAACAAGAGTCATCACCACCACCACCACCATCATCATCATCATCGCCAATCGTTCGGAAATTCCGACAGGATTTGGTACGTCAAAAGTCTCGAAGCGACCGACTCCGGTTTCCAAGGCAACAGAGGAGCGTTTAAGCCCTCGGAAAATGAGGAGCCACGTGCTGCGAAGGCGTCGTTCCGTTGTCCTGGCAACGCCGAGGAAACAGAAGGACGATGTTGCAGGACTACTGGTCATGCTAACCGACAACAGCAACATCAGCAACAATGTTGCGGGTGTTGCTCGATGCCAGACCTGAGCACTACTCACGACAAGAGTATAGACCAACAACAGCAACAACAAAACTCTTCCTTCATCAACAGGAGAAAGTCGACAGAGGATTCCCGCCCTTGTGCCTACTCGCCTGCCTTAGACGATGACAGTTTACCCCTGACCATAGGTAACCATTTGGGAGTTGGGTGGAAGTGGGGGGTTCGGACTTCCCGCGCCTAACCCTAATAATGAGAACATGGGGTGACGTGCGCAATAGCGGTTTGCATAGCTGCGATATAAAACGTTTTGTGAAAATGACAGAATGTCATGAATTACTGGCCAAAAATGGCCAATCGTTGCCTTGCATTTTGAATTCGTGAATATTAATAAATCAATAACACTAGAATAATAATAAAAATAATAACTATTTATATTATGATGTATTTTATATGTAACAGGTTACATGAACGTTATACCGAGATGTACCAACTACACAACCAAATACCCTGAATACGAAGAAATACCTGAAACATACTCGGCTGTCTCAACTTATTTATCTGACTATCCCCTTGAAGGTATTATAATAAAGGGATTATCATTATAATTATAAACATTTTGATTACATACTATATTATTATAATAGTTATAATACTATTTTATATTATTATTATACTATATTACTTATAATATTATTATAATGTCATTATAATATAATCATAATATATAATGACGTGTGCATATTACAATTATTAATATATTATGACAACATAACTACAACATGTGTATAATATATTTTTTATAATATATCTTTATAATTACATCGCAAATTAATTTTTAAATCATTCTTTTTTCGAGGAAAAATCGTCACTATAGAAACGGTTCCTCTCAAGTTGACCAATCACAGGGCCAGGCAGAAACCGGAAATCGATCCGAACCAAACGTACTTCCCCGATGCCTACCTGCGACACATTCTTTACATAACGAGGATATACTTCCGCTACGGGAAGCCTAGGATTGAGATCATAGGTGAGTGAGTGAGTGAATGAGTCAAAGAATGAATGAGTGAGTGAATGAGTCGAAGAATGATTGAGAGAGTGAATGAATGACTGAGCTAGTGAATGAGTGAACGATTGACTAAGAATTCTAATATTAAACAGAAAATAATTCGGACAATAAAAAGTCATAAATACCTCCACCGTCCGATGAAATTTTTTTTTTAAATTCATCATAACCCTTCTAAAGTCACAGCCAAGGACCCAACCCACCTTTCGCGATTAAACCCACCCTGACATACCCATCCTGGTCGTCATTGCAACCGATACACTCTGCAATATCGATGGGAGTTGCCGCAGAAATATTACCGTCAATAAAGTCTCCTGAAAAAATTCCGACTGATACATGTACGGCAATGTCATTAAAGTTATGAGACTTATCATCTCTTTATCACTGCTGTAAATTAAATGTTGCATTTTAGTCAATAATTAAATGTTTTCCGCTGCCGTTATCTGCAATAGATAAGACAAATAAAGCAAAAATGGCCAGACAACAACATCATCATCAACAACAACAATTAAAGCCCTTGATAATAATATCAAGTAACTAATGTAAATAATGACCGAATGATAGCATCGGAAATATCACTCAAGACTTGTTGTGAAAAGAGTGCTCTCCTTTTGAGGGCAGAGTGAACCATTTATGTGTAGATTCCCCGACGGGCATTCACGAATCGAGAGACCTTATTCTGAAATAGATATTGGCTTAGAATAAGAAAAGGTCATTACTATTCCCCTGACCCCGATACCGGAAGAACTCAAACTATCATCGCTACCATCAGCATCATCGTCGCCATCGTCATCGACATCATCATTTTTCCTTATTTGCTTACTTCATATTTTATCTCCATTACGGTCTAAATTGTTGATAAATATGCATTACTTAAAAAAATAGGTTTGAAAAAATATGACTCACTAGATCGTTCTAACTAGGCTTACGCTTGTCCACAATGAATATTGAAGATATCCCTTGATTATCAGTTTACAGTTATTAGTTCTAAGGGTAGCTTTCAGCGGTAACTGCCTTTTTGGTGTCCATAAACAGACGCAAATGGCCGACTGTCGATATCCTCAAAGTGAAGCTAAAGCTTAACTTATGCTTCGTCGGTCATTCAATAGCAGTAATATTAATCTTTCCAAAGTACATAAGTGGAAGTTGGTGCTCAAAATGGTATTCTTATTTTTAAAAATCGAATAACATATATTTATCAAATTAATTTATTATGTCATAGAATTCAATGAAACTTTCTATCTGAGTTTACGAAATTATTTCATGAAATATATTTAAACGTTATTACGAAATCAAAATTATGCAAATGTCATTCTAAAGAACGCCACTTCAATGCGGACGGGCGGCTTGATCAAATGAAATTGTTGTCAGAAGTGAAAGTATATCCACCTACTCGTCCACCCACTCACTCGCTCACCTACCCATTTCACCAAAAGAATCAAATAAAAATAAAGGACAAATCCTTGATGGAAGTCAGTCTAATCGCATTAAAAGGGTGTTAGTAACCATTGCAACGAGTGGAGTCGCCGTCGACATGGCAACCGGTCGGATATCACGTGACCTAGAATCGCTTGGAACATCTTTAGGGTTTAAGGAAGAAAAAAATAAAATAAATTGCAGGTAATTCTTCAAATTCATCAGAGGCTGATAAACATCTCATAAGCTACCCTCAAGAAGGATACGGATTACGGTGATGATGGTGATGATCATGATGATGACGAAGACCGAGGAATAATATTGACATGCATACGATTGAGCTTGGGATTCCAGTCTTACTCCCGGATGCAGCATTTTTAATTAGCTTCTCATCCAAACAAAACATTTTTTTTCTCTGCAAAGGTCCAGCCCTGACCCTTGGCTGATTTTAGGATCGGACCATAGCATACGGTACCCTTGAAATGATGGGTGATGCTGATGATGGTGCATAGTAGAATGGTTATCTCGCGAACGAGAGATTTCAACCGAAATATGTATTTTCCCGTATACAAATTCCAGACGGTCGAAGGAGATTAGAAGAGCATCAACGATCATAAACTGTCCACTTTTGAGTCTGGCATCATTAAAACCGATGATTCCGAGCCTTGATAATTACTGATGGAAGCGATTGCATGGAATTATGACGGTCTAAGTTGGTCTTCAAGACTTGAGAGCAGTTCTGATCTTATTCTTGGAGGGCGATATTGGAAATCAATGGAGACGAGAGTGTCTTGGTCGCCGAAACAATGTGCTGACAATAAGTTGGTATTGGTTAAATCGAAAAAATACATAACAGAGATTGTAATCATTATTATTATTATTATTTTTAGTATTGTTATTGTTAATATTATTATTTATATATTTTAAAAATTATTATCCTTAAATATAACCAGAGAAAGCGATGCATGGTTATGAGAACCACATATTTATATATCAATGTAGAAGTATATCAAAGATTTATTACTTATATAATGAATATTATACAAAAAAATTATTTTTAAGTTATTATATTTATTATACTTATAATTACTATTTTTATAATAATTATTACCATTAAGCATCTATCAAGCAAACAAAATCAAGAAACGGACTCTCGCACTTCCAATAATCAAGACTTAAAGTCGACCAAAGAATCTCCATCACCTCACTTTCCGGACGCGGGCCTCAGCACCGAGGTCCACCTAAATCATGACCCACGGTTCCTTCAAAACGGTCAGATACAACCCAGTTGATACAGTACATCAACAAATACTGACAGGGCCGTCCATGTTAAATCCCGCAAAAGTTCGGACAGCCGAAAACGTACAAGCATCGTGAGCAATGGGCCAAAAATCACAGAACATAAACAGCACGCTTTCCTACTCCGGTGACGTAATGGCTGGAAAATATTCCTGGAAAAAAAGCGAGACGGGGTGTGGTCGGGTGGTTGGGTGGAGATTTATTTATCGCGATCCACGTACGGCTACCAAATGGCTTCCGGGAGCGATAAATGGTGAAAGAGATGGGTGTATATTTGTTCTTTTTTTCTCTGGTTCCGTAACATCACGAGGAAGAGTTTAAAGCGAGGGCTTTTTGTTTAAAAAGGGCCAAAAATATAACAATTGGATTCATCGATCCGCGTGATCCGTAAGCGTGGCACGTAGGACGTGTGCTTTCGTGATATATGATACTCTAACCTTACACAGTAGGGCTACGGTTAGGGTTAGGGTTGTGTTAGCCTAGGAAGCACCTAGTTAATTACTATGTGAACCTTATTAGCATTCTTGTCTTGTCACATGTACTTAATGTTAAATTTTCTAAATGGCGATTTGTTCCTCTTATTACTGCTGCTATAATTACTGTAATAATATTAGACCTATTAAATAATAACTATCTCTTTTTAACTAATATCATTAAAATAAATATATTATTATTATTATTATTATTATTATTATTTCAGGTGCGCAAGACTTCTTACCAGATAGGGACAGCACCTCCTCTTTCTACAACTTCAAGCCTCAGTACAAAGGATTGTCTTCGGCTGTGTCCAAGGTTCAAAGCTGGATGAAGAGAATCAAGGTGAAGATAAAAACTTCGGATAATGACGATGACGTCGACGATGATAGCGGTGGTGATGACGATGACGATGATTGGATTTATGGAGCTGTAAGAGAAAAACAGTTGTTTTCTCTAAATAAGGAATGATAACAAAGACATCAAATCATTGACAAGATCTTTACAAATCAAGATCATGACCATCATCGTGATCTTCCTCTCCTTTCTCTTCCTCCTCTTCTTCATAGTCATCGTCGTCGACATCATCATCACCATTTTCACAAGTGACCTTTCATCGGACGCTAGTCTTCGTCCTACCGTCACAATCGCATGCCGTTTAACTCCTTCGGCCGATGCCCTGCAATTAGCTTCCATGACGATGACGAGGGATAGCGAAAGCAAAAGAGGGGAGTAGGGGTAAGGGTTCCTTGGTTGCTTCAGGGGTAGACGAGGAACAGTGGAGGATGGGTCGCTGCCCTAGGGGTTGGGGTTGTTGGATGGCACGGGGCTTACGCGAACGACTCTTAGGAGACGGATGAGAACAATTCGAGCACCATTCGACCGTTAAATCGCCTGTCCGTCCACGTCGATGCTTAATGCGACGATCATCAGGACCGTCGTTGTGTGACGTCACGACAGTCGTCATCATTATCGTTATCATCGTCGTCTTCGTCGCATTTAATGCAACGTAAGGAAATTGTTGGCGATGGACACGTGGCGCGGGAAATTGAATTGTTGACGAATAATTTTAAAATTATTTATTTGATAATATTTAAAAAAATAATATTTAACTTTTTTAAAATATTTATTTTAGATAATGATTTTTTTATCTCAGAATGTTTCTATAACCAACGTGCAGACTCTTGAAACGGCATTCAAGCAGAGCCCATGTTAGTGAAACAGCAACAACAACAACAACAACAATAACAATAATAATAATAATAATAATAACAAATCCTGCAATTATTATATAAATAAGTTATTTAAAATCCAATTCATTTTTACTATATGGAAAAGTTATTTTCAAAATAATTTTATTATCATATTTGAAATCAATTCGTTATTAAAATTACTTGCTTACTTACTTAATTAATTACTGCATAATTAATTATGGATATTAATAATTATAGCTAATAGCTGCTTAATTGCCTATTCTATCTTTCCCCCTTTCCAGTGATTACTTCCTTGATATTCATCACCAGGCGACGTGCGCACCGGAAGCAACTTCCTGGACAAATCAGAAAGCCACTCGACCGTGAAATTCATCCGCGTCACTTACACCAGGGCCTTCTTGGGCAGTGAACTGGATGCCTTCTCTCCCCCCAAACCCTTGGGGGGTCAGGCGACCCTGAACCGACGTCAGGAGCCGGTTGATATCGAAGCCCTGGAGAATCTGGGCCTGGAACATTTCCAGGTGGATTCGTCTGGAACTAGAAAACCCTCAAAGACGGAGCTGAATTTTATCAGCAAGTCGGACGCTAGAGCCAATCACTGCAGAGGGTTCTCTTATAAGACCTTCGTACCGGCACCTGTGAAGGTACGCGCGGGTTCATTAGATGCATAATAGGGTGCTCTGACCGGGACTCCAGACAAGAAATTGGTTTAGAAGCAAGCTTTAAATTTGATTTTGAAGGTTGCAATGTGCAGTGGAATACCAGAATATGAAGGATTTAGTTCGACTTTGGAGAGGGCCAAGATTTGGTTGAAATGTGTCAGTAAGTACTTAAAGAATGCTTTTAATAACCCGTATTTTAATATATAATATAAATTGTATATACTTGTTATAGTAATTTTTTTAATAACGTCAGACAGACAAATCGTAAGCGTGGAATCGTTGAGTCATCCGCTGGCGAACATTTGGAATGAACAAGATGGCGGTGAAGCCACGGTCTGTCATGGCGAGTGGACATCATCGGGTAGGAAGAAGAGGAAGCATCTAGGCAGAAGACGCAGCCTCGTTTATTTAGTCAGGTGATTATTAACGAATTAATTGAATAATTGTTAAAAATAATTGGCCTATGCTCAGTTGAAAACTAATTAATATTTGAATATAGTTGATTTTTGATTAATTAAAATTAAATAACTAATAAAGTAAATAATAACTTAGGTTTATTTGTTTTTAAAGTGTTTGGTTCTAAATAAATTTTCCAATATTTCCTCTTATTAATATTATTCCTGATCCTTTTATTATTTTTTTTAAAGAATCAGTTAATATTGACTGATTTTCGCATTTAAATGCATTTAAGATTTTCATTTTTTGAATGATGGACAGCATCTACCTAAATATGCTTTTCAATTCTTTTTTATTATAAAACGATCAATTAAATATTCAACAAATTACTCTTTCTTCTTCCTCCTCTTGAATTGTTTAGAGTTTACCTGGATGGACCCTATCAGGAGCCCTCGGCCCACCTGATTCCCCCAACGCCATTGGTCGAAGAAATTAAAGACTGCGCATGTAATGTAATGTAATATGATGTAACGTATTGTAATTGTATTGTAATTTAGATATTTTTAGCCAAAAAGGACGAAAACAGCAACACTCTGATATTCACAAGAGATTGACCTTGCTTATTATTTCGTTGTTTGTGACTTTTTGAGTTTAATTTCGTCGTTGATTGTATAAATAGTTAAATAAATAGTTAAAGATGGACACCTGTGATGGCTATTTATTGCTTGTTTGAGATAATTTGAAATACAGCGAAATCTATTTCAGAAGTCGATAAAATTATAAAAACTAAATTTACAAATTACACCGCACATGCAAAGTGTCCAGAGTAATAATAATAATAATAACATTAATTCGATTCGTTAGAGTGGCATATGTCCGGTGGACTTCGACGTCTCTGAGGAGGGTGGGATGACCTTCTTCTTCAGGGCGGACTGGAAGCCGGCTGAGTCTGAGGTCGTCACTACGGGATCTAATCTATTCCAGTTCCTGGGGCCAACGCCCTCGATGGATCTAACGTCGAGCGTAGCGCGATTGGCATGTGGTCAGAAGAGGGAGCCTCTGGATGTGGACCTGATGCCGCTTGTACCCTGAAGGTGCGCGCTTCTGGTGAATGGCAGGTAGGACTGTGAGCAGCCCAAGAGAGATTTAAAAACCAGCGGGGCGATCTTGTAGTCAATGCGCTGGTGAATGCGCAACCAGTGAAGCTCGTAGAGGAGCGGCGACACATGGTCGTACTTCCTCTTGTTGAAGATGAGCTTGGCTGCCGTGTTGATAACTCTCTGCAGCTGCTCCAGGCGACAGGACGGAAGACCCGCGAGCCTAGCATTTCCGTAATCAATCATGGAGAGGATCAGGGCTGTGATAATGCTCTTCCTGACCTCCAAGGAGAGAGGAAAGGAAGATATTGTTGATATGTGTGTTCATGGAGCAGTCCGTGATAATTGCGTAGTCCCACAAAATGGTGCACTCCTTTATATTTGTCGCACTTTGAGGTGGTCGTAACACTTCTTTGGAACTTCACATCTTAGCTCTCGACGTACAACCCAGTGAATGTAACTGGCCACCTTGTTATGTCGGTGCAAATATTCAGTCTTAATATAGAATCGACTAACATCTCCTATTGGGTGATGAAGTCCATGAATCGTAAACAACATTCGAGTCTTTTCGATCCATTTTGTCGATTTCAGACTTTCTCAAATCAATTGTGCCGAAGCTACAGGTGAGCACTGGAATAGCCAAAGCATTAATTGCCGATAACTTATTTTTGAAATTCAACTCTAATCCGAGAATGAGACGCACCCTACCGTAATATTCCCTGGCTATTTTCCCTTTCATTGCAGGATGTTTAATGCCACTATTCTCATCGATTCCAATATATTTACGTCTCCTCTTCGTTAAGGCATTTATATCACTTAAATCCAAGCACCCATTTACAACATATGGATATTAACCTCATCATTTTTATAAGAAATGATATTTTATTTAAGCCTACTTTAAGTGAAAATAAAGTGAAAGTAAGTGAAAAAAGCTTTAAATTATTTTCATATCAAACAACTTTTTACTTTATCGAAAATAAACATGTAGGTGGGCAAATAATTCAAAATATAATTTAATAATAAGCATTTGGAATTGAATGAACAATTAATTTAATTCTTCTATTTGAATAAAAAACGTTTGCTGCACACTTTTTTTTTCATCTTTCATCCAAATTGTCCGTTTACGATGTATAGAACACTGACGGAAACGCACTTCTTGTCGAAGAGGGAGTGGATATTCGAACTGTCAAAAGATAAATAGAGATATGATATCTTAATTCCACTTGGACACGATTGAAATTTTTCTATGTCCACGTTTCAAGACTATTAGACATGATCTAGCACTGCGATAAAATTTTAAATGAAATTTCAAAAATGGAATGAAAGCAATTAACGCCATTAATACAACAAATTCTTATTATAAATAACATTGTTCTCCAAAATTAAGAGACAAATAAATGCAATTTAAAAATGAAAAACAAAAAAAAATATGCTCAAATAAGATTCATGATTAAATTCCTGCTAATTAAAATCGACACTCACACATATCGGATTGTCTCGTCCACATGTAGCATGAGGTTATGATTCCCAAAAATAAGAAAAAGAAAAACGGCACTGCAAACAACATCTCCGTGGTCGAATCAAATTCATCATAGTCTTCTGTTACGATGTCGTAATCCCTTGTACTAAAGTCTTCATCCTCGTAGTTCCAGGTGGTGGTACGCTTGGTAGATTGAACTGAAAGTTAAACGTTGATGACGATTTGAATGAAAACGATAACTTTCGAATGGGTGAGTGAGTGAGTGACCTTGGCCATTAAAGTGTGGATGATACATCAATTCGAAATGACAAAACATCCGGCAACTGTTCTTTCTGTCCTCTTTATTTTTTTCTCAACAAAATAAATAGGATTATGATTCAAACATACTTTTAATGCAAGAGTAATTGTTCTCATTCACGTATCCAGGTAAGCACTGACAAATATAGCTCATTATAACGTTCAAGCACACAGAAACGGTTAAGTTGCATTCATGATGATCTTTGCATTCATCGATATCTGAAATGCAAAACATCACTGCAATGGCTTATACTTTCGGAATATTAATTAACTTATTTACATGTGTTTTAAACGAGCATTTTAAATTTAATGACATATGTGGAACATATGTATATATCGGGATACCATTGAACTTCTTTTTTTTTTCATTTTCAGAACTATGGAACTGTTTTGCACATACAGTAGATTTTATAAATCACAAATATTTTAACTATATCATTATCACCAAACAGCGCAATGCTTGAGAATGTTATCCTAAACACTCAACTTAAAGTATATGCATAGGTCATAATGAACAATCACAGCCAGGTTTACTTATGACTTACCTTGGCATTCACTCAAATATTCGTACGTAAAAGACTGAGTCCCAGGTGGACAGGTACATGTGTAAGAGCCAGGGGTATTCGAACATATTGAATGTTTGCCACACTTGTGCAAAAGAAATTGGCATTCGTCAATATCTATCGGAATATTTGAAAATACTTTTTTTAAAATTAATTCAATCTACTTAACTGTCTCGAAACAATCAGAGGAATTATTGTCACCATAGCAGAGCTTCCCTCTTTTTGGCTTAGTAAGTTATGGATGTTTAAGTCTACGTTAATATTTTCATGGATATTTAAAACGTAGATCTTCTTATCATTTATTGCATCACAAATTGTCAGAAAACATGTACAAATTCCTAAGCACTCATTCAAATCCATCGAATTATTAACCACAATTGATTACGATTTGAATTATTTATAGAATTTCAATTGTTATTCTAAGTTCCAACAAAACTATAGTATAAAAATAATAACCTTTGCATCTTAAGGAATTCTCTCGTAAGAAGCCCCTATTACAATCGCAAGTAAAAGAACCGGGCATGTTATTACAGTAAGTACTGACAGTTTCGCAAGGATTGCTTCCATAACACTCGTCAATATCTTGTCAATATGGAAAGCAAGCAAATTGTTAAAGAATCGATATTAAATTTGAACACAAATCAACCTTGGCATAACTGGTCGTCATCTTTGACATAACCTCTCACACAATCGCACGAGAATGAACCCGGTAGGTTAACACAGTAAGCCGTTGCTGAATCACATACTTCGTTCGCGCATTCATCGATATCTATCAATAAGTGTGAGTTCAGTAATAGTATGTGTAGGCACAGTTATAAGTTATTGCCAGTCCATGTACAGCCACTCTGCGGCCTCAGTAAAAGTAATTGAAATAACAAAGTTCCAGAAATAAACCTCTGCAAGTGGTGGGGCTTTTTTGCACAAATCCTGATAAGCAAACACACTTGAACGTCCCAATAACGTTTGAACATGTTGACGAGACTGCATCGCATTTTTTTTGCAGACATTCGTCAATATCTGTCAGTTTCAGAATAGATCGGCTATTAAAAGTTAATCTTTTCACTGATAACCAATTGACAGAGTTTTGAAAGAACTATTGCTCAGCCTCAAATTATGATCCAGTTTATCCATAAAAACACGAAAGTGTATTTGGATCAAAGAATAATGTTGTTGTCAGTGACAAATCTTCTTTAAATATTGTCCACTCGATTAATAAAAAAGAAATGACTTAACAACTAATTTTCGGAAGGTGATAGAAATCAAGAGATACCGTGAATGATTGATAGCTCTAACCTTTGCAAGAAGTAAGGCTATCTGTCAAGAACCCTTGCTTGCAAGTGCACTCAAAAGATCCTGGCTTATTCCAACAAAAAGTTGAGGTTCGGTCACAAATATTATTCATACATTCATCTATATCTAGAAGCGGAAGTAACAAAACGGAAATTTTGGAGAGAATTCTGCATCATGAATGAATTATATTCGCATTCGTCAATGTCTTTGAATGAACTGTTAAATTTAAAACATGAAACAAAAACAAAATGGTTTTTAGTAAATTGCCAGTCAGTTACTACAAGGTATCGCCTGTCAGGCACTACCACGCTGCGGTCTCCGTAAAATTATTTTCGCACTCAGTTGAGAAAAATAATACAATCTGATAACCGATCACCTCGAGAAACATATGATTTAGCAATTGAAATAACAAAGTTCCAGAAATAAACCTCTGCAAGTGATGGAGTTTATTTGCTCAAATCCAGATAAGCAAACACACTTGAACGTCCCAATAACGTTCATACAATTTGTCGAGACTGCATCGCATTTTTTTTGCAGACATTCGTCAATATCTGTCAGTTTCAGAATAGATCGGCTATTAAACGTTAATCTTTTCACTGATAAACAATTGACAGAGTTTTGTAAGAACTATTGCTCAGCCTCAAATTATGATCCAGTTTATCCATAAAAACACGAAAGTGTATTTGGATCAAAGAATAATATTGTTGTCAGTGACAAATCTTCTTTAAATATTGTCCACTCGATTAATAAAAAAGAAATGACTTAACAACTAATTTTCGGAAGGTGATAGAAATCAAGAGATACCGTGAATGATTGATAGCTCTAACCTTTGCAAGAAGTAAGGCTATCTGTCAAGAACCCTTGCTTGCAAGTGCACTCAAAAGATCCTGGCTTATTCCAACAAAAAGTTGAGGTTCGGTCACAAATATTATTCATACATTCATCTATATCTAGCGGAAGTAACAAAACGGAAATTTTGGAGAGAATTCTGCATCATGAATGAATTATATTCGCATTCGTCAATGTCTTTGAATGAACTGTTAAATTTAAAACATGAAACAAAAACAAAATGGTTTTTAGTAAATTGCCAGTCAGTTACTATAAGGTATCGCCTGTCAGGCACTACCACGCTGCGGTCTCCGTAAAATTATTTTCGCCCTCAGTTGAGAAAAATAATACAATTTGATAACCGATCACCTCGAGAAACATATGATTTAGTAATTGAAATAACAAAGTTCCAGAAATAAACCTCTGCAAGTGATGGAGTTTATTTGCTCAAATCCAGATAAGCAAACACACTTGAACGTCCCAATAACGTTCATACAATTTGTTGAGACTGCATCGCATTTTTTTTGCAGGCATTCGTCAATATCTGTCAGTTTCAGAATAGATCGGCTATTAAACGTTAATCTTTTCACTGATAACCTATTGACAGAGTTTTGAAAAGAACTGTTGCTCAGCCTCAAATTATGATCCAGTTTATCCATAAAAACACGAAAGTGTATTTGGATCAAAGAATAATGTTGTTGTCAGTGACAAATCTTCTTTAAATATTGTCTACTCGATTAATAAAAAAGAAATGACTTAACAACTAATTTTCGGAAGGTGATAGAAATCAAGATATATCGTGAATGATTGATAGTTCTAACCTTTGCAAGAAGTAAAGCTATCTGTTGAGAACCCGTTCTTGCAAGTGCACCTAAAAGATCCTGGCTTGTTCCAACAAAAAGTTGAGGTTCGGTCACAAATATTATTCATACATTCATCTATATCTAAAAGCGGAAGTAAGAAAACGGAAATTTTGGAGAGAATTTTGGCATCACGAGGAATGAATTATATTGGCATTCGTCAATGTCTTTGAATGAACTATTAAATTTAAAACATGAAACAAAAACAAAATGGTTTTTAGTTAATTTAGGTATTCAAAACCATTAATTTGAGAGATTATACGAGATAATAACAATCGCATATTCAAGTAGTAGAAGACTTCATTAATTTAGAAAAGATCTATCATATTCTATCTATTCCATTACATTCTTTAACATGCCAAAGTTGTTTTAACCTTCGCAAACGAATTTTCCCCCCGCAAAGCTATACTTATAACCCAATCTACATATACAAAAAGTGAATATTTCAATTCCCATAGGGTTTGAAGTAGCGCAAACTTCGTCTCCACAATTTCCATTATTATTTTCACAATCTTAAAATATCAAAAAGTTCGATTATTAAGTATTCATCATGAAATCTCATTTCTATAATAGGATCTCATTATGTTAAAATATGAATGAATAAAAGAAATATAGAAAATTAAAAGATAAAAAAAATATAATTATAATCCGTCAGAATATTTACCCACTCAAGAAATTGATCGACTCACCTACAATTTCGCAGTTTAATCCCACACGACCAGACGGGCATTTGGGACAGTCCATCAATTCATAAATGCATCTTGGCTCAGCTGGTATTCCCCAGATCTTTTCTGTTATAAGATTTTTGCAATTTTTAAATTTGTTCATTCACTGTGTGAAATTTCTATTAAGGCAAGTACCTGTTGTATAAATTGAGTAGTGATTTTCCATTCCCCCACAAATCCGTTCCGGGAAGTCTTGACACGGAATGTCACAGCCATATGTTGCCATTTCTGTCACATTATTTAACGAATCTAAACAAACGCAATTTACCTGCGAATAACAAAATGTTTATAATGCGAAAACAATTTATTTTTCAAAAGACACCATTGCACATGATATGTCGACATGCTAGACATAATGTATTAATGCAAGTTATATGCAAAGTAATAATAATATCAATATAATAATATTAAAATATTATAATATAATAGCTAGTAAGTTCACAATTGAATATATAAATTCATATTTCTTTTCCCATTAAAACAAATATTTTCGCATCAAACGTCAAAAGATTACTCCTTGGCCTTCTTGTATTCCAAAGAATTTTGAGTTTTGCTTCTTACAATGTTCGAAACAGTCAGAGTTTGTTTCTGATCTATGATGCACTTTAAAGCACCCTAAGAACATTTCGTTGAATGTATCTAGGATAAATCAATCAATTGATATATATATCAAAATATATTCTGATACAAAAACAAAAAACATTTTAAGAACCAGCTTACAATATCCGTTTATAAAGACTCTTGCATTTATAAAGGATCCTTCCAGGACCACGTAGCGATACTTTCCATTGCAACTAAATTCTGCTTGATTATTACCGTGCCAATTGGTTCTACAGTCATAATCTTCATTGTTGGAGATTTTTCTTCCAGTCACAGTTAGACGAGTTATTTCTAAAGTAATGTTTTTGTAAACTAAGGTTTGATATCCAACAAATGCTTTTAATAGCAGAGGACCGGTTTGATCGAAAATGGAGTTAAGCCAGAATATATACAGACATTAGACTTAATAATCAAAATAATTTTTTTAATTACTCGTGGAGTAGTTTCAGAAAAATTGATCAGTTAATATTTTATTAACAAAAATAAAATCACTGATTACTGAAGTTTAAAAGCCTGCTCTTTTCTATGATTGCATATTGTCCCAAGTCCAATACTATACGCTTTGCGTATTTGATAATTATTGCAGCAGATTCTGTATGTTTTTTTACGATCAATTGATTTTGCTCGTCAAGAAAATATATGTCGAATTCCTTTAAGATATTGGTGGAGTATACCATGGTAATTTGCAGAATTAAAATATATATCGTCTCCTGCTTAAACATGTTATGTTTACAAAAACGTTGCAAAAATTTAATTTACGTCATTTGAATTACGTGTACATTTTCGCTTATATCCGTTTTATAAACCATTAAATTTTTTTTAGCCAGAAGCCATTTAAAAATGATTTCTGTCTAAATTCTAATAAAATATCCTTTTATTTCCGGAAATAATTACATGCGTGGCAAATCATTGCAGATGTTAAAAAGCGTTATAAAAGACAAGTCTACAAGCAGTCTAAAAAGCTGGAAAAACTCTTGCTGACTAATTCTTATATTTAATCTCTCTCATCTGTCCGACCGTTCACCATGTTCTCGAAGAAACCGAATAACTACCATAAGAGACGCCACTGACGGCGGAAGCTGAGGATTCATAATCCTGAGTATGAAGTCGTAGTTCCGGTGATTATGGACCCCAAGGCAATAGATCGTGCTCCTTAATATTAGTAATCAATGATTTGTATTGTACTAAATACTTTACTAATATAACGTTTGATAAAATATGTTGTTTAACTAATACTTATAAAAAAAAAATGAGAAAATGCTCGGAGTCTGAATGGGAGTAGCATTGGAATATATGATTTTTTTAACCCGGGCCTAATTTCTATTCTGAACAGAGGTTGTCCAATTCTTAAAGACATTCGATTAAAGTTTAAATTTGCTAATTTAATTTCAAAACAAAAGTGGAATGCTATACAAAAATACTTTAAAATCATAATCCACGGGATTGTACTTGAGATTAGCTTCTTTGAATGTTATAATCTTTACTCTTAACTATGCAATTTAACCTATTGTCGGATGTTACGACATTATTTGAATTGCACTGCACTAGCATTTATGGAGAGGCAATGCTGGGAATCTCCATGAGGGATTCAAAGCAAGACGGGTGATATTGTTGATGTGTGTGCTCATGGAACAGTCCGAGTCCAGCCAGATACTCAGGTTGCGGACGGTAAAGTACGGGGTAGATTACGTCAGAGCAGATGGAGACCGGTTGAGGAAGTCCATATCACCTCAGTTTTGCTGAACAAGAAATAGTAATTTAAAAAGTTACCTCGCACACACAATTAGTATCACCTGACGCAACACAATCCAAAAAAAAGTCTCTGCATGAAAAAAGTATGTCAAAGAAGGACCAAAATAAACAAAAGAATAAACATTACATTCTGGTCAACACCATTCCTTCCAAAAAAGAACAAGTTAAATTCTTCTCACCTTCTGACACGCACCTGCAAACAGCCACGAAGACAACGAACAGCTTGAGAGAGAACATCTTTGAAATATTTTCAGATCAGACGGATGTATCTGGAGATGGTTTGTATCAGCCTTAATAGTGCTGCTTTTATACTTTTTCATTGAGTATCTCTGCATTATTTCGGACAATTTGTAAACATTTAAATTGCGAAAACTCAATAAATTTCTGTCTTTTAAGTAAACAATTGTGTATTATATTTCAATTCAAACTATTCGATTTACTACCTCGTATCTTCTCTTCATTTGTTCTTGTCTTTAAATTAATTAAATTAATATTTTTTTAATAAACAAAATGTTGTTTCAATCAATTTCCAGCGTTTAAGTTCGTGCCGATGAAATGAAATCCTAAACTGTTTCATTAATTGGTATATCGAATCATCGTTTATATTTGTTAAGCTTAAAGCCACCCACTGAACTTTCGGTTTCTGTGTATGCACTGAAGGAGAAACATAGATATTCTAGAGTGGCCAAAGTAGATGTTTTCGGGTAGAAAGAAGAAGAAGCAGGAGACTGAGACTCGTTTATTTAGTCAGGTGATTATTAGTTTATTAATTATTTGTAATAAATTATAATTTAGTAAATTTATAATATTTTATGTCTCATGATTTATGTGCATTAATTATTAGTTTTATAATGTTTTATTAATTAATATTTGTCGTTAAATTTAAATAATGATTTATTTTTATTTTACAAGCAATTAATGAATTTATTAAAAATGTTATGTTTGTTCGATAGATGGCGTTCAGTTGAATATACTTCATAAAAATGAATTACAAGATTATAGGCGTACCGGATAATTTTATATATACAATGTTGGTCATAAATGTATTGTGATCGTTGAAGAAAATTTAAAATAAATTTAAATGTTTGAATTAAATTCTATTTCTTTCTTATAAGCTCTTATAATATTTCTCATTCGTTCTTGTAAAATATTCAGGATTATAAATTGAGTTGAATGATAAACGAGTTAATAATAACAATATGGTGAGAGTAAAATAATATTATAATTTATTGTTATTATGTATTATTGTTATTTTTTTTTGTTGAGTTTATGAGTTTATTGAACAAACAGTTATGTACACAAACGAAACAAATGAAACTTAAAATACAAAATAAACTCATAGGGTCAGTCTTAAGGGAGCGCAAGCTTCTGCTAAACAGACTGGCCCTGGAAATCATAATATATATAAATACAACCATGTAAGCTCAAACAGCTCTCACTAGATGAGATTTATACAATTTCTTAAACAATAAAAACAGTAATTCAAAAGGACATGAATGTAAACAACTTAACTCCCTAATTGAATCTGGTATAGAGGTATATAATCTTGGACCGTAACACTGTATGGAAAATAATTTTAAAGTAGATTTGGCAAAGGTAGGACTGTATTCGTGAGTATTGCGTAAGAAATAAGAAGGATTGTTGTAATTATTGCTTGTTATGAAAAAATCTGAAAATATTTTAGGAATAGAATTGAAGTTATAAGCAAACAAAAAAAGGGCAGTTTGTAAGTCATGAATTTGCGTTACACTTAGTAGATTATTGTTTGTAAAAGCAGAAACAGTTGAAGACAGAGGCGGCAGCAGAAAAATGACACGCACAATCCGTTTTTGTAATAATGATAACTGTTGTAAGTGTGTCTTGTATGTAGAAGCCCATATGATATTACAGTAAGTTAGGTAGGGATAGACGAGTGAGAAATATAATAAAAGTGCTATTTTTGTGTTGATAAAAGGCCGAATCCTTGAAATTATTCCAATATTTCTAGAGATGCGATTTTGTACATAAGATATATGGTTAAGCCAAGAAAGGTGTTCATCTATTGTGATCCCTAAATATCTAATAGTTGTGACTCTATTAAGGGAAAACTTATCTATGTAGAGAGAGTTGTTACATTCAATGACCCTTCTAGAAGAATGAAAAACCATAAAATTCGATTTGTAAACATTGACAGATAAACAATTGTTCGCAAACCAATTTTTCAAAAGAGTTAACTCATTATTGAGTAAAGTAATAAGATTATTTATATTTTTCCCTGATGTGTAAATAACAATATCATCAGCATATATGAATACTTTGAGAAGATCAGAAGAACATTGAAAATCATTAATATAAATAAGAAATAAAAGGGGACCCAGTATAGAACCTTGAGGAACACCATAATCAATAAGAACATCAGAAGAACACACACCATTAAACATAACCCTCTGACTTCTGCCACACAAATAATTTTCAAACCAACACAACACAACACCTCTGACACCATACAATTCAAGCTTACGAAGCAATATTTAATGATTAACAGTATCAAAAGCCTTTTGTAAATCAAGAAACAAAGCCAATACAACATCACCAACATCAAAAGCATTGTAAACATCAGTGATGCAAGCAACAATAGAGGCATATAAGTTGAGTGATTCTTTCTGAAACCAAATTGAGAATCATTAAGTAGGTTAAATTTATCAAAATAATCATATAGTCTGGAATGTACAATTTTTTCTAAAAATTTGGAAAAGTATGGTAAGATTGATATGGGCCTGTAGTTGTCAACCTTGTCCTGCTCACCTGATTTGAAAAGAGATAACTTTAGCAGATTTAAGTTCTTTTGGGATGAGACCAGTACGGAAAGAGGAATTGAAGATTGAAGATAAAGGATCTGCTACTAGTGATATAAATTCATGTGCTATGCAAGGATCTACGTCATCGACACCACAACTATGGGATTTGTTGAAGGTACTGGAAAATTTGATGATCTCGAAAGGATTAGTTGGTGTGAGACTCATGGACTGTAATTGGGAAAATCCACTCAGCATATCCGAGATGCTCCTGTCTGTTGCGGGAATAGTGCTGGCAATATTCTTTCCAATACTAGAAAAATAGCGATTGAATTGGCTGGCAGTTTCATGTGGAGTAAGCAAATCACCATTGTCATTCACGAAGGACCCGGAGCTATTTCTGGTGCTGGTCTGACATCCCATCAAAGATTTAATGATATCCCAGGTTCTGTGCATATTGGATTTATGTTTTATAAAGAGTTTATCATAATATGTCTTTTTAGCAGCTAATTTGGTTTTCCTAAAAGCATTTCTGAAGGTAATGAAAGCCTGTTTATTTTGGTCTGTGGGGTATTGAAGGAAAGTTCTGTATAATTTATTTTTTGTATTGGAAGACTTCAGCAGGGATGCATTCATCCAAGGTTTTTTGAAATTTCTGATTGGCCTATGTTGGTCAGGCACTAGAGGAAAGGCTTCATTGTATAAAGTTAAGTAAATAGATTAAAGTTAAGAAATAAATTCTTCGTAAGCTGAACAGGGATCATCATTTGTACAATGATTTGATACACAAGACCAATCGCATAAAGTAAGTGCATTTTGAAATTTATTTTTGGAATGGGTGTTAATCTGTCTATATTGTCCAAGCTTTGTATTTGCTCGATCACATTTTATAGGAATCTGTAGAAATATAGGAAAGTGATCTGAAATATCCACTATCAGGATTTTAGATAAGCAATTGTGGAGAGGAAAATTTGTGAGGATATTGTCAATTGTAGTTTGAGAGGTAGGAGTAATTCTGGTAGGTTTAGTAAAAACAGGTAACAAAGAGCAGGATGCAACGTTATTATAAAACTGAGATGATGATTTATGAGAAGAAGCTGTTAGCAGATCAACATTAAAATCCCCAAGTATAAAAATAAGTCTATAAATTATTATTATTATTAAAATATTATTATTATTATTATTATTTTACACATTTTTCCTGCTTCTTCTCGGTCTCACAGCCGGTGATGAATGAATGCTGAGCACTATCAGTGCTCTCAGCAATTCATCCAAGAACTTTTCGAAGAATGTGGGCAGTGCCCAGCAAGGAGATCTTCTGAATCTCCGAAGTCTTTGGTCGTCCTGGTATCAACTCTACATACTTTGTAAAGTCTTTTCTTAGCATTCCGAGCGCTCCTACAATTACCGGAACGACTTTAGACTTCACTTTCCACATCCGGTTGATTTCAATCTCCAGGTCCTTGTATTTGCTAATTTTTTCAGCTTCTTTGAGCGCGATGTTCTTATCATCCGGAACTGAAACATCGATTAGCATGCAAGACTTGGATCTCCTGTCATGGATAACAATGTCAGGTCTGTTGGCCAATATTTTCCTGTCCGTGATAATCGCATAGTCCCATAGAATGGTGCAATCTTTTATATTCGTCACACTTTGGGGCGTGTGCTCGTACCATTTCTTTGGAACTTCCCATCCTAGCTCACGGCATACAATCCAGTGGATGTAACTGGTCACATTATTATGTCGGTGCAAATATTCAGTTGCTGCTAACACAGTGCAACCCGACGTTATGTGGCTTATCGTTTCTTGGGCCTTGCCACAGATCCTGCAATTGCCATCTATCTTCTGCTTCAATATCATGCGTTGATGGTAACGTGTGTTTAGTGTCTGGTCTTGAGCTGCCATGATTAAACTTTCAGTTTCGCCTTTGAGCCCAGCGCTTCTTAACCAAGCACAGCTTGCTTCTTTGTCCACCCAATTCTTTTCTAAGTTACAAAAGAATTGTCCATGCATGGGCTTTTCCCTCAATTCATTTATTCTCTCCTTCTCCATGTTGTCTTTTAACATTTCTTTCACAGATGTTTGAACAGTGGGCAAAGACAGATATTTATTTTTAATTGTCTTTGCTTCCTTAAGGAGAGAATATTTTGCCTTCCCTGCTTCATGCTTTTTGACAAGACTACAGAGCCTGTCTTTGCCCTGTTCAATATAATCACTCAAGTTAACCATGGAGCAGCTGTAGGCAGACATCAGTTGGATAAGTCCCCGGCCTCCATTGCGTCTCTTAATGTAGAGTCGACTAACATCTCCTTTTGGGTGATGAAGTCCATGCATCGTCAGCAACTTTCGAGTCTTGCGATCCATTTTGTCGATTTCAGACTTTCTCCAATCAATTATGCCAAAGCTATAGGTGGAATTGACAAAGCATTAATTGCCGATAACTTGTTCTTTAAATTCAATATTGATCCGAGAATGACACTATTCCCTGGCTATTTTATCTTTCATTGCAGGAAGTTTAATGTCACAATTCTCATCGATTCCAATATATTTACCGCTGCTGAAATCCAATCACTCATTCCAATTCCTCTATTGAATGATCTTAATCCATAACCGTCCATAGTTTTGTATAGGCTCTCTGATGCTGCCACTTTCCAATCTAGTTTTGATTGTTTTCTCTCATGATCAGGGTGCTGTTCCTAAGAACATCCAACAGGAATTCATCTTTACGACTACCTGTCTCAGAGAAGATCTCTGTCAATCTATTTATTCTGTGCCGGGGAACCAATTGTTTAAGTGGGAGAATTCCCAGACCACCGGATTTGACAGGAGCATGGTAAAATGGCTTTGGGACATCCTTTGGAAGATGAAGCCAATGCCTTGTTGCTTTCCTAATCGCGGTATCTGGGGAACTCTGAGAACCGAGGTTGACCTCGCAAAGGTAAGTTTGTGAACGAGGCTTGGTATCAAAAGTACTTTTAGAATATATAGGCGTTGGCACGGCTTAATTGGTGCTTTTGAAATGAATTTGAGAGGCTTTGAATCTAATAACCGATCGACACCGGCTGCTTTCGAACTCCAATCTGTATCCCCAGGTATTTGTAAGTCTATGAGACGTCTATTGCTTTGATATCCTGTGATTGAAATTTAATGTAGGGTGTAGGATTGACTATCCAGCATTTTTCCTTGCAATGAGTTTTCCGTTCTGAGTGTGGCGCACTTGTTTGGATTGATTTTAAATCCTGCGCTGGCCATTGCAGTTTCAAGTTGCTCTATCAACTTCTTCATTCCGATGTCAGTTGTTGACATCACTACCAGATCATCAGCAATATAATTGCATCTGATCGCTGAATTTTTGCCAGCCGTGACACCAATTGATTGGTCCAGTTCGCTGATTATCATATCCATGACCGCATTGAATAAGTGGGGGGACATCGGGACTCCTTGACGAACTCCTCTTTTCACCTGTGCCTTTCTACTAAATAATCCCTCGGCTTTAAAGTGAACGTCACTTTCTTTGTACAGCATTGTACAGTTTAAGAGAAGAGGTGGAGTGCCGAGTCTGGCAGCAGCCCTGAGGATAGATGTATGGGATACGGGGTCGAAAGCCTTGGTGACGTCGACAAATGTCAGATTTAGTTTTTGGATTTGTTTTTTTCTTTTTGAATTATTGATTTGATGAGAAAGACATTTAGTGCAATGCCATCCCCCGGACAGAAAGGTTTTTGTCTCGATGACAGAGGCCAATTCCCCAACATTCTACCTCCAATGATGCGATGGAATTATTATTATTATTATTATTATTATTAACATTAGTTATTATCTAATGAACAAATTTTTGAATTATATTCAGATTTAAAGTTTTTGGAAAATCAACCTTTTACTTTATCGAAAATAAACATGTGGGTAAGCAAATAATTGAACATATAATTTAATTATAAGCATTTGGAATTGAATGAACAATTAATTTAATTCTTTTATTTGAATAAAAAGTAAAAAGTTTGCTGCACACTTTTGTTTTTCATCTTTCATCCAAATTGTCCGTTTACGATGTATAGAACACTGACGGAAACGCACTTCTTGTCGAAGAGGGAGTGGATATTCGATCTGTCAAAAGATAAATAGAGCTATGATATCTTAATTCCACTTGGACACGATTGAAATTTTTCTATGTCCACGTTTCAAAACTTTTAGACATGTTCTACCAAAACATATTTTCAATGCATGGATAACGTATTTTCATATTTTATCACAATTTACAATTGATGAGAAGATATCATATATACATTAACCAAGTATGTAGAACACGAAAGATTTTAATTGAAATTTAGAATTTGGACTGAAACCAATTGAGGTCATTATTACAATAAATCCTTATTACGAATAACATTGTTCTCCAAAATTAAGAGGCAAATAAATACATTTTAAGAATGAAAAACAAAAATATGCTCAAATAAGATTCGTGATAAAATTCCTGCTAATTAAAATCGACACTCACACTTATCGGATTGGCTCGTCCACATGTAGCATGACATTGTGATTCCCAAAAATATGAAAAAGAAAAACGGCACGACAAGCAACATCTCCGTGGTCGAATCAAGTTCATCATAGTCTTCTGTTACGATGTCGTAATCCCTTGTACTAAAGTCTTCATCCTCGTAGTTCCAAGTGGTGGTACGCATGGTAGATAGAACTGAAAGTTAAATGTTGATGACGATTTATATGACAACGATAACGTTCGATTGACACCATGGTGAGCAGTGAGTGATTGAGTGAGTGACGATGGGCCATTAAAGTGGCTTTGGATGATGCATCAATTCGAAATGACAAAACATCCGGCAACTGTTCTTTCTGTCCTCTTTATTTTTTTCTCAACAAAATAAATAGGATTATGATTCAAACATACTTTTAATGCAAGAGTAATTGTTCTCATTCACGTATCCAGGTAAGCACTGACAAATATAGCTCATTATAACGTTCAAGCACACAGAAACGGTTAAGTTGCATTCATGATGTTCTTTGCATTCATCGATATCTGAAATGCAAAACATCACTGCAATGGCTCATACTCATGGAATATTAATCAACATATTTACATGTGTTTTAAAAGAGCATTTTAAATTTAATGACAGTGGAACATATACACATTATCGGGATCCGATAAGAACTTCTTTTTTTTTCATGCATAGGTCATAATCAACAATCACTCCCACGTTTACTTATGACTTACCTTGGCATTCACTCAAATATTCGTACGTAAAAGACTGAGTCCCAGGTGGACAGGTACATGTGTAAGAGCCATGAGTATTCGAACATGTTGAATATTTGCCGCAATTGTGCAAAAGGAATTGGCATTCGTCAATATCTGGCGGAATATTTGAAAATACTATTTTAATATTAATTCAATCTGCTTAACTGTCTCGAAACAATCAGAGGAATTATTGTCACCATAGCACAGGTTCCCTCTTTTTGGCTTAGTAACTTAAGGATGTTTAAGTCTACGTTAATATTTTCATGGATATTTAAAACGTAGATCTTCTTATCATTTATTGCATCACAAATTCTCAGAAAACATGTACAATTTCCTAAGCACTCATTCAAATCCATCGAATTATTAAACACAATTGATTATGATTTGAATTATTTATAGAATTTCAATTGTTATTCTAAATTCCAACAAAACTATAGTATAAAAATAATAACCTGTGCATCTTAAGGAATTCTCTCGTAAGAAGCCCTTATTACAATCGCAAGTAAAAGAACCGGGTATGTTATTACAGTAAGTACTGACAATTTCGCAAGGATTGCTTCCAGAACACTCGTTAATATCTTCTCGATGTGGATAGCAAACAAACTGTTAAAGGATCTTTCTTAAGTTTGAGCACAAATCACAAATCAACCTTGGCATAACTGGTTGCCATCTTTGACATAACCTCTCACACATTCGCACGAGAATGAACCCAGTTGGTTAACACAGTAAGTCGTTGCTGAATCACATACTTCGTTCGCGCATTCATCGATATCTATCAATAAGTATGAGTTCAGTATTATTATGTTTAGGCACAGTTATAAGTGCCAGTCCATATACAGCCACTCTGTGGTCTCAGTAAAAGTAATTGAAATAACAAAGTTCCAGAAATAAACCTCCGCAAGTGGTGGAGCTTTTTTGCATAAATCCAGATAAGCAAACACACTTGAACGTCCCAATAACGTTTGAACATTTTGACGAGACTGCATCGCATTGGTTTTGCAGACATTCGTCAATGTCTGTCAGTTTCAGAATAGATCGGCTATTAAACGTTAATCTTTTCACTGATAACCTATTGACAGAGTTTTGAAAAGAACTGTTGCTCAGCATCAAATTCAGATCCATTTTGTCCATAAAAACACGAAAGTGTATTTGGATCAAAGAATAATATTGTTGTCAGTGACAAATCTTTTTTAAATATCGTCTACTTGATTAATAAAAAAGAAATGATTTAACAACTAATTTTCGGAAGGTGATGGAAATCAAGAGATATCGTGAATGATTGATAGTTCTAACCTTTGCAAGAAGTAGGTCTATCTGTTGAGAATCCTTGCTTGCAAGTGCACTCAAAAGATCCTGGCTGATTCACACAAAGAGTTGAGGTTCGGTCACAAATATTATTCATACATTCATCTATATCTAGAAGCGGAAGTAAAAAAACGAAAATTTTGGAGAGAATTTTTGCATCACGAAGAATGAATTATATTGGCATTCGTCAATGTCTTTGAATGAACTTTTAAATTTAATACATGAAACAAAAACAAAATGGTTTTTAGTTAATTTAGGTATTCAAAACCATTAATTTGAGAGATTATACGAGATAATAACAATCGCATATTCAAGTAGTAGAAGACTTCATTAATTTAGAAAAGATCTATCATATTCTATCTATTCCATTACATTCTTTAACATGCCAAAGTTGTTTTAACCTTCGCAAACGAATTTTCCCCCCACAAAACCATACTTATAACTCGTTCTACACGAACAAAAAGTGATTTGTTCAGTTCCCATAGGGTTTGCAGCAGTGCAAATTTCGTCTCCACAATTTCCATTATTATTTTCACAATCTTAAAATATCAAAAAGTTCGATTATTAAGTATTCATCATGAAATCCCATTTCTATAATAGGATCTCATTATGTCAAAAAAAAAAATAAATGAACAAAGAAAATTAAAAGATGAAAAAATATAAT
>CM067529.1:12032500-12160000 GCA_034509925.1 Hirudinaria manillensis | reverse complement strand
ACTTTTACTAACTTTTAATGACAACACTTTGAACATCAGTCGAATTGTCAAATCCTGGAACACCCTGCCAGCCCATGTCGTTAACTCCTCAACCACGTCCCGCTTCAATGCTGAGATCCACAAATTAAACCTTAACCAATACCTTAAATATCACGAACCCTAAGAGCTTACATATGTACAAGAGTTTTTATGTTTTTGTTTTTTGTTTTTTTAAGTCCGAATGGCGATTGTTTATGTTCTATTTGCGCTTCAGTTGTTTTTCCGAACGTGTCAGAGGCCTCGGCCCTTCGTTCGTCTCGGATAAATGAAATGAAATGAAACAAACAGAAAACAACTTTATTTGCCTAAATCATTACAGATGCTATAAAGCATTGCAAAAGACAAGTCTACAAGCAATCTAAAAAGCTGAAACAACTAACAACAACTGTTGACTATTTCTTATATTTAATCTCTCTCATCTGTCAGACCGTTCACTATGTTCTTGAAGAAACCGAATAACTACCAAAAGAGACACCACTGACGTCGGATGCTGTGGTTGCGCGACCTTTCGAAGAGAATCATTTAGCAGTGTTAACGCCATATTTTTTATGTTAATGTTTGCGAAGTAATATTCAATAATTTATTTAATATCATCAATATTCCAAAAGAAACATTTTATGGACAACTTTAAATAACTTTAAATCCAGCCTACATTTTTCATTCTTCGACATAGTGTAGCCCAAGAGGCAGAAGCCAATCACAAACAGGAAAAACAATGGCAAAAGGATCCAATATTCCTCAGTCATTTTACCACTGCTCTTTCCTTCTGTCGACGTGTTAGATTTGTTCGAGATGATTTCTTCATCATAATACTCATACTGGTATGGAGTTGTAGATCCAGTGGTTAAGGACCCTAAGCAATAAGTTGTGCTCCTTAATATTAATAATCAATGATTTGTATTGTAATAAATGCTTTAATAAAATGTAGAGTTGGATAGAAAGTGTTGTTAAACTAATACTTAGAAAAATTGAAATGAGAAAATGCTCGGAATCTGAATGGGTATCTTATTTTCTTTAACCCAGGCCCAATTTCTATTCTGAACAGGTAGTCCAATTCTTAAGGACATTCTAGTAAATTTTAAATTTACTAATTTAATTTCAAAAAGTCTAATATTATACATTATGACCTTTTGATATCGTGTTTCATGTTAAGACAGACCTGGAAGGCATGTAAAATTGTCCATGTTAATATAGCCCTGAAAACACTGGCAAACGTAGCCCTTGATGATATTCAAGCAGATCGAAATGGTGAGATTACATTTATTTGCTCCATTGCATTCATCAATGTCTGGAATGTAAATCATAAATGATAAATTACAGATAAAATTTCAAGTTGAAAAAAACAAAAGCATTCCAGAAACTCTCCACCTTGATTGTATGTGGCAAGTCATAATTTATCAATTATTTGGAAAGGTGGAAGAGATGAGATGTCCCAAAAAGGACGACTTTTATATTATAAGGAAAGCGCTAATGGGATTATCATACCTGCTACCAATGTCAAATCTGGAATGGTATTTATCACCTATTAAATTTGTCCCTTTGGCCAACCGAATGCTATCTTTATATTTGCCGGTCCATTTTTGTATTTGTTTAATTTGTAATTCAGTTCAATAAACAAATAATAGATTCTGAAATAACAATGAATTTGGGCAAAAAAAATTCTTTTTCAATAATTCACCTTGACATTCCATCGTGTATTTGTAATCCAGGGCCTCTGTGCCCGGAGGGCATACGCACGTGTATGACCCCATGCTGTTCTTGCACTGTGCCTGATTGCCACACTTGTGCAACAAACGTTCGCACTCGTCGATGTCTGGTGTCGAATAATTAAGTTAATTAATAAACGTGATGTATTGTCGAATAAATAATTTTTTAATAATAATAATAACATTAATAATTACGAAAATAATAGTAATAAGAATATATGGAGAAGATAAAGAATAAATAGGAAATTTTAGAATCGTTCTGCCTACTTTATCAAACCAAAAGAGAAATCATAAGAGAAATTATAAACATTTCCATAATCATTCATTATTGATTTGTCAAAATTAAAACAGTTTGAAAAACAGCTCCATATTATTATTATTATTATTGTTGTTACTATTATTATTACTTTTATTATTATTATTATTTTATTTTTTTTAATGAAGATAAAAACAAAAATCCCTAAATTATGCGACCTGCGCATTTCTCTGAGGTTTCCTTTTCGAATCCAGTCTTACATCTGCATACATACGAACCGGGCATGTTGTTGCAATTGGTGCTAATAATGTCACACGGCTGATTCTGAGTACATTCGTCCTCATCTGCGTTGACAAAAACAAAATGAATGAAATTTTTACTTTTAGAAAATTTAAATTATTTAGGTATTCGTGTCACCATCACAATCATCACCGGATTATCGGTTTTACCAACCTGATTAAACGCCCACGGTACTTCGGTAATTATTCATGCAGATTCATTAGTTATTCATCGTGGTTACTTATTATGTAGATTTATTATTCATTCATGTGAATTCATTAATTTTTCTTGCACAATCGTCAATTGTCCAAAAGGTAATTTGACCTTCGCACTTGAAGGTCGTTTCTCTCACATATCCGGTGATACAGTCGCAAGAATAACTGCCCACGTTGTTCATGCACACAGTTGATGATTGGTCGCAAGGATTCTCTGAGCATTCGTCCGTATCTAATGACGACGACGATGACGTTGGAGATTAATATGATGCAAAATAATAAATATTAATTTCAATTTCTTGGTAATAGTGATAATTCAAAATAATTGACAGTCACTCTACTTATGCTACAAATAGAGACTGCAGGTTTAGAATTCAATCTCGAATGTGTGATTCTTCCAAGTTATTTCACCTTCGCATTTTGTTTTTGTCAATCTGGCGAATCCTCCCTTACAGTTGCACTCAAATGAACCCATAGTGTTTTGGCAATCGGTTGTCGCACTATCGCAAGGTGTCAAATCCCTGCATTCGTCAATATCTGTCCAAAGAATATGTCGTATCTTTCTACAAAAACACTTTAAAATCATAATTCACGTGAATGTACTTGAGATTAGCTTCTTTGAATGTTATAATCTTTACTCTTAACGATGCAATTTAACCTATTGTCGGATGTTACGACATTATTTGAATTGAACCGCACTATCGTTTATGAAGGGCCTCTTTCCTACCAGCGAAATTACGAACATAGCACGTCATATTCCAAAGGGTTCAAACGTAAACCATATTTATAGGCAACCACAATTACAGAGTCTGGTTAGTAATCAATTATCAAAATACATTTCTTAACAGCTGCAGAATTCTTCGAAAGTACTTTATCAACCTGGGCAAGTCAGGAAGTCAGATCTCACATATAATTCTCCCGCAAACCCCGACTTGCAAATACAGTAGAAGGATCCTGGGGTGTTTTTGCAAATGGTCGACTCAATGTTGCAATGGTGTTTAGTATGGCATTCGTCAATATCTGAAAATCGTATCTGATAACGTTGTACTTGTTAACCCTGATGCAAATGATTTGGTGCACTTCAATATGTGTCCGATTTCTAATACTTCAGCAGGCTCCATTAAAATGTACCCTCATTTTGAAGCATTAAATATATTCGATATTTTCATTAAGCATTCTGGTCAAATCCGATTCAAAGTCTTAAGTTATTCCATTCTTCATGACGACGATGATGATGATGACGACGAGGGCGATAGATTCCTTATGCATCACCATGTGATTCACCGATGCGGCGATGTTAAAAAAATTGACCGAACTGCCTAACATCGAATCCACCCCTAACCCTAGCCCTCGGTCATCACCTTCACACGATGTTTGAGTAACCCTGGTGTATCCCCGGATGCAATCGCACTCATATGAACCGACACTGTTACGGCAGGTAGATGAACTTTTGTCACAGATGTCTTGTGAGCATTCGTCAATATCTGACCATCAAATAAAATATTATTGTTGTTGTTAATGGCGATATTGTTATTATAAATTTTGGGATCATCCCTGCAAAGGATCCTCAGAGGGCGACATAAATCCAGGCGACAGCGCGACATTAATCTCCTGAAGTGCGAGAAAAAGGCGCTACGCCGGCGGTGAAAGGTGGCCCACGAGGACGAGAGAGAAGAACTCTCCGTCCTATGGAAGGACTTGAAAAGACGTATGAGGAACTTGCGCGGAGCTGAAAGAGCGCGGAAGAGCAAATATGAGAGGAGAAGAGTTATGAGAAGCTTTTTCAGCGATCCCTATAAATACGGGATCTATCGTATAGATCCTCGAAAATCAGGTGTGCTTACTGTAGAGCATGAAAAACTGGAGGAGCATTTAGTCAGAACTTACATTGACTTCCTCCGGCACGAAGCTCTTTAGGAGAGACGAGGAGCCGGTTATGGAGATTTCTATTACCGTGCGCCGCTCCAAAGAAAATATAGCATCCAAGATGATATTATTGGGCGGTAGGGATAACGGTAAAAAGGCCAGCGAGAGCCGCAAGGGCAAGGTGGCTTCGCTTCAGTAAGGGAGTGAAGCGACGAAAGAAGTCAACGAGACCTTTTAGAAGTCGCTCAAGTCTGTCAAGATTTTCATAAAGAGGCCAGAGAACCATCCATAGCCATAAGGACGAGAGTCGACGTACGGAAAACCGAAAGGGACATCCGATTGATCACCGGATGCCGCCTACCCCCGGAGAACGTCAGGGGTTTCAAAGGGCAGAAACGTTCCTCCTCTGAGGATCCCTGTCTGAGAGCTCCGACATATATATATACTATAATGTATTTAATATAATAATAATGACTTCATATGTGTGTGTGCACCGCACTATATGTACGTATACATATCATTACGTTTGATACACATTGCATTGTATTTTGTGGATGAAGTTAAAAAATAAAGGCCAACCAATACACTCCATGTCATTTACTCTGTTGAATCCATTCTTGCAGTCGCACGTGTAAGTACCGGGGTTATTTACGCACGTGGTAGTGGTCACGTGACAGTTGTGCTGGCCTTTGACACATTCGTCGATGTCTGATGGACAAATTTGAATCAGAAATATGTCTGTTTAACAAAATCGTAGCTTCGTATTGCATTCTATAAAGTTTTTAGAAATTTTAAAGATTGGTTCGGAGAATGGGTTCACTTTACTTGACTGTCGAATCGATGAAAATGGGGAAGCATTTTGAATTAATTTATATTGCAATTTAACGGACAATTTCAATAGATCCGATATTATGGTTACATAAGCAAAATGTAAGATTAATGCCAACGCATTATTTTGCAACTTTCGATATCTCAATATCCTACTGTTCACCTTAGTGTTCCGATTTTATTACGAAAAAAAAAAGATCAATCTGGAATCACAGGCAGATTAATTTCATCATTTTAACCTTTGCACGTATTGGGACCGGTTTCAGTGAATCCAGTTTTACACTCGCATTGGTAGGACTTTAATAAATTTTTGCATGTGGACGACGATTCTTCGCATGGCATATCCTGGCATTCGTCGACGTCTTGCGAAACAGAAAGTAAGTTAGCAAACAAAATTATTTCAAGTACAGGATAGAATGTAAGGATAAGAAAATAAAACATATGGAAATTGTACTTATTTAAGCCTAGTCTTTTAATGAATATCTAAGTTCATGATAATATGTCAAAGAAACGAAAAGCTCAAGTCAGGCATAAATGTTTATTTTCGCGGCAAATTAAGGTGACAATATGTCTTTATAACTGACATGGAGGTTACAACACTTGAGTGAAAGACCGCAACAAAATAATTTTACTGATCTAGAATTTACCAGACTTGTAGCCGGTGCTCAGTTTTCACTACCAGTTAGTATTCGGGGCTCATTGCTAATACCAGAACTTATACTTGGTTCCTGGTATCAGTACCAATGCAACTAGTCTGGCATTTACTAACCTTCGCAGGAGACTTGCTTTGGTGCAATACTGTGCTCCGTCCCCTCTCCACATACGCAAACAGTAGCTAACCTCGACTGCTCCATAGTAAAGAAATCGCACAATCCTTCGCCACAATTTCCATCATTTTTGGTACAGGCTTGAACAAATATATTTCAACGTTAGGGAAAATTTTCACAAAATCGTTTATTTTTCAATCATTTTAAAAAACATTCTTAAATAAAAATTATCTGGTATTAGCGAAAAACCTTCCTGGGAATAATTTACATTAAAAAAAACCAACAACACCAAAAAACAATATCATCATATTATTTCGTCTTTAAATTCACGACAAGCCTACCAATTATGTCGCAGTTAATTCCACTTCGGCCCTCTGGACACTTGGGACAACTTTGTTTTTGGTAGGCGCATTCAAAAGGGACCTTTATACCTCGGTTTGGTTCTGAAATGAAACTACACTATTATGCAGACTTTTGCTGAAAAGTCATTTAAGTTTTTGACCAAAACTTCAGTAAGAGATTGACCTTTTGGTCAATTTTGGTCGCGTTAAAAGAAATCACTAAACGAATTTAAAAGAAAATTGAGAGAATTCGTTGAATTTTATTCTTACCCACCTATTGCATACATGGAGAAGAACTCCTCTGAACCTCCGCATAATCTTTCCCGAGCATTGGAACACAATTTATCGCAGAACCTCATCTCATTTTGTGTTACTGATCTTATGGTTTTGAAACAGAAACACTTTGGAATATAAAATAAAATGATTAAGTTCGCCAGTCAAGAAAAAGAAGACGAAAAAAAAAAATAATAAAGAAAAAGAAGAACATTAATACAAGTTGTTTTTCAATTATTTTCATGTTCAAGTTGTTTTACCAAAGAGGTTTGCTCCAATGGTTGCTGAAGAGCAAAGTACGTTTGGGATTTTGACTTGCAGTGTTTCTGACAGTCGCTTATCGTTCCGGATTCTGCTTTGTTACCCTGATTGTTGAAGCATCCCAAATGCATATCGTTGTAGGTATCTGCCGAGAAAAAGATTTCAACGTTTTTGGGAGGTATCTGGAAAAATGACAGGCAAAGGCCACTATCAAGAACGGGTTTTATCGGTTTAAGAAACAGAGGGTAGGGTAGGCTGAAGTTGGGGTAAAGCCGGGGTGTGGTTAGATTAGGGTCTTGGCAGGTTAGGTACTGAAAATCACCGTCTGCGAGTTTGTTTTTGTCTGTCACTTTTCCGACATTTGTTTTAGAAGACCTGGATTCGTTTGTAAAATTAAGAATAAATGAAAAAAAAAGGAAATAGAGCAGCATACCATATCCATTCACTTCTATCGTGATATCGGTCATGTCCCCAATGAATATTAAGTGTCGGCAAACAGAATTACATTCAAACTCGTTACGATTAGGTCCCTTGACGGTGCACTTGGTTTCTTGTGGGTCCTTCACACATCGTCCTTTAATATCGGTAATAGAACCTCGATAAAAAAAATAAATTAAATGTAAGAATACTTTATGACATATTGCCCTAAGTATTATTAATAATAACATTCTGATTAGTCACGCTCTTGATACATTTAAATTCATCACTAATGTCAATTCTAGCTCGTACAAAATCTCTAGAACGTTTAACGTTCGTATGCAGGGAAATGCTTTGGTATAAAGTTTCGACATCCACGAAATTTACGAGTACTTAGATCACTACCTGTGAAAGAGATTCGACCTGAGGCGATGTATGTTCTTTGCAGGAGATCCAGAACTATCCTCGATGTCTTTCCTTCAATGAATTTCTTGGTCGCTTCATCGAATTTAACATGCTTCTTTTCATTTTTCTGATCTATATAGTAAACGTCAAACTTAACAATGTTGTCATCATTACAGTCTGTGATTAAGGTTTTAAAAATTAATAGGCAGACAAGAGCTCGAATCAACATGTTTTGTTTATAAAAATCGAGTCTACGTCATTGTTGAGTTACCAAAAACAAAATGTACTGATTTTTGTTCCATCTTTCTTCTGAGATTTTTTTGCTTTCTTCTGAGAATTTAAGAACTTAATGGACTTAATGTGAAATAGTTTATAAATATTTTTATATGCAAATATCGATTTTGCAGCGACTTCTTATGTAATTTTTCAGGACTGCAATATAAAAATGAGATATTTTATTTAATAATTTATAACCATTTGTGGTTAAATTTGTACGAAATAATGCTATCATCATTCTGAAATTGATTAAGTTAAGTAAATGAAATTCAAGGCTGTTGTACTTATATTTTCTTATGTTGACATAACTGACATGATTTTGCTAAACAAATATTCTAAGTAAATACTCTGCTAGAATATTATAATAAAAGTTAAATTTAAAAATCCACCCCAATTTATTTGAGAATTGGATTGAAAACTAAAACTCGAGCTTTTGAATAAATGAAATTAAAGTTTGATTAACTTTAATAATAAACCTCTTACGCTGAACTAATACGATCGCTCAAAAGAGCCGGACTACTTCGCAAGGATTTTCGTCATCATCACTATCGTGGCAAAAGATCCGTCACCGTCGCCGAGCAGCCCAAGAGTGCTCTTTTCCCGATCACCATCATCCTGACAACTGCGCTCCATCGTTGTCCTTTGGGCTTCTCAACGTGAGGTCGCTCAATAATAAGGTCGATGAAATCATGGACCTGGTCCAATGCGAAGACATCGACGTTCTATTTATGACCGAAACCTGGCACGACACAGGCTCCATCGCTATCGACCGACTCAGAGCGGCCGCTCTCATAGTGGTAGATCTACCTCGCCCTCGTGACCCAGACGACGCACCTTCGTCGTTACTCCGCGTCAATCATGGCGGTGTGGCTCTACTCGCTACTGTAGGCGTTCGACTCAGTCTGATGGCCATCGATATCGTCACTACCACATTCGAGTTCGTCTGTGCCTCCTTCCAACTCAAAGGCCACCATCTAGCGACTCTGACCATCTACAGAACCGGACCGGTGACTCCACTATTCTTCAATGAGTTCGACAGCCTCCTGTCGCACGTCTCCGCCCGGAAGAACGTTTTAATCACCGTGGACTTTAACATCCGGCTCGACCGACCAAACGACCCCCATGCTATCTCCACCAAACTTCTAAACACACACGGGTTTTCCTCCCGCGTCCGCCAGCCGACCCACACCCTCGGGTGTATCCTCGACGTCATGGCCTCCCACTTCGCGTCCTTCGTCCAAGGCCTTAGAGTCACATCCGTGGATTTTTCGGATCACCATCTCCTCCACTGGCGGTCGACTTTCCGCCGACCGGCCCCTGTATACAAAACGGTCTTCACAAGGCAATGGTCGCGTCTCGACGTATCCTCCCTCGTCAAGAAAGTCGAGGCAACACTTCAACTCCACAATGACGTCGTCGACGTCTCCGCTCTGCATCTCCATAACGCGATTCAGACGGCGATTGATCACATCGTCCCCCTGAGATCCAAACGCATCCGCATTCGACCGTCCGACCCATGGTTCGACCACGAATGCCGGTACTCGAAAAAGAACGTGAGACGCCTCGAGAGAGTAGCGCACTCGACCCAAGCAGTTTCCGACGACATAGAGTGGAAATAGCGTCTGAGTGCCTACAGACGTCTCATCAAAAGTAAAAGAGAAGACTATTGGAAGAGCTCCACTGCGGCCTACAAGTCGTCCCGTCAATTGTGGCGCTCGCTGAACTCCATCAGGGGCAGAGGCAAGGTTCACCCCAACCATTCCATCAGCGCAGAGAGCTTCTTGCACCACTTCACCTCCAAGATCGAGAAAGTTCTGGCCGCGTCGTCCTCCGCCTCTCCTCCGGCCCCGCCGGTCACTCCGCCGCCGGCACCACTCGCCCAGTTCCAGAGGACAAACGCAGCCGAGGTGACGAAGCTGATTCATGCCCTCTCAAACGTACATTGCTCGCTTGACCCCATACCTACCTGGCTCCTCATGAAACTATCAACTTTCATCTCACCGATACTCACAACAATCTTCAATAGTTCCATCACCTCCGGCAAATTCCCCACTCCTTTCAAATCCTGCTATATCACTTCTCTTCTGAAAAAAACCAACCTCGACCCCGAAGATGTCAGTTCCTACCGGCCTATCTCCAACCTCTCCGTCTTTTCAAAAATCCTAGAGCGCCTCGTGCTCCGCAGGGTCATGGCCCATCTGGACCACTATAGACTCCTCCCGGCGAACCAGTCAGCCTACAGTCAACATCACTCGACCGAAACCGCCGTTCTTCGCGTCTCCTCGGATCTCCTCCGCGCCGCGGGGGCCGGCGAAGTGTCACTGCACGTCCTCCTCGACCTTTCGGCCGCCTTCGACACTGTCGATCACGACATACTCCTCCAACGACTCGAGAGATCCTTGGCTTCGCGGACCGCGTCCTTGAGTGGTTCCGGTCCTACCTCGCTGATCGTTCCTTCTGCGTTGGCCATGGTAACCTCGCGTCGCCCAACACCCCGACAACCTGCGGCGTTCCTCAAGGCTCCGTCCTCGGTCCGCTCCTTTTCTCGATGTACACAGCGGAACTTGGGAGCATCATACACTCTCACGAACTCCACCGCCACATGTACGATGACGACACCCAAGTATACGGTCACTGTAAACCCGACCATACCGAGGCCCTCTCCTCCAGGATGTCTCGATATGTGAAGGCCATCAGCGGCTGGATGTTCAGCAGCCGTCTGCAGCTGAACAGTAGCAAAACCGAGGTGAGGACTTCCTCGCCCAGACATGCCTCGGCGCTTCCTTCCATCCCTTCCAATCACATCTGCTCCGACGTTATCCACCCGGTACTTTCCGTCCGCAACCTGGGGATCTGGCTGGACTCGGACTGCTCCATGAGCACACATATCAACAAGATCTCCCTTTCTTGCTTCGCGTCCCTAAGGGAGATTCGCAGCATTGCCTCTCCTCTCTCCTTCGAGGTCAGAAAGAGCATCATCACAGCCCTGATTATCTCCAGGATTAATTACGGAAATGTTACGCTCGCAGGTCTCCCGTCCTGTCGCCTGGAGCAGCTTCAGAGAGTTATCAATACGGCAGCTAAGCTCATTTTCAACAAGAGGAAGTATGATCACGTGTCACCGCTCCTCTACGAGCTCCACTGGTTGCGCATTCACCAGCGCATCGACTACAAGATCGCCACGCTGGTTTTTAAATCTCTTTTGGGCTGCTCACCGTCTTACTTGCCATTCACCCGTAGTGCGCACCTCCAGGGCAGACGCGGCCTCAGGTCCACATCCAGAGGCTCCCTCTTCCGCCCACACGCCAATTGCGCCACGCTTGACAGCAGGTCCATCGACGTCGTTGGGCCCAGGACCTGGAATAGACTAGATCCCGTAGTGACGACCTCAGACCCAGCCGGTTTCCACTCAGCCCTGAAGACCTTCCTCTTCAGGGAAAGTCATCCTCATTCCCCTCAGTGGCCTTGAAGTCCACCGGACATACGCCACTTTAATGAACTGAATTATTATTATTATTACTTAAGTATCATCCGTACAATGGTACCCGAGCACGATGTCACGATGCCCTGGCAATGACAGGCTCCCGTACAGAATAGATCTTACCCTTAACTTTAAAAGCGTAACTCAGTTGAATCTTATCAGAGAAGAGGACAACATTGAAAGCGTTCGGGTGTACACGAAGATTAAAGTCAACCCCAATTCTCAAGTGAGTCTACAGCTTTGCGTAATACGTTTCAACTTTAATTCATTATCTGAACAAATTAATCGGCATTATTGAGTTAATTGAGTTAATTAGTTAGTCAATTACCAAAAGTTAATTAAAATTCTTAACGAACTGTCTTAGCATTTGGCTCTGTACCGAGACCGCACCAAATACGCCACTTTCTCAGTGGGTATGGAGGGTAATAAAGTTACCTATGTGAGTATAGTTTTGGTCGTTCAATTCACTTTTGGTGGTTAATTTAAATTAATCTAGTATAATAGGGATAACATCATTGTATTACTATTATTATTATTATTAACCTTAATAATATTTGATAATACAGTTATCTCAAATGGTTCGATTTGATATGAATATATGATTTGTAATAATAGTGATATTCGTTATTATAATTAACTAAATATTTGCAAATTTTATATTATTATTGTTAGTGCATAACTGTTATGCCCATATTTAACTCGATATCGCCAAACATGGAGAAACTGTAGCGTTTTAAACTTAAAATGTATTCACTTTTGCACTTGAATCAGTATGGGGAGTTTGTCTACAATGATGTCATGTGGAGTTTGATGCCATAAATTGGCGACAGAACAGAATACAAGGGGTCCAATGATAAAATCTATTGAAAGCAATGGTATACCACAGAAATAATAGTCATTTTGAACTATTCGGTCTATTTAAAGTGAGATCTAAAATACTTTTAAAGTCAGAAATAAATAAACTTGCAAGTAATTATTTTTTTTTTATTTTCTAAGGTATGCATGTTGGAAAATGTATTTTCTAACACCTATATATTTATTAAACAAGTCGATTTTTATTTTTAATCAATTTTATTTACAGGTGGCTCCACAATGCTAATGGTGATCATGATGCTACCCTAACAAATTCAAAGCAATATTATGATCATGTGTCATTTCCACAGAAAATTGTTTGAGATTTCCCTCAAAGGTGACAAAACGGCAGACATTATTGCATTGAAACTCCATCTTGTCACTAGCAATCCAATTTCGATTTTCGCAAGGTACGTTATCTTCGCAAGCTGCTTGTAGTACTTACTAGCGAAGTACTATCTGAAAATGTATATGAAGGAATTAAAAAACGTTCATTAGATCCAGACGTAATTTAAATCTAAAATCTGAAACAAGATATTTGTTGAATGCCTCAAAAGCGGAAATATTGTTTTCGAATTGTAATTCTTGTCAGATCACAAGGTATTTATTTAGCTGATGGTTGGGTTGGGGTTACCTTAGGGTTAACTTGGTTTGAGATTAAAGATTACAGATTTTTTCCCTAGAAAAAATGAATAGATGAATCCGTTAACCTCCATTAGTGACCACGCCTCGGTCGATAAATGTTTTCTGATGCAAGTCCATCACAACGCGATTTGCTGCAGGAATAACACCTCTTATTCCAGCGTTGTTAACGACCCACTTCTCCTGATTTCTGGATTTATAGTAGAGAACAAAAGATTCAATGCCATCGTAACAATCGATAATTGAAATCTCAAACACCAGAAAAATATTTGAAAACAAAGCGTTTCTGTGAATCATGTTTGTTTAGGTCACGTTTTGAAATTAGACATACGTCATACTTGAAACATTTCATAATTTTAGACTTATTTAATTCTCTTTATCATATCACATCCATAAAAAAATAAAAATAAAACGCATATATCTGAAATATTTTTACTTACTTCCTCAGCGTATCCAAAAATCCTTGGAGTCACTTTTGACTTTCGTCTCACCTTTATTTAGCCTCGTCAACTGAGCTTTTTCATTTACCAGTCGTCTGGAATGGATTGCTTGTCCACTCCCAGCTCTTCAAGCGCCATATAAATGAAATTATTATTATTTTTATTATTATTATTGTTATTTTTCCAACTTTTATTCACCCCTGATTACATCCAAAAAAGAAAAAAACCATCGCACATTAAAAATCCCCAACAATGTTTTTAAAGTCCGCAAAAGGGCCCGAGAAAACCCCCAGGGCTGTATAACTATAACGTAGAAAACCGCGAAAAATGATTGTTCAAAATGAATCGAATGACGTGTTTTTATAAGAATATTATCCTCCGCCTTTTTCTTCTGCTTTCTATCCAAGCATTGGTTCTAAAGACTTTTCAATATGGATCTCCAGGAGACTTCCTATTGATGTCCATATCAGAAACCGTCTTGAAAGGCTCATCATTTTCCACGAAATCCACGTCTCTAATGATCTTCCCCCCCCCTCCAGTTGATGACCAAGGCAGTGGCAATCTCTTCCAACTGATCCCCGTCTTGTCTCCGATTGTTCGCCCTCATCCAAAAAATCTATGTCCGTGGTGTCATATTTATTTGTCTTGAATTGATGGACTTGGTCCAAATCAATATTATCCGACACCATTCGTCACATACAATGTAGCGTTGATCATTCCATGCGCAAAGGTGTGGGATTCTCGTCGTCTTGACGGTGGGAATTCGAGGTTCTCTCATTGCTGAGTATCCCATTGCTGTTTTCCTCGAGGCTCGTAGTCTATTAAAGAGTGTTTCTGACATGATTTTCCGGCGGCTTACATATTTGGTGGATGAAGTTCTGCTGATGATATCCACTATCCATTCATTTAGAACCACTGCTTCTGGAAATCTCATCAACCCAGAACCGTCGACTGTTTTGTACAGCACCTTTGCGGTTGAGAGTCCTTTAAGGATGTGCGGCTCGTATTTTTCAATGTTCAAACGCTAAAACCGGAAGTAAGACAAATTTTGGAGAGGAAGACATTTGCAGATCACGAAGACTGAAAAACTCAATGACAATCTCGTGTGAATAACAAAAACAATTACTTCCTTAAGACTTATAAAATCGAGCAAGTTGAGGTCACGATTTTTTCTTAATGTAACCTTTGCAAACTGGACCATCCAAAGATTGATAGCCAGTCAGGCAAGTGCATGAAAAAGTACCAAGTTCGTTTTTACAGTCGGACGCACCATCACCACAAAAATTACTTTCGCATTCGTCAATATCTTTGAATGAACTTTTAAATTTAAAATATGAAACAAAAACAAAATGGTTTTTAGTAAATTTTGGTATTCAATACCACTATTTTGAGAGCTTATACGAGATAACAACAATCGCATATTCAAGTAATAGAAGAGTCTGTTAATTTAGAAAAGGTCAATCATATTCTATCTATTCCATTACATTCTTTAACAAGCCAAAGATGTTTTAACCTTCGCACTCGAATTTTCCCAACAAATAGCTAAAGTTAAAACCCATTCTACAAATACAAAAAGAGATTTGTCTAGTTCCTATAGGGTTTGCAGTAGATCTTTCCATTCCCAACAATTCCGTTTCTGGATGTTTCGACAAGAATTGTTACAGCTGTCTGCTCTGAAATGTCATATGCTGTAAAGAATCAAAACAAACGCAATATACCTGCAAATAAATAAAATGTTTATAAAAGCGAAAACAAATTATTTTTCAAAAGACACCATTGCAGATGAAATGTCGACATGCTAGACATACTGCATTAATGCAAAGTAATAATAATATCAGTATAATAATATTACAATATTTTAATATAATAGCTAGTAAGTACACATTTGACAATATATATTCTTATTTCTTTTCCTATTAAAATAAAGATTTTCGCATCAAACGTGAGATTACTACGTGGCTTTGTTGTATATTAAAGAATGTTGAGTTTTTCATCTTACAATGTTCGAAACAGTCAGGGATTTCCTCAGATTCATGTAGCTCGTTAAAGCACCCCAAGTACATCTTGTTGAATATATCTGTGGTAAATAAATCAGTTGTCTAATATATATATTATATATGGATTAACTAGCTAATGTATAAAAAAAAAAATCAGTTGACCATACTCCGCATGATGTTGAAAGGATCAATTCATGTTTTTTATTGATAAGTCATCCAAACAAAATACCGTGGAAATTATTCAAATTTGAGTGTTTTAAGTGAAAGTTATTTAATTTTTTTTTAAATTACTTAAGATTATTTTAAGGGATTTCAAAATGTTTTCTGATAAAGAAAAAAAAAACAAACAAAATAACATTTTAAAAACCAGCTTACAATATGCGTTTAAATCGAAGCTTGCATTTATAAAGGATCCTCCCAGGACCATGTAGCGATGCATTCCTATGCAACTAAATTCCGCTTGATTATTACTGGGCCAAGTGATTCCACAGAAATCATCGTCATTTTTGGAGATTTTTCTTCCAGTCACACTTAAAGAAATTTGTTCTAAAATAATTTTTTTTTGTAAATTAAGGATTGATATCTAAGAAAATGGATGCTTTAAATAGCAGATCGAAAAAGGAGCTAAGCCAGAAGAATATATACAGCATTAGACTTAGCAATCAAAATAATTTATCTTTATGGCGCGTAGAGTAGTTTCAGCGCTTTTGATAAATATTGGTGCCGATTCTGTATGTTTTTTTACGATCAATTGTCTATTCTCGTCACGAAAATATATGTCGAATTCCTTTAATTTATTGCTGGAGTATAACATGGAAATTTGTAGTATTAAAATATATAACGTTTCCTGGTTAAACATGTTATGTTTACAAAAAAGTTGGGAAAATTTAATTTGCGTCATTTGAATTACGTGTACATTTTCGCTTATATCCGTTTTATAATCCATTAAACTCTTTTTTTTTCTAGACCACTGAATTATCAATAAAATAAAGGAAATAGCTAGAAGCCATTTTAAAAATGATTTCTGCCTAATTTCTAATAAAAAAAATTCTTATATTTCATACGGGTTTTGTCACGGTGATATCAAACCATTTAAAATAGCTGAGTTGATTAGAAATCACAGGCATGGAATTATTGTAAATTATTTTTCATTATTCCTGCTTCGTTACGCGGTATTTCCAAGTCATGGTATTGTAATAACCCGGGGTCCTCAAACTAATTATAGAAGGTCAGATGGCTTGGAAAATGCACAAAGCTTCAAATGTCTAAGTCTTGAAATCTGCTGTTTCTCTAACTCTCGCTCTGATTTTCGAGATAACTCTATTTGTGGATATTCATAACCAAAGACTTTAATCAATCATCAAATTATATTGCCAATAAATTGATTAATTAATTTAGTAATTAATTAATCAGCAATATAATTTTAATTATTCTTCAATTATCTTGATCCAGGGATCCAACAGTATTGACCAATTGAACTAAGACAAGCTCCTAATGCGATCTCATCATTACTTTTTGAGATTTATAATTTTATGATTTCATGATATTTTAACATCTCACTTATTTCCGGATGTTTTTCTTATATACAACTAAGTTAAGTATACTGTTACAAATTGTGACATTTTGCCGATTAAAAGTACCAGCACACTTTTACTAACTTATAATGACAACACTTTGAACAAAACAGAAAACAACTTTATTTGCCTAAATCATTACATGCGTGGCAAATCATTATAGATGTTATAAAGCATTGCAAAAGACAAGTCTACAAGCAGTCTAAAATGCTGGAACAACATTTGTTGACATATTTCTTATATTTAATCTCTCTCATCTGTCAGACCGTTCACTATGTTCTTGAAGAAACTGAATAACCACCATAAGAGACGCCACTGACGGTGGTAACTGAGGATGCGCGACCTTTCGAAGAGAATCATTTAGCAGCGTTAACGCCATATTTTTTATGTTAACGTTTGCCAAGTTATATTCAATAATTTATTTAATATGATCAATTATTTCAAAAGAAACATTTCATGGACAACTTTAAATAACTTTAAATCCAGCCTACTTTGTTCATTCTTCGACATGGTGTAGCCCCAGAGGCAGACGCTAATCACAAACAGGAAAAACAATGGCAAAAGGAACCAATATTCCTCAGTCATTTTACCACTGCTCTTTCCTTCTGTCGACGTGTCAGATTTGATCGAGATGATTTCTTCATCATAATACTCATACTGGTATGGAGTCGTAGTTCTAGTGGTTAAGGACCCTAAGCAATAAGTTGTGCTCCTTAATATTAATAATCAATGATTTGTATTGTAATAAATGCTTTAATAAAACGTAGAGTTGGATAGAAAGTGTTGTTAAACTAATACTTAGAAAAATTGAAATGACAAAATACTCGGAATCTAAATGGGTATCTTATTTTCTTTAACCCAGGCCCAATTTCTATTCTGAACAGGTAGTCCAATTCTTACATTCAAGTAAATTTTAAATTTACTAATTTAATTTCAAAAAGTCTAATATTATACATTATGACCTTTTGATTTCGTGTTTCATGTTAAGACAGACCTGGAAGGCATGTAAAATTGTCCACGTTAATGTAGCCCTGAAAACACTGGCAAACGTAGCCCTTGATGATATTCAAGCAGATCGAAATGGTGAGATCACATTTATTTGCTCCTTTGCATTCATCAATGTCTGGAATGTAAATCATAAATGATAAATTACAGATAAATTTTCAAGTTGAAAAAAACAAAAGCATTCCAGAAACTCTCCACCTTGATTGTATGTGGCAAGTCATAATTTATCAATTATTTGGAAAGGTGGAAGAGATGAGATGTCCCAAAAAGGACGACTTTTGTATTATTTATATGGTATTTCCATAAGGAAAGCACTAGTGGTATTATCATACCTGCTACCAATGTCAAATCTGGAATGGTATTTATCACCTATTGAATTTGTGATTAAAGTCTCTTTGGCCAACCGAATGCTATCTTTAAATTTGCCGGTCCATTTTTGAAATTGTTTAATTTGTGATTCAGTTCAATAAACAAATAATACATTCTGAAATAAACGATGAATTTGGGCAAAAAAAATTCTTTTTTTCAATAATTCACCTTGACATTCCATCGTGTATTTATATTCCAGGGCCTCTGTGCCCGGAGGGCATCCGCACGTGTATGACCCCAAGCTGTTCTTGCACTGTGCTTGCTTGCCACACTTGTGCAACAAACGTTCGCACTCGTCGATGTCTGGTGTCGAATAATTAAGTTAATTAATAAACATGATGTATTGTCGAATAAATTATGTATTAATAATAATAATAATAATAATAATAACATTAATAATTACGAAAATAATAATAAGATGGAGAAGAAAAAGAAGAAATAGGAAATTTTAGAATCGTTCTGCCTACTTTATCAAATCATAAGAGAAAACATAAACATTTCCATAATCATTCATTATTGATTTGTTTTCGTCAAAATTAAAACAGTTTGAAAAATAGCTCCATATTATTATTATTATTTTATTTTTTTTTAATGATTATTAAAAAAAAGTCCCTAAATTATGCGACCTGCGCATTTCTCTGAGGTTTCCTTTTCGAATCCAGTCTTACATCTGCATACATACGAACCGGGCATGTTGTTGCAATTGGTGCTAATAATGTCACACGGCGGATTCTGAGTACATTCGTCCTCATCTGCGTTGACAAAAACAAAATGAATGAAATTTTCACTTTTAGAAAATTTAAATTATTTAGGTATTCGTGTCACCATCACAATCATCACCGGATCATCGGTGATACCAACCTGATTAAACGTCCACGTTAATGCGGTAATTATTCATGCAGATTCATTAGTTATTCATCGAGGTTACTTATTATGTAGATTTATTATTCATTCATGTAAATTCATTAAATATTCTTGCACTATCGTCAATTGTCCAAAAGGTAATTTGACCTTCGCACTTGAAGGTCGTTTTTCTCACATATCCGGTGATACAGTCGCAAGAATAACTGCCCACGTTGTTTATGCACACAGTTGATGATTGGTCGCAAGGATTCTCTGAGCATTCGTCCGTATCTATTGACGACGACGATGACGTTGGAGATTAATATGATGCAAAATAATAAATATTAATTTCAATTTCTTGGTAATAGTGATAATTCAAAATAATTGACAGTCACTCTACTTGTGCTACAAATAGAGACTGCAGGTTTAGAATTCAATCTCGAATGTGTAATTCTTCCAATTTATTTCACCTTCGCATTTTGTTTTTGACGATCTGGCGAATCCTCCCTTACAGTTGCACTCAAATGAACCCATAGTGTTTTGGCAATCGGTTGTCGCACTATCGCAAGCTGTCAAATCCTTGCATTCGTCAATATCTGTCCAAAGAATAAGTCGTATCTTTCTACAAAAGCACTTTAAAATCGTAATTCACGTGATTGTACTTGAGATTAGCTTCTTTGAATGTTATAATCTTTACTCTTAACTGTGAAATTTAACCTATTGTCGGATGTTACGACATTATTTGAATTGAACCGCACTATCGTTTATGAAGGGCCTCTTTCCTAACAGCGAAATTACGAACATAGCACGTCATATTCCAAAGGGTTCAAACGTAAACCATATTTATAGGCAACCACAATTACAGAGTCTGGTTAGTAATCAATTATCAAAATACATTTCATAACAGCTGCAGAATTCTTCGAAAGTACTTTATCAACCTGGGCAAGTCAGGAAGTCAGCTCTCACATATATTTCTCCCGCAAACCCCGACTTGCAAATGCAGTAGAAGGATCCTGGGGTGTTTTTGCAAATGGTCGACTCAATGTTGCAATGGTGTTTAGTATGGCATTCGTCAATATCTGAAAATCGTATCTGATAACGTTGTACTTGTTAACCCTGATGCAAATGATTTGGTGCACTTCAATATGTGTCCGATTTCTAATACTTCATCAGGCTCCATTAAAATGTACCCTCATTTTGCAGCAGTAAATTTATTCGATATTTTCATTAAGCATTCTGGTCAAATCCGATTCAAACTCTTAAGTTATTCCATTCTTCATGACGACGATGATGATGATGATGACGACGAGGGCGATAGATTCCTTATGCATCACCATGTGATTCACCGATGCGGCGATGTTAACAAAATTGACCGAACTGCCTAACATCGAATCCACCCCTAACCCTAGCCCCCGGCCATCACCTTCACACGATGTTTGAGTAACCCTGGTGTATCCCCGGATGCAATCGCACTCATATGAACCGACACTGTTACGGCAGGTAGATGAACTTTTGTCACAGATGTCTTGTGAGCATTCGTCAATATCTGACCATCAAATAAAATATTATTGTTGTTGTTAATGGCGATATTGTTATTATAAATTTTGGGATCATCCCTGCAAAGGATCCTCAGAGGGCGACATAAATCCAGGCGACAGCGCGACATTAATCGCCTGAAGTTCGAGAAAAAGGCGCGAAGCCCGAGGTGAAAAGTGGCCCACGAGGACGAGAGAGAAGGACTTAAAAAGACGTATGAGGAAGTTGCGCGGAGCTGAAAGAGCGCGGAAGAGCAAATATGAGAGGAGAAGAGTTATGAGAAGCTTTTTCAGCGATCCCTATAAATACGGGATCTATCGTATAGATCCTCGAAAATCAGGTGTGCTTACCGTAGAGCAAGAAAAACTGGAGGAGTATTTAGTCAGAGCTTACATTGACTCCCTCCGGCACGAAGCTATTTGGGAGAGATGAGGAGCCTATGATGGAGATTTCTATTGCCGTGCGCCGCTCCAAAGAAAATTTAGCGTCCAAGATGATATTATTTGGCGGCAGGGATAACGGTAAAAAGGCCAGCGAGAGCCGCAAGGACAAGGTGGCTTCGCTTCAGTAAGGGAGTGAAGCGACGAAAGAAGTCAACGAGACCTTTTAGAAGTCGCTCAAGTCTGTCAAGATTTTCATAAAGAGGCCAGAGAACCTTCCATAGCCATAAGGACGAGAGTCGACGTACGGAAAACCGAAAGGGACATCCGATTGATCACCGGATGCCGCCTACCCACGGAGAACGTCAGGGGTTTCAAAGGGCAGAAACGTTCCTCCTCTGAGGATCCCTGTCTGAGAGCTCCGACATATATATATATAATATAATGTATTTAATATAATAATAATGACTTCATATGTGTGTGTGCACCGCACTATATTTTTGGATCCCTAGATCCAGATAATTGAAGAATAATTAAAATTATATTGCTGATTAATTAATTTAGTAATTAATTAATTTATTGGCAATATAATTTGATGATTGATTAAAGTCTTTGGTTATGAATATCCACAAATAGAGTTATCTCGAAAATCAGAGCGAGAGTTAGAGAAACAGCAGATTTCAATACTTAGACATTGGAGCATTATACATCTTCCAAGGCATCTGAACGCTTTCAATAAACCTGACCTTCTATAATTAGTTTGGGGACCCCAGGTTATTACAATATGTACGTATAAATATCATTACATTTGATACACATTGCATTGTATTTTGTGGATGAAGTTACAAAATAAAGGCCAACCAATACACTCCATGTCATTTACTCTGTTGAATCCATTCTTGCAGTCGCACGTGTAAGTACCGGGGTTATTTACGCACGTGGTAGTGGTCACGTGACAGTTGTGCTGGCCTTTGACACATTCGTCGATGTCTGATGGACAAATTTGAATCAGAAATATGTCTGCTAAACCAAATCGTAGCTTCGTATTGCATTCTATAAAGATTTTAGAAATTTTAAAGATTGGTTCGGAGAATGGGTTCACTTTACTTGACTGTCGAATCGATGAAAATGGGGAAGCATTTTGAATTTCTTTATATTGCAATTTAACGGACAATTTTAATAGATCCGATATTATGGTTACATAAGCAAAAGGTAAGATTAATGCCAACCCATTATTTTGCAACTTTCGATATCTCAATATCCTACTGTTCACCTTAGTGTTCCGATTTTATTACGAAAAAAAAAAGATCAATCTGAAATCACAGGCAGATTAATTTCATCATTTTAACCTTTGCACGTATTGGGACCGGTTTCAGTGAATCCAGTTTTACACTCGCATTGGTAGGACTTTAATAAATTTTTGCATGTGGACGACGATTCTTCGCATGGCATATCCTGGCATTCGTCGACGTCTTGCGAAACAGAAAGTAAGTTAGCAAACAAAATTATTTCAAGTACAGGATAGAATGTAAGGATAAGAAAATAAAACATGTGGAAATTGTACTTATTTAAGCCTAGTCTTTTAATGAATATCTAAGTTCATGATAATATGTCCAAGAAACGAAATGCTCTAGTCAGGCATAAATGTTTATTTTCGCGGCAAATTAAGGTAACAATATGTCTTTATAACTGACATGGAGGTTACAACACTTGAGTGAAAGACCGCAACAAAATAATTTTACTGATCTAGAATTTACCAGACTTGTAGCCGGTGCTCAGTTTTCACTACCAGTTAGTATTCGGGGCTCATTGCTAATACCAGAACTAATACTTGGTTCCTGGTATCAGTACCAATGCAACTAGTCTGGCATTTACTAACCTTCGCAGGAGACTTGCTTTGGTGCAATACTGTGCTCCGTCCCCTCCCCACATACGCAAGCAGTAGCTAACCTCGACTGCTCCATAGTAAAGAAATCGCACAATCCTTCGCCACAATTTCCATCATTTTTGGTACAGGCTTGAACAAATATATTTCAACGTTACGGAAAATTTTCACAAAATCGTTTATTTTTCATTCATTTTAAAAAGCATCCTTAAATAAAAATTATCTGGTATTAGCGAAAAAACTTTCTCGGAATAATTTACAATAAAAAAACACCAACAACACCAAAAAACAATATCATCATATTATTCAAGACAAGCCTACTAATTATGTCGCAGTTAATTCCACTTCGGCCCTCTGGACAATTGGGACATCTTTGTTTTTGGTAGGCGCATTCAAAAGGGACCTTTATTCCTCTGTTTGGTTCTGAAATGAAACTACACTATTTTGCAGACTTTTGCTGAATAGTCATTTAAGTTTTTTTGACCAAAACTTCAGTAAGAGATTGACCTTTTGGTCAATTTTGGTCGCGTTAAAAGAAATCACTAAACGAATTTAAAAGAAAATTGAGAGAATTCTTACCCACCTATTGCATACATGGAGAAGAACTCCTCTGAACCTCCGCATAATCTTTCCCGAGCATTGGAACACAATCTATCGCAGAACTTCATCTGGTTTTGTGTTACTGATCTTATGGTTTTGAAACAGAAACACTTTGGAATATAAAGTAAAATGATTAAGTTCGCCAGTCAAGAAAAAGAAGACGAAAAAAATAATAATAAAGAAAGAGAAGAACATAAATACAAGTTGTTTTTCAATTTATTTTCATGTTCAAGTTGTTTTACCAAAGAGGTTTGCCCCAATGGTTGCTGAAGAGCAAAGTACGTTTGGGATTTTGTCTTGCAGTGTTTCTGACAGTCGCTTATCGTTCCGGATTCTGCTTTGTTACCCTGATTGTTGAAGCATCCCAAATGCATATCGTTGTAGGTATCTGCCGAGAAAAAGATTTCAACGTTTTTTGGAGGTATCTGGAAAAATGACAGGCAAAAGCCACTATCAAGAACGGGTTTTATCGGTTTATCGTGGATTTCAAGAAACAGAGGGTAGGGTAGGATGAAGTTGGGGTAAAGCCGGGGTGTGGTTAGATTAGAGTCTTGGTAGGTTAGGTACTGAAAATCACCGTCTGTGAGTTTGTGTTTGTCTGTCACTTTTCCGACATTTGTTTTAGAAGACCTGGATTCGTTTGTAAAATTAAGAATAAATGAAAAAAAAAAAGGAAATAGAGCAGCATACCATATCCATTCACTTCTATCGTGATATCGGTCATGTCCCCAATGAATATTAAGTGTCGGCAAACAGAATTACACTCAAACTCGTTATGATTGGGTTCCTTGAGTGTGCACTTGGTTTCTTGTGGGTCCTTCACACATCGTCCTTTAATATCGGTAATAGAACCTCGAAAAAAAAATAAATTAAAGGTAAGAATACTTTATGACATATTGCGCCAAGTATTATTAATAATAACGTTCTGATTAGTCACGCTCTTGATACATTTAAATTCATCACTAATGTCAAATCTAGCTCGTACAAAATCTCTGGAACGTTTAACGTTCGTATGCAGGGAAATGCTTTGGTATAAAGTTTTGACATCCACGAAATTTACGAATACTTAGACCACTACCTGTGAAAGAGATTCGACCTGAGGCGATGTATGTTCTTTGCAGGAGATCCAGAACTATCCTCGATGTCTTTCCTTCAATGAATTTCTTGGTCGCTTCATCGAATTTAACATGCTTCTTTTCATTTTTCTGATCTATATAGTAAACGTCAAACTTAACAATGTTATCTTCATTACAGTCTGTGATTAAGCTTTTAAAAATTAATAGGCAGACAAGAGCTCGAATCAGCATGTTTTGTTTGTAAAAATCGAGTCTGCGTCATTGTTGAGTTATCAAAAACAAAATGTTCTGAGTTTTTGTTCCATCTTTCTTCTGAGATTTTTTTGCTTTCTTCTGAGAATTTAAGAACTTAATGGACTTAATGTGAAATAGTTTATAAATATTTGAAAATTTATTGTAAAACTTTTACACATATATATATAAATTGAAATCTAGCAAATTTAACATCAAGATTTGTTATATGCAAATATCGATTTTGCAGCGACTTCTTATGTAATTTTTGAGGACTGCAATATAAAAATGAGATATTTTATTTAATAATTTATAATCATTTGTGGTTAAATATGTACGAAATAATGCTATCTTTATTCTGAAATTGATTAAGTTAAGTAAATGAAATTCAAGGCTGTTGTACTTATATTATCTTATGTTGACATAACTGAGAGAAAATGTGAAAAATATTTCAACTATTTCTTTTATAACATAACTATGCCTTTCTTAACGCTGCAGAATTACGATTAATAGTTTAATGAACTTCAAGTTTTAAACTTAAGTTCTGAATGTAGTTGAAATTTTAACATGTCTTGAAATATCTCATTTTAGACCTGTTTAGGTTCATCATTATTAAAAACATTAAAGCATCTCTAAACAAACCTAGCGAACAAATACCTCAGATCTAATGGTTACGTGGGCTTTGGATCGTCTGACCACGCTTTTGTTTTGTGGACAAAGCACACTAAATAAATGAAATAAGTAGTAGTATTAAACGCCATTAATTATGGAAAATATTTTTAATATTAGAAAAAATTTAAAGAAAAGCTTAATATCGAATTTAGCGCTACTGATTTGATATTTAAGAAAAAAATTAAATAAACCGAGAAAACATTGTCGTTGGTTTTTAGCTACTTAAGCCACGTCTGAACTTCAATCCAAAGTAAAGTCATGATTGTATTCTGGTTGCTGTGTCTCTTGTCCTTTGTCCGATTTTCTGAAGAAAGGACTGTTAAGAATTTAAGTAAAGCATTATTATAAATAATTTATAATAAAATTATTATAAAGTTTTTGTAAAGATTTCTTTAGCTTTTATTTGCGAATAGCTCTTCAGAATAGAGTTAAACTGTGTTTTTTCAATAAGAATATTTTCAAAATGTGGCTCTAATTTTGGTATATGATTTTGCTAAACAAATATTCTAAGTAAATACTGAAGTAGAATATTATAATAAAAAGTAAATTTTAAAATCCACTCTAATTTATTTGAAAATTGAATTGAAAACCAAAACTCGGGCTTTTGGATAAATGAAATTAAAGTTTGACTAACTTTAATAAAAAACCTCTTACTTAAGTATCATCCGTACAATGGTACCCGAGCACGATGTCACGACGCCCTGGCAATGACAGGCTCCCATACAGAATAGATCTTACCCTTAACTTTAAAAGCGTAACCCAGTTGAATCTTATCAGAGAAGAGGACAACATTGAAAGCGTTCGGGTGTACACGAAGATCAAAGTCAACCCCAATTCTCAAGTGAGTCTACAGCTGTGCGTAATATGTTTCAACTTTAATTCATTATCTGAACAAATTAATCGGCATTATTGAGTTAATTGAGTTAATTAGATAGTCAATTACCAAAAGTTAATTAAAATTCTTAACGAACTGTCTTAGCATTTGGCTCTGTACCGAGACCGCACCAAATACGCCACTTTCTCAGTGGGTATGGAGGGTAATAAAGTTACCTATGTGAGTATAGTTTTGGTCGTTCAATTCACTTTTGGTGGTTAATTTAAATTAATCTAGTAATAATAGGGATAACATTATTGTATTATTATTATTATTATTATTATTATTATTATTATATTATTAACCTTAATAATATTTGATAATACAATTATCTCAAATGGTTCGATTTGATATAAATATATAATTTGTATTAATAGTGATATTCGTTATTATAATTAACTAAATATTTGCCAATTTTATATTATTATTGTTATTGCATAACCGTTAAGCCCAGATTTAACTCGATATCACAAAACATGGAGAAACTGTAGCGTTTTAAACTTAAAATATATTCACTTTTGCACTTGAATCAGTATGGGGAGTTTGTATACAACGATGTCGTGTGGAGTTTGATGCCAGAAATTGGCGACAGAACAGAATACAAGGGGTCCAATGATAAAATCTATCAAATCAATCCCAATGGAACTATCCATTACGTCAGGAAGGAAAAGGTACATGCTGGACAACCGACAGAAGACGTTGGTAAGAGGGATTCTATTGCCTGCCAAAACGCTCCATTCGAATGTCTTATATAGTGAAATGCAAAAGACAACTCACAGACGGATATCTTTAATACCAATTTAATTTATTACTAACCTAACCTTAATCCATCTTCTAACTCTGGAAATCCAGTAATAAAATATGTGCCTGTCATTCATTCAGTTACCGCTCGACTCAAAACTGTTTCAGACAATTACGAATGGTTTTATGTGCGGTTTTATTTTGTCACATTATAATATTTATAAAGCAAATTATTATTACCATTATTATTATTATATGGTCAAATATATAATATATACGCTTATAATGCATTGTTTTATAATATATTAACATTATATGTCAAATTATTATCACATAAAGTTATATAAGATATATTTCCTTACGTAACAGCGGTTAAACCCCCGAAATATGACAAGAACACGTCCATGGTCAACCCAGTGGATAGTGAGGCCAGGAGGCAAAATCCAGTTTATCTCCCTGACGGAAGGCAGTTGTATACCGTTGAAATATTTGTAGTTTTGGATTATTCCGTTTACAAAAAGTGAGTTTTAATTTTGTTTTAATGTTGTTGTGTTGTCAAAACCGCAAGGCATTAGGTATCTTTATTAAATTGTATGAGGAGTTGTATGGTCAAGAACGGAGCCAAACAATTTACAAAATGGGCTACTGATTACTCGAAATAAAAAGATGGACGTCGTGATAAGAAAATAGCTATTAATCGATTGTAACGATGCTGTTTATTTATAAATTCATTGGTTCCTTTATAAACTTCCGCAGATGGTACGATAATTCGGGAAAGAACAAGGACAAAACGATTGCCAATTTGAAGCAATTTTATGCCCACGTTATAAACGGGGTTCGTTTCGATTGATCAATCGAATATATCTCAAAGCTAAACTAATTAAACATTTATTTTTATGTTTCATCGATTTAGGCAGACATTAGTACGAGTATCTGCATACATAACATACCTAAAGCTATTAGTGGTTTTAGCATGTATGCTTTAATGTAAATTTTAGATATTACTAATTTATAAAAGACTTCACAATTTTATTTTCCTTTTAATTAAATATAATTATTCAAAATTATTACCTGATTTTTTGAAAATAGGTTAAGGAACGCTACGAGGGAATGGTCATGCAAGGGATAAAATACACGGCGTCTCTTGTTGGGTATCACATAATTACCGTAAGTTAAAATTGTAAAAAGAAGGGAATAAAACATGTTGTGACTATTTTTAAATACAAATAAACTACACTATTTAAAGTATTTTTTAATGATGTAATATCATCAGGACATAGCTATTCTCTTGGCCTGCGTTTGAATACCTGATATTTTAATCATTATTAATTACAACTAAAGTTATATTCAGCTGTGACATTGTTTCCAATATAACTTATTATGTATTCCACGATGGAATACAATCCACAATTTCTTGCAATAGCCTCGCACGATACAGATAATCAGTGATCGAAACAGATAACGATGTGATTGATATCATAAAATAGTAGCTTTGATATCCGAGCAAGTACCAGGCAGGAATATCAATTTTCAAAGTATTAATATCATCGTAAATTCATTGTTGATTCTGTTTCACTCTATTTTCTGTTGGCAAAATTGTAAAAGGCTCTCAGATGACCCTTCATTTTGTTTAGAAAAATAAATAGTTTTGATTTATTTTATGTAATAACATATGTATATTGTATATAATTATATAATAAATATGTATATAATAAAATAAACATTTTTACGTTTATCAGTTCTAGTTACAAACAAAAAAATATCCACAATCTTCAGACTATAGAAAAGTCTAATTTTATCGAGAAAACAAGAGCGCCAGGCAGCTACAGCATCGAATCTTACCAGGCCCTGAAAAACATCGTGGCTTGGGTCACTAAAAGGCTGGATCAGTTCCCTCAGTTTGATGTCGGAGCTGTATTCACGAGGTGCCTTCGATTATCTTCTCATTGGAACAAGCAGCGGACGAAATAATAATTAAAAATAACAAAGAGAATAGTTTAGTAATGGCAGACATTGGTACTTCATTATCCCGTGAATAGCGGTTACATTATCTTGCACCACTTAAAATAATTTTAATATTTAAAAAATAATTATTATATTATATAATAATATTAATATAATATCACGCAATATTTTATCCGTGACTATTTTAAATTTGAAACATGACACATCAATATGAGACATACGAGAGATAATCTCTTGTTAATCTAATTTGAAAGATATTGTAAAGAGACGTTACCACTTTTACAGCTATGGTCTACTCCCTCATTACAACGGACTTGCCAATATCGGTGCAGCTTGTACCGTCAGAGGGATGTCCATCAATAGAGACTTGGGATCGTGGGATACCATATTCACCGTCACTCACGAAATTGGACACAAGTTTCAGACTTTAATTTCATTTTCTATTAATTCACAGCAAAAATAAAAATAAATAAAATGATATTCTGCAAAATACCACTTCATTAAGACATTGCATCATATTTACATCGTGTCACATTCATAATGCGGCACATAAATTCATTAATCCGTTAAGATAATCGATTTGAATTACTAAATGAATTTATTATAATCAAACATAGTGCACTAGCACTACAGAGTAGTATTGTACATATCAGTATTGATATTACATATCAGCTTAGGATCCCCTCACGATAGCGAAGGGAATAATTGCAAAAATGAAGACCAATACATCATGGCCAAAGGAAAATTTCTGACCAAAGGAAACTTCTTTAATTTTTCCGTATGTTCCGTCAGACATTTCCAAGATTACAACCGATTTCTTTATGAGTAAGTTTTGATTTTGCTTTACATTTATAGCTGTCGACTGGAATTTCATCATTTAAACAATTAAATTATTAAATTTAAATTAAATTTAAAATCTATTTATATTCATTTATTTAACTTGACTTTAACAATTTATTTAAGTGAATATTTGTGATAAATGGAAATATTTTATGCATCTCTTATTTATTGGTACAGTTCTAACTTTGTTAATTCTTATGGTTCGTATTTTATAAATCTATAAGACATAAATAATTTACATATCTCGAAAGGAGAAAGACTATGTGCTTACACAACCAACCGGAAAGTGTCTTTCCTAAAGGCACCGACGAATATCTCAACCAACATCCCGGGCAGAAACTCACGCTCGACCAGCAGTGCCGGGCCATACTTGGATCCGAATCAGGCTTTTGTGGGGTTGTGGCAATCATTCAATCATATTCAATCAGTTTATTGGCTACTTTTCATTCATTTCTTAGTGCATTTAAATCCATAAATTCCTCCATCGTCGTTGTAGCAGTAAAGCAGTATTATAAATTCTCATACAAAATTTCTCCTGACTTTTTCCACAACAAGAATTATTATACAACTACCTACAGCACAAAAAAAAATGAGAACTTTAAAAATGCTGCATCGCTAATGAACTGTTTCTTATTTTACTTTACATAATATAATTAATTAACTTATAATTAATAACATAATTAATTAAAAAGAGAAATTAATTAGATTGTTCAATAATGAAATGCTGTCCAATATTAACAGGCCGACTTTGAAGAGTCAATTTGCATGCGATTGAATTGCATAGTTTCAAGGGGCATTTGCACTGAAGCAGCTGCAGCTGAAGGTACGTCTTGTGGCGACGGGAAGTGGTGCCACAGGGCTGAGTGTGTCAAGGACAAGAGAGCACCGGCAATGAAAAGTGAGACGTGACTTTTGGTTTCTATTTCTTTACCATCTCTTCATTCATTCATCTGTCAGGAAGAATTTTGTGTATATCTATGAACAATTTTTATATGAACAAACTTTGGAAATTACAAGTAATTTAACTGGAAGATTCAAAGTCTACGATTTTCTTTCACAAAAGTTTTAAATTAATTTTAACAGAGACGTGTCCGTTCGGTGATTATAAAGTGCAATTCGAATATGACCAGAGACAGTACACTTGTTCCGATCTTGTTAACAAGATGTCATCCTTGTGCTATGAAACTTATTACAGACTGCAATGCTGCGATAGCTGTGAAAAACTGCGAAAAAAACTAAATAACAAAGGTAGATTACTACATGTATAAGTCAGTCTGTTTTCGTCAACAAAGTACTTAATTCCTAATCGTTTAAGGAACTTAGATAGATTACGTGCTATGTAGATGTTTTGTTCATTTTATTTCAGAGTGTCCGTATGGTAACAAGCGATCCGACTGCATTTATGCTAACTGTTACGATTTCGAGTATGCACAATCGTGTTGTGAAACTTGCAAGTCGGTAAAGTTCCATGCGAATCGTACGTTGATGCAAGTCTGCGAAAATGAGATACTGGACTCCCGATGCCATACCGTAGACTCCAGGCGATGTTACAAGTTGAACAAGATATGCTGTACACGTTGTAAGCAGTTTAAAACGAATATCAAAGGTAAGTAACATGAAAAAAAAATATATATTTACTTTAACCTTTACTACCCTTTAAAGGCTAAATTTAAAAATATTAAAAATTTTAAATAATAAAAAAAAATTAGATTAAGTAGAGGAATATAAGGAATATAAAATTTATTATTATTATTGTACGGCCGCTGTAAGGGTTAAGATTAAAGAACTCTTGCTCAACCATTGATTTAATCTTAAACTTACTTCTGATAGATTGTGAATACGGCGATAAGGGGTCATGGTGTGAAAAGAGGGTAAAAGAAACTCCCGAAGATTGTTCGTATATAAATGTTGATTGCTGCGGTTCTTGCCATAATGTTGGATCGCAAAAACCACAAAAAGGTACAAAAACAGGTATATATATAAAAAAATCACAAAAAGGTACAAAAACAGGTATGAATTCATATCTTGAAATCATTCGTCGTGTCTTTTCCGTTGATAATGAAGTATTTTTTTTATTTAAAAAACAAATTCTAATATTTCCAGGAAAAGGAAAGAAAAAAAAATCGAATTGATCGAAAAAGCCTCAGGAGTAGCGATTTCCTAAAACCTACGAAAAAAACATAATATTCCAAATTATAAGTGATCGATTTTCCTAAGTAAAATATTCAACATATTTTCTGTATTCCAGTTTGATTATGATTAATAAAAACGTGATGATTCAAATTATAAATGATTGATTGTCTTAGTAAAATATTCAACATCTTATTTTCTGAACTTCACATGGATTATAATTACAGTTCAATCGAATTTACAAGCGCCGATGGCATAAATAACTTAACTGGAAAATTTAAAATCCACAACTTTCTACTAATAAAAGGATTTCTGGTAAATAATCCTTTTTTCGCGGACATAATTTTTCTAATCGTTTATTTTTTGCCAGAGTTTTTTTTATAGCAGAAATAGGTGCCTGAATACATTATAACGTTACTTTACAATCATATATGCAAATTAGAAATAAGTTAGTAAAAAATGTATTGTTAGTTTTAAAAATATTTTAAAGATATAATCATCATCAGATATAAAATTTTGAAATAAATAAATAAATCATATTACGTAAGAAATCACTAATTAAATAATAATAAATAAATAAATAATAATATATAATTCAATAATCGCTTGTTAATTCCGCGGGGTTTGGGTACTGAAACTAACATAAATATTATAAAGCCATAAATATAAACTTAAATGTCTGAATCTATTACTATTTATCTCTATTATTATTTCTCAAAGTAATACAAACTTTGAGTAAAACACAGATTAATTAAAAATTTTATAAAATATAAGTTTTTATAAAAAATAAAAGAAATAAAAAAGAAATTGTAAAAATGAGTGGTAAGAGGAAATTAAAGGGAAGAACCCCGAAATATGGTGTAATGATGTAGCGCAACATTAAAGATATAAATCGAGTCGATATTTTATGTTTAAATTGGGTTAACTGAAACCATAACAAGTCTTGACCATATTTCGTTTTGAAAAATAAAAATATACAATAATATTAGACAACAATGGGCGTATTGTGATGAAATTTTTACACAGAATTTTCAAAAGATTTTTATTTTTATAAATTTGACTTTTAAAAATATTTATCATTCAAATGTTCAATATTTTGAGTAAGCCTATAAACAAAATCGATTTCAGAGAGATATTGTAAGTTTGGATTTTTAAAATTTTAACCAATGAATAAATGGTTGGATATACTACATAACTGAAAATTAATACGATCAAATCATCGCCGCATGGATTAACACGAAGGCATTTGGAGTTCAAGAATCATGACACCACTAAGCTGCCTTTGATATTGAAAGAATATGTAGAACATGTATCTGATTTTGCCCAAGTAATTAAAAATATAATTAATTTGATCAGATAATTGCATTTATTTTGGTTGGATTTTTTTAAATTTTAACCAATGAATTGGATATATCACATAACTGAAAATAAATAGAATAATGTTAATAAAAATAATTACAATTATTACAAACTTTTGTAATTACAAAATTTAAAAATTACTACAAAATACCACGTCGAAAACAAAACGACCAAAATAGAGACTTCTTTATTGATTAATTTGATTTTTTATGAGGTAATATATTTTTTTTTTACCATATTCCAGGGGACTACGCTTTTGAAATTGAACTATTGTGAACAACAGCGAATATAGAAAGCTTTTGCACGCAAGTTTGCATGTCTTAGAATTGATTTCAACGTGGTTAACAAGACATTTATTTATAGAAGTCCAGAAATGTTATGTTTGCAATTGATTCATAACCAATAAATAGATTATTAAGTAATCCCAAATAATTAGGTTTGAAGAGATGATTCTTTTCTGGTTGCTCTTTCTAGGATTTGTTGCCAGCTTTTCCGATGGAAGGACTGTTAAAGGGCTCGGTAATTTATGTGATTAATCGTATTTTGTGTAAAATGTTTGAAATATTATATTATATAGAAATTATATTCTTAAAAGTTCAACGTATTTGATTCTACTTCCTTTACAATTTAGCTTGCAAGATTAACAACTAGATCGTTGTACCTTATCATTAGTGGTTGCAGATATCAGTTCCTAACTGATAAATGGTTATAGAAATGTCTCATTTATTTCGTTGCACTACAGGTACAGATTTCTAACGCTAAAAATGTGAAATATCGGAGGATTATTAGAATTAAAATAATAAATTTAAAAAAATACCTTAAAATTTAAAAAAAAGGATCAACTTTAAAATGGCATCCGAGCAAAGAATCACGTCGTACGGGAAAAGCACTTCCGTCCAAAATAGATTTGACTCTAAAATTTAAGAAAACAGTGTATCTTAATCTCGTCAAAGAAAATGAGAACATTGACAAGGTCCAAGTCTTTTCCAAAATGAAACTCACCAACGAATATAAGCAGGTGAGACCCGAGGTATAACAAGATTTTGAAATTAAGATATCAGATTCAGACTTAGTCGGATTGAGAAAGTTTATGACCATAAATAGGACTCTACAAATCTGTTACTCATTACTATAGAAGTTTTTTTTTGTATCCGTTAAAGATGTTTAAAATAAACAGTACAGAAGGAATAAATGAGCACAAAATAAAATTGCTCTGACATTTCAGAAGGCTGCACTGTACAAGGATACAACCAATCACGCTATCTTCTCTGTCGGTGTTAACAATTCCAAAGTGACTTACGTACGTGAAAACATAAATTCTGTTATTTTAAATTTATGTTTTTGTCATTAAATTCATTTATAATAACATAGATTTTTAATGGATTCTTTTGTTTGCTTCTGAGCAGTAAAGCATAGTCTGAAATTATTTTAATTATTAATACATTTAATGTATTAATTTCATTCCAAGAAATTGTTTTTAAACTTCTACAGTATGGAGAATTTGTATACAACAATGTCGTTTGGAGTTTAATGCCGTTCCTTGGTTTCGTATCTGAATACGAAAAGGGCAAAGGTCATACCTACGAGGTCACGCTCAACGGAACGAAGCACTACTTACAGAAGGAAAGGGTTCATGTAAGGCCAAGTACTGGAAAGGATGGTTCGATCATTATTATGATTATTATTTTATTATTATTATTATTTATGAAACTATTTTTTAAAAATAATTTAAACGATAAAATTTTTTTATGATTTGTATATCTTATACAATAACGAAAAAACAATGTAATATAAAAATTTTCATAATATAATAATAATAATTAATCTTAAAATATACATAATAAAATAAATATTATTATTAAACGTTAATTTGGAAAATATTCACAGCTGGCCAGGGATCAAAATTCAACGAATCTTTGGTCAACAAAGCGGACAGCGAAGCGAGGAAAAATCTTCCTCCAATGGTCAATGGAAAGCAATTGTATACCATAGAAGTACTAGTCATTTTGGACTACTCGGTCTATTTAAAGTGAGATTTAAAATTAAAATGTTTTTAAAGTCGGAAATAAATAAACTTGCAAGTAATTTATTTTTTTTATTATTGGCAACATATTTTCTAATGTATGTAACTTGAAAATGTATTTTCTAAGACCTATATATTTATGAAATAAGTCGATTTTTATTTTTAATCAATTTTATTTACAGGTGGCTCCATAATGCTAATGGTGATCATGATGCTACCCTAACAAATTTAAAGCAATATTATGCTCATGTGATAAACGGGGTACGTATAAATCATAAATAACTCCTTTGTGATAATAAAATGTTTTACAGATGAGCCTAAGAAAATAATGATAATAATAATAATAATAATAATAATAATAATAATAATAACAACAACAACAATAATAATAATAATAATAATAATAGAATCTTACTGTGATGCAATAACTTTAAGGAAATTTCCAAAGACATATGTTGAAATTATTTCTGTGATGCAATGCAATCTTAAAATCTTCGAAAAATTAAATAAATATTTATCAAATAACTTTTATTTTTTTTTTAATAACAAACCTTTCTTTCAAAAGGTCAAAGAACGTTATGAGGGCGTGGATCTTCCTGGACTGAGTTATACAGCCAGTCTAAGCGGAATTTACATAATCACTGTAAGTTTCAGGCATCCTTTGAAAGTTATTATTAAAATATTAATATTATATCACTTAATTCGTAAAAATATTAGCGTATTAGTAATAATGCTTTATAAGTCATATAAGAATAACTTTAAATTAAACCGTGATCGAATGGATATAATTAATTCATTTAATGCCACTAATGACCCCAAAGGGCCGGGAGAAAAAGCCATGCCCCTCAGAGATTCAGACTGGGGGAGGGAATATTTTAATATATGAATATTTACATATTAACATATAGTTGCTAGCCAAAGGCTTATTCAATATAATGAAACCATTGAATCCATAAAAATAAAACGAAAAAAATGTAAACAATAGTTTTAAATTCAATTAATTCAGTCTAATAATATTAAATTCATTACATCCACAATTGCTCACAGTCTCCCAACGATGCATCTTTCGTAGAAAAAACAAGGAGTGGAGTTGGATTGAATACTTTACAGACCATAGAATCTGTAACCGGATGGGTACAAAAAAATAGAAATACTTTTCCTGAATTTGATGTAGCCGCTTTATTCACAAAGTATTCAACTTTAAAATCATTTCATTAAATTTTCTAAATAATGTTAGACATAAATAATATAATAAATATTTGTATTTAGTGAAAATATTATTATAGGAAGTTTAAATTTCTCACAAAATATTTATTAATAAATATTATTATTTTTTCTCCCAAGATCAGCTTAAACTTCATATTTGGAATTTATAATTTTTTCATTATTATAGAAATATTACCATAGTAACCTTATTATGGAAAAATATATTTTGTTTTAAAGTTTATCGACTCAGAAATTACAAACAAAACATAAACAAATCTAATACAAACCATTACCAGCTATCCTCTGCTTCCAAACTTCAACGGATACGCCTGGATAGGAGCGGCTTGTACCACGAGAGGTGTATCGATCAATAGGGACGTGGGCTCATTCGATACTATCCTCACTGCTTCTCACGAGATCGGACACAAGTTTCTAACTCTATGAAATTATTTTTTTTGTTAATGTTCATAAATTTACTTGGTAATAATTATTTTATTAATTATTGATTATTTCATAGCTTCGTTAGCAACCATTTTATTTTATATTTTTATTAATTAAATTAACCGTTGCGTTCTTAAATTAAATTTTATAATGATTAATGATTCAATTCTTCTTTAACAGTCTCGGGGCTTACCACGACAGTGAAGGGAACAATTGCAAACACGAAGATCAGTACGTCATGGCCAAAGGTAGGTTGCACGACAAGGGTCGACTCTTCACCTTTTCTAGCTGCTCCCTCCATTACTTCCAAATGTTCAATCGATATCTTCTCTCGTGAGTACAACCCCTTTTTTTTTTACCTTTTTCTGTGCTTCTTGGAATTTACATATTTATTTCTAGTAACGAATATATTTCGGAAAAAAATGTTCTTTCTATAACAACACAGTCTCTTATTCAAAAACCTTATACTTGAATTTTGGCTAGATTCATTGATTCTCATCAATGCCCGCCATATTAATGAATTTTAAAATATGATTGGAATTAGTTTTCTGTAATTACTGTTATATTCTGATTGAGCTATTGCAAAATAAGGTCGTAACGATTTGATCGAATGGCAGAAAAAACATCATGTGTCTCAACAACATACCGGAAAACGTTTTTCCAAAAGATATTGATCAGTATCTCAACCAACATCCCGGTCAGAAACTTAGCCTAGACGAACAATGCAAAGCTATCCACGGGAAAAATTCTTACTTTTGTGGGGTAAGAAAAACCATTTCTGGCATTGAGATTTTAATCACTTGGATTTGATCTGACTTCAATTCTTCAAGTGAGAAGGCTGCAAGAAAATATATAAATATGGCTGATGGCTGGATAGATAAGAGACTGTTTGAGATATTTAGGGCAGCATAAATACATTTTAAATGGAAATAGTTAAACAGCCAGACAAAATTGAATCCGGTATGAAGTGAATAGAAGTAAAAAAAAAAGAAAAGTAAAAAAATGAACTTCTTTCAAAAACTTTCAGGGAGGGGACGAACAGAACCTATGTATGCGGATGTCTTGCCTGAATCAACAGAACATGTGCCAAGAAACCGCAGCGGCTGAGGGTACCTCGTGTGGAAACAGGAAGTGGTGTCACAGAGGAGAATGCGTTTTTGACGACAGGGCACCTACGATGAAAAGTGAGTTTTATTTAGGGTTAGGGCCTAGGAATTAGGGTTAGGCTTAGGATTATAGCTTAGAGGTTATGGTTAGCGCTGATGCTATATATTCGCTTAACAAACCAAATGCCAATTACATGGATTAAGCATTTGTTACACTGGCAGTCTAAAAGTTGAAAAACAAAATAACTAAATAATTGGAATGTACTTCTTAATTGAATTGGATGTTTATTGTTTACCAGAGGAATGTAATTTTGGAGAGTACAAAGGCATAACTGAATACTCGGGCTACCAGTACAAATGTTCTGAGCTCATCCAATATTTCCCGTGGCTATGCTATCAGGATTATTATAAATCCAGATGTTGTGAAAGTTGTGACAACTTAAGTAAACAGAAGCCGCAAGGTAGAAATTTTTAAATAAAGTTTTCAGATCATCATCAACTAAATTATTATTATTATTAATCTTATTAAGGATGTCCTTACGGCGATAAACAGAGAAACTGTGACATTAAATATTGTTCTACGATGGATTATGCAAAAGATTGCTGCGAGACTTGCAAATCTGTCAAATTCGATCAGTATGGAAAAATGCTGTTCGTTTGCGAGAATGAAAAATTTGACAGTCGCTGTCAAACGTTCTTGGATAACATTCAGTGCTACAATTTGGGAAAATTGTGTTGCAATGCTTGTGCCAGTTATGAAGTAAATATTTCAGGTGAGTAAACAAATATTGCTACAGAGCTTGTCATAAAGTTTGGACACCCATGTTTTCGGACCATAATTTTGTTGATAGAAGTTATATATATAAACCATTTATTGATACGATACATAGATGTTCACTAGTTTTCTGTGAGATATTAATTTAAGTGATTTCAGACAATTATATTGTGTAATTTAAGTGAAAATCTAAATAATATGATAAAAATCGAAAATCGATTATATTTTAAAAAATCTCCGATTTTGAATTTCCCCCCAAAAAATGCAGCATTAAACATCAGCATTAGGTCACGATATTGTGTTTTAGAATTTGAATTCTGTTTTGTGTTTTTTTTTTAAATTTTCTAAGGGGGCTAAACTAAATTTGACTTTAAAAATAAAAATATTAATCGGGAAAAGGATGCGAATACGGGGACAGAGCATTATGGTGTGCGGACCACATAAGCCGATACCCAGAGAGTTGCAAGACTAACAAGGCAACATGCTGCAAATCATGTCATGGCAAACGTAAGAGGTTTAATCTAATTTAAAAAGTAATATAATAAATATCAAGTTATTTTTCTAAATTATTTTAATCTGATTAAAATGCATAAAACTAAAAATCAGCTAAATACAAATATTAATTCGGAATCTATCTATTGAATCAGTGATTTTTATTTTCAGATTAAAGAAGAGAAGATGGGAACTAGTGAAAATTTCTTGTAAACCTTGAAAATTTATTAAAAATTCCGTTTGTGTCGGTATTATATATATAAATGAAATTAAATTTGAATCAAGTTTGTTTTCTTAAAAAATTCCTTTATGATGTTACTCCCGAAAATTGCTCACAACCTGTGCCCAACTCTCGGATAATCGTCCAAATTTTTAAGTGAGTATTATTAGAAACGATGTTTTATAAGATGGTTTATTACTAATAAGTACTTCATTAACGTATGGTTATTTAAATAAAGAACATCAACAAGTTACGAAATATGAGATGTTTCATCAAGTTCGATGGTCCGCTTTATTCGGCATTTTTGTATATCTTCTTCTTTTTGCTAACTGAAAATAATAGAATTAATAATAATATTAATCTAATAATATTAGTAGCATTATTAATAGTGATAATCATTCCAAAACTCAAATTCATATTTCAACAATATCAATGTAGAAACGAAGATGTGCATACAACCTTTCAAGCATTTTGCTTCGCCTTTAATCGATTTGCATTTCTTTCCTTTGTTGCACGACTTATTCTACATGTATAAGATATGGATAACTTTATTTTAATGTTATTTATAGGTACTTGAATGTAATAAATATCTCTTAATCTGAAATACAAAAGAATGTCTGTCAGTAATAGTTACTAACACCACATAAACATTTCTTCTGAACAATTGGTCCCAGTTTGCACGGGAGATATTCTAGGTAAAATCAAAGCGTTAATATGAATCAATGTGAAAATTAATCCATAAATCTTTATGTAATTGTTTATTTCATAATCTAAACGAAACGTACTTGGTAAGCAAACGTTGGTTGCATCTTCATGTGTCATATTACAGTATTCGTGCTTTTCACAAACCCGACCCTTGGTAAATAATGATTGTGAAATCATAAATATCTTCTAAACCAATTCTGAACTTTACAGCGTTTAAAATTATAATAAATTGAGAAATTAATTAAAATTTGAGTACAATTTTAAAAATGACCAAAATTTATCGACGACTAACCATTCCACAAACGCAAGGACTAATGGGGCGATTGAGTTTGTCCTTTCGCACATTTTCGCAACTCTCCGGTCCTGCATTTAATAATAATAACATAATAATACTTAACAGCATATTAACTGTTAGCAGGCTAAAAAATTAACATGGTTGTACAACATCGGTTTGACTAAACTGATAATCTAATAGCGATGTGAACTTAATTTTACATAACATAGAGCATTAGTCATACCTTCTATTAATCCGCTTGATAAAATACATCATCATTATTATTAGCATTATTGTTATTATAATATTATTGTTATTATTATTAATACCTACATATGATATTTATTATTATTACAATACATAGAAATATATATTATTTTAAAGCTATCAATGATATTAACAACCTTAAAATAATGTTCCTCACAATAAAAAACAGCTAAGAGAAACTCACTTTTAGTACATTGCATCTTGCCATTAAAGTTCCTGCAGTATTGATTATGGTCGCATCGCTTATCCTGCAAGACAAAAAGATATTTCTTCATTTTTTCGTCATAATTATCCTTATAAATATTATTATTAATTTAGAATTGTATAATTTATAACAGTAATTATTAGTATTAGATAAAATGTTACTGACTTTACATATGCACAATGGAGAATCTTCAGCCGGGTTACCCGCACAATACACTGATTTGAAAACGTTTGTGTTTTAAGGTTAATCATTTTAATCTGACATTTAAATTTAAGTTATTTCTCTATTTTTTACGAAAATTGAATAATTGCATTAAATTAAATATTCACTTAATTATATTAAATATTAGCGGAGGAATAAATGTGAAAATTATTCATTAAATGATGTTTATTTCGAAATTTACTTGGAACTTACATCGTTCGCAAAAGCTGAAGTACATTCCTCCGGTAACATTACAATATTCGTTCTCTTCACACTCGAGATACTTGGTAAATGTATGTCACACTGAAATTCTAATTTCCTGACATTCAAAAGTTTAATAGAAAACAAAAAACACACTAATTGAATAACAATTATCGGCATTAATCAGCATTAACATGCGATTGAATAATATGCCATACCACTTGCAAAGCCCACAGGCAGGGCAAGACAAATCATCAACACTATCATGGTGCGGCTTGGTATTCCATTCTTAATAGAATTCACCTTTATATAGAAAAGTCATGCGAGCTTAACATTCGACGAAGATTATTCATTTTATTATTAATTTAAAAAAAATAATAAAAGTCAATGTAAACAATCGGTAAAATATCGCAGCACAATGTCAACAGGAATGGTCTCGAAATGAAGTTTGTCTGTGTGTATTTCGTGTGAAAAACCATATTATAACGATCTGCCCATTTTAACTCCACGAAAGAAGAATTTTTATCGATTCACGGATTCGATTTATCATTAATCATTTGGTTTTTCAACACGATGTTTCGACACGTAGAGATTAGCAAAAAAAGCTGGAAATCAAATAAAATCTGAAAATGTATTATATCGAATTGTTAAAAGTATTAAATATATTTTATAAAATTATTAGAAATACGGATGTTATTACCATTACCTCCTCCTTTTTATAAATGTATGCTCAGGTCAAACTAGGGATTGACTTAATGACAGGTCATCTAGCTACAGAATGGAATCAAATTAAACTTTCACGTGGAAATTCTATGGAATTACCGTATTTTAGATTTGAAAATACAAAATAAGGCGTCAAATAAAATCAAATCCCTTTTCTATAACATTGCGAAATCTGCCTTATCTAGCGTATTTGACATTAAAAATGTTTATAAATCTACAGTTTCAAATGTATGCAAAACAAAAGATTGTCGTATGAGTTAAAATTTAATAATTATACAATCTCAAGGGTTGATTTCAAGTAATTATCATTTCCACTTATAATTAAAATTATGTCCAAGGAATAGCCCTGGCTAAAATTAATTTTATTTTTAAGATGAGTTCGTTAGGGTACCTAAAGAGATCGATACTGAAATAAATTGTTTTTTATTCCATTAAATTTATTATATTATATTAAATCACAAGTAATTTGCCTTTAAATTCCGGATTTTATTGTCATAATTCAGGTTGATAACCGATAATCATACGAAAGTGTTATTATCAAGCGCAGTAGTTTCTACTATCACCTCTTGCGATAATGCATCTGTCTTTGGTACTACATTCTGTTTTCTGGATACAAAAAACAACAGCAAAACTTAATATATTGTGAATTCTTTTAATTTTTTATTATTCAAATTTATATTTATATAATTTTTTATTATTCAAATGTATATTTATATAATTTTTTAAAATGATATTTATATTAATAATAATACATAAAATAATATCAATATTAATATCAATGAATTCCCTACCATAAAATGTATGGATAGAAAACACTTTTCTAAATTTCAATAGATTACCTTTCATGTTTCATAAACGCAATAATAAAACTTGGGTTTATATTGTTTGTAAACAAACGTATTTCTTTTCAAATAAGATAGCCATGATAAATTATTATTATTATTATTATTATTATTATTTTAAAGATATTCCTACTCCACAAATGCAGGTAACTCCAGATGGAGGTGGCAATCCTACCTCGGGATGACAGCCTGGTATATCTTCTAAAGTTTAAATAAACGCATTCATAACCGAATAACTATTTAGATGTAATTTCAATTAATATTTATTGCTAATTAAATATGCGTAATTATTAATAACCAGTTCCTAATCAACGTATTTTGAAGATTGGTTAATTGTATATGGTTAGACATGATGTATTTTACTTCATTTCTAAAATAAGAATTTATCTTTAATCTTTTTTAATTACATTTATTTACTTAAATTTATCTGTTATGCAAGAATTTAGTTAATTCGCCTAAAATATTAATATAATAAATAATGCATATGTTTTGATATATCATCTCAAATGAATCGTTTCTCACTCTTTGCATTGATGTCCAATGAAAAGGACAGTAGAAGACAAATTATCAGAACTAACATGATGAATTCAGTTGATTCTAGTTCGGTGTAAAGCCCGAAGTTATGCACTTAAATAGAGAAGCAATTCTTGTTCATTGTTTGGACAAGACACTAGAATAAATTAAAGAAAGACTCCCTAAATTGTGAACTTAATGTATTTCAATACAAACATTCAATAGAAAATAATCGTTATTTTAAAAGTATTCCGTGTGAATATGTTTCAAAAAGCACGGACTCACATGCGTTTTGATATCTTTTCTGGCCAAAGACAGAAAAATCATTTATTAACAGATCCATATTAACAGCTGCTCCCCATGTTTATTAATATCTATCAATATCTTTAAATTGATAATGGATAAATATAAAATTTCTACTCAAAAAAACACCTTAAATTCTATTCCAACTATCGGCATTTATTTTATAATTCTCGATTTTGAGAAATCAGAATATCTAACAAAACTCTTCCTTCTCTCTGACGACTTAAATGTATTATTCCAAGAAACCGACTGTCTTTAAAAAACAAATCATTCATTCAGATATATATAAAATGTCAAAATTAATTTGATGTTAGCCATACAACATAAGTAATTTATTAACGTATGGTTAATCAAATTCAGAACAGCAACAAATTATGAAATGTTCATAAAATGAGATGTTTCATCAGGTTCGATGTTCCTCTTTATTCGGAAGTTTTGCTGGATTTTTTGGATATCTTCTTCTTTTTGCTAACTGAAAATAATAGAATTAATAATAATATTAATCTAATAATATTAATAGCATTATTAATAGTAATAATCATTCCAAAACTCAAATTCATGTTTCAACAACATCAATGTAGAAACGAAGATGTGTATACAACCTTCCAAGCATTTTTCTTCGCCTTTAATCGATTTGCATCTCTTTCCTTTGTTGCACGACTTATTCTACATGTATAAGATATGGATAACTTTATTTTAATGTTATTTTTAGGTACTTTAATGTAATAATTATCTCTTAATCGGCAATACTAAAGAATGTTTGTTAGTAATAATTACTAACACCACATAAACATTTCTTCTGAACAATTGACCCCGGTTTGCACGGGAGATATTCTAGGGACAATCAAAGCGTTAATATAAATCAATGTGAGAATTAATCGCTAAATCTTCGTATAATTGTTTATTTCATAATCTAAACGAAACATACTTGGTAAGCAAAAGTTGGTGGCATCTTCATGTATCATATCACAGTATTCGTGCTTTTCACACACCTGACCCTTGGTAAATAATGATTGCGATTTCATAAAGGTCTTCTAAATTAATTCTAAATTTTACACCGTTTTGAATGTTAAATATCAAATCGCCTAATTAAATAAAATATTATTACGATTTGTAAGAGCATTCCGATGACCAAATTTGATCCACGACTAACCATTCCACAAACGCAAGGACTAATGGGGCGACCGAGTTTGTCCTTCTCCATCTTTTCGCAACGATTCGGTACTGCATTTAATAATAATATAATAATAGTTTACAGCGGATTAACCTTTAATAGCCAAATTAACTTAGTTGTTACAAATTAAATTTAACTAAATTAATAACCTAAGAACAATGTGCACATAACTTTATATAACAAATATTAGAGCTATCGTCATAACAGAAGGTCCGTTTGATGAAATACGTTACTAATGTAATAGTATCATATTATACATAGAATTTGTTTATAAATCGTGGTACTAACAACTTTAAAATAACGTGTCTCACAATAAAAAACACTTAAGAGAAACTCACTTTTAGTACATTGCAATTTGCCATTAAAGTTCCTGCAGTATTGATTATGGTCGCATTGCTTACCCTGAAATACAAAAGATATTTCATTATTTTCTCATAATAATAATAATAAATATTATTATTATATTATTATATTATTATTATTATTATATTATTATTATTATTATATTAATAATAATTATAATAATAGATATTACATAAAATTTCACTTACTCCACAAATGCACCTTGGTGGATCATTAGCCCTACCAGTGCAATATTCTGATTTTAAAAGGGCAACATTAAATGATGACATTATTCTTCATTACGCAATTTTCTCAAAACTTACTTCCTAAGCATTGGTTGATATTGTCTCCTCTAGCAATTTGACAATATTCGTTATCTGCACACTCCTTACCCTTGATAAATAATAGCATGGCCTCGTAGTATTTTCTAAACTATTTATCAGCTTCATAATTTATATAAATGTCGTGAGTGATACCAAATTGAGAAATTGCTTATGAGCACGTTTTAATGAGCATACATATTATTAAAACTGATCAGTGACTAACCCAGGCACAAATGCAAGGACCTATTGGTAATCCAAATTCGTCTCTCTCCACGACTGTGCAATCCTCTGGTCCTGCATTGAATATCTATCTTACTACTTAACCGCTTAACTACGTAACCGGATTAATAATATAATAATAACTAATATATGGATAGTAACATACATATATTATATTATATTACCTATATGTATATGTATATTATGTATTGTAAATATATTTAATTTTTTGTTATTTTTATTTTATAATTTTTTTATTTTACATTGAAACAACTTAGAGAGACTCACTTTCGACGCATTGTAAGACGCCTTCAACTTTCTTGCAGTCTTCCGTGTGACGGCATCGTCTATCCTGAAAGACAAATACCATTTTTTCATTTTGTTTAAAATTAATGACATCGATAATAAAAATAATAACAATAGTAATAATAATAATAGTAATAATAATGATAATAATAATAATAATATTTATATTAATAGTAATAATGAGAAGAAGAAAAGTACATGTTTGCTGGCATAACTATTAGATTTATTTAATTATTAAATATGTAATATTTGAATATTTTACTTAAATTTGGCTTACTCCGCAAAAGCAGTCCCAGTCGTCCTTAACCGTATCGCCAGTACAAAAAGGATGAACTGTTTTTGAAATAAAATAGTATTATTATTTAATCTCTATCATCTCCGAATGACTATATTCGTCAGTTAAATGTTATATTCACATTTAAATTATTTCTTTGTTGTTATTTTTTTTCAAATACATGAATTACTTTCACCAAATAATTAAAAAAGCAGAAAGATAAAATTAGGAATTAGGAATTAGTAATACCCTGTCTGCAGTAATCAAAGGAATCGCCTCTCGGCATCACGCACTCTTCGTACTCGTGGCATTGCCTTTCCTGTGAGAGGATTATAAATCAATGACATGATCTTAGATAAACTTATACTTATTATTATTAGATACTTATACTTATTATAAATTATGTTATTATTTAATTGTGAACATCGGGAAAAAAATCAAGTTGCTTTGTCATTAAAAAAAAAGACCAAATATTATTTTGAATTTTAATTATTATTTAAGTTTATTATTACCCCGCATTTGCAAGCAGTAATAGGTTGATTCCTCCAATCAAATTTCACCGAGCGACAAGACTGTAAATCGGCTTCATGTAAACAAACACAACATAGTCATCGATTTAATAGTACTAATAATATTGATTATTATTCTATATGTATATGAAGTACATACATGTATGTATAACATAAAATGTCATTTATAGCATTCATATGACACATAGATAATTATACTGATGATTTAAAAATGATTTAAGCTTACCATCTTTACAATTAGTTATTGTTAATCTGGATTAATAACAAAACTTATTATTTCAAAAAATACCCTAAAGGATCAATATTGAAGATTAAAGGATGATTGTAGTGGCCGTAATCATCCGTAAATTATAATTTCTTGGCATTTAAAAGGTTAATAGGAAACAAAAACACGATAATTGATTATCAAATAACGGCATTAATCAGCATTAACATGCGATTGAAAATAATATACCATACCATTTGCAAAACCCACAGGCAGGGCAAGACAAATCATCAACACTATCATGGTGCGGCTTGGTATTCCATTTCTAATAGTATTCACCTTTATATAGAAAAGTCGTGCAAGCTTAACATTCAACAAAAATTATTAATTTTATCATTAATTTTAAAAATAATAAAAGTCAATGTAAACAATCGATAAAATATCGCAACACAATGTCAACAGGAATGGTCACGAAATGAAGTTTGTCTGTGTGTATTTCGTGTGAAAAACCATATTATAACGATGTGCCCATTTTAACTCCACGAAGAAAGACTTTTTATCCATTCATGGATTCGATTTATCTTTTGTCGTGAATTTAAATGTTGTTTGCATACATTTTAACGTTGTTTTTATTTTTCTTAAATAAGCAAAAGGAAAATATTTAAGAATTAGAATTTCTGGATATTATATTACTTAAGAATTTCATTATTAACTTGTTCTAAAATTTTAGTTAAACCATATACTGCTAGTTAGCGAATCGAGAAAGATCTTACTTCACTCAGATCATTTAGGTGGACTTTGTTTTCAATTTATAATGTATAAAGATTAATCTAGTTTAATCTTGTGATAATAAATTCGTCATCAGGCCGACCCTGTCTCTTAGTTTTTCTAGTTTAGTCTAGCGACCTTCTGAAAATTCATCTGTGCTAAAGCATTGACTTTTAAACTTCAATCATTTGGTCGCTATGGTTTTAAACACGATGTTTCGACATGTTGAGATTAGCAAAAAAAAAATTGGAAATCAAATAAAATCTGAAAATATATTATATTGAATTGTTAAAAGAATTAAATATATAAAATTATTAGAAATGCGGATGTTATTTCAATTTCCTCTTCCTTATTTATAAATATGTGCTGAAGACAAACTAGGGAGTGCCATGAGGACAGATCGTATTAGATTTCAAAATACAAAATAAGGTGTTAAATTAAATAAGATCCCTATACTATAACATTGCGAAATCTGCCTTATCTAGCGTATTTAATATTAAAAATGTAAATATAAATCTACAGTTTCAAAGATATGCAAAACAAAATATTATCGTATGAATTAAAATGTAAGAATTATGCAATCTCAAGGGTTTGCATACCTATTAGCAGCGATTAGTTCGTTAGGGTACCTAAAGACAGCGATACACAAATAAATTGTTTTTTATTGCATTAAATTTATGTAATTATATTAAATCACAAATAATTTGCCTTTAAATTTCGGATTTTATTGCCATAATTCAGGTTAATAACAGATGAGCAAACAAAGTAAGGAGTTTATTGTCAATCGCAGTAGTTACTATAATCTCCTTTTGTGACAATGCATCTGTCTTTGGTACTACATTCAGAGTCCTGGAGATAAAAACAAAAAAGCTAAAAGAAAATATTAACATTGCTAATATATTGTGATTTAGGAATTCTTATAGTATTTTATTAATAAAAATGATATTCCTATTATATGCTTATATCGTCTTCTTATTAAAAATAATATTTATATTAATAATAAAATAATATCAATATTAATATCAAGAAATTCTCTAATATTAATAATAATAACGTTGTTAATAATAATATTATATAAATAAATTATTATATGTAATACTATAATAATATTTTTTTAAATCGTGATATTAACAACTTTAAAATAACGTGTCTCACAATAAAAAAAACAACTAAGACAAACTCACATTCATGACATACCAACTTGCCATCAACGTTCGCACAGTATTGATCATGGTTGCATCGCTTATCCTGAAAGACAAAAGACATTTCTTCATTTTCTCGTCATAATTATCTTTATTATTATTATTATTAATTTATAATAATAATTATTAGCATTAGATAAGATGTTACTGACTTCACATATGCACACTGGAGAATCTTTATCCGGGTCACCGGAACAATACACTGATTTTTAAACGTTTATGTGAGAAAAAAATGTCAAACTTCATCACCAATTGATAACATTATTATTATTTCGCAATATACTCGGAACTTACATCGCTCACAAAAGCCTAAGAATCCATCACTAATATCACAATATTCGTTCTTTTCACACTCCAGAAAATCCTTGGTAAAAAAATGATACGATTTCAGCATAAAGTTTTCTAAACCATAGTGTCAATTGGTTGAGTGTGTAGGTGGATGTGTTATTATCAATAATTGATCAAGACTAACCCAGCCACAACTACAAGGACCAATTGGAATTCCATATTCATCTTTTTCCACACTTGAACATTGTTTCAGCTCTGCAATTAATATTAATGTTAAGTGACCTCACCTTTACCAAATGTATGTATATATTTCGTTGAAATTTCATCTTTTCGATTATAACGAACTAGCTTATCTTATATATCACCGGATATATATCTTTCAGCATTCAGGATAAAGAAACTACTATGCTACTAAATCTTTAGTCAACTTCCTCATGTTACTTCTGAAATAAATCAATGCTGTCTTCCTGCGATATCCAAAGAATTCGTACTCCAGTTCGTGAAGAATTTATTAAAAAATCATTTTTTAAATTTAAAAAAATAATAAAAAAAAAACAGTCATTGTGAAGTGTTTAGACCCTTTCTGAAAGACATGCTCCTAAAGCATCTCAACTCAACTTTGAGGATATCTTCAAATCACTCATTTAAAAAAAATGTTATCCTGTGCCAAATTATTGTCAAGCCTATCATTGTGAAGGGACATATCTAAACTTTGCATAAAGTCCTTGAGTTGAGATCACTCACGTCCGATGATTGAACAAGGTACATGAGTAAATGCAGAACTCAAAGCAATTATCGAATGAATTAATTTTCAGTCTATATTAATTTTCACAAAGTCAACAGAAAAAATCACGAGTCGCTATTATCCTGTACGACCAAGATTTTAAAAAGGCATGGACTCGTGTATGAAATATGATCCTTGTATACAATCATATTTTGTTTTAAAATCGTGGTTGCAGCAATTTCAAAGCACAACAAAAGCAGCTAAGAGAAACTCACTTTCGACACATTGTAATTTATCCTCAACTTTCTTACAGTCCTCGTTATACCCGCATCGCTTATCCTGAAACACAAAAGATATGTTATTATTTTCTCATAATAATAATAATAACATTAATAATAATAATAGATATTTTATAAAATTTCACTTACTCCACAAACGCACATTGGAGCATCAGTCTTTTCACCAGTGCAATATTCTGATTTTAAAAGGGCAACATTAAATTATGACATTATTCTTTATTCTTCATTATCATTCAGCAATTTACTCAAAACTTACTTCCTAAGCATTGGTTGATATTGTCTCCTCTAGCAAGTTGACAATATTCGTGTTCTGCACACTCCTTATCCTTGATAAATAATGGCATGGCCTCATAGTATTTTCTAAACTATTTATCAGCTTCACAATTTATATAAATGTCGTGAGTGATACCAAATTGAGAAATTGCATATAAGCATGTTTTTAATGAACAGACATATTATCAAAAATGATCAAAACAGTGACTAACCCAAGCACAAATACAAGGAGCGGTTGGTAATCCAAATTTGTCTTTCGCCACTGAGTGGCAATCCTTTGGTGCTGAATTGAATATTAATGTTACTACAGATTAATAATATAACAATAACGAATATATCGATAGCATTTTATTTGTAATATAACTATTTATTTTTAATCTTTATTTACAAGAATTTAGGTAAAAAAATCTTTTAAAATATCAATCGAAAAAATAATACATATGTTTTGATATATCTTCTCAAATGAATCGTGTAAACTCACTATCTGAACTATTTGCATCGATGACCAAAGAAAAGGACAGTAGAAGACAAATTATCAGAACTAACATGATGAATTCAGTTGATTCTAGTTCGGTGTACAGCAGGAAGTTATGCACTTAAATAGAGAAGCAATTCTTGTTCGTTGTTTGGACAAGACACTTGAATAAATTAAAGACTCCCTAAATAATGAACTTAATATATTTCAATACAAACAATCAATAGAAAATAATCGTTATTTTAAAAGTATTCCGTGTGAATTTGTTTCAAAAAGCACGGACTCACATGCGATTTGATATCTTGTCTAGCCAAAGACAAAAAAAAATCAATTATTAACAGATCCATATTAACAGCTGTTTTGCATGTTTATTAATTTCTATCAATAAATTTAAATTGATAATGAATAAATATAAAATTTCTACTCAAAAAACACCTTAAATTCTATTTTAACTATCCGCATTTATTTTATAATTGATAAATATTAATATCTAGCAAAACTCATTCTTCTTTCTGACGACTTAAATGTATTAATCCCAGAAACCGATTGTCTTTAAAAAAAATCCCTTATTCAAAATACATTTAAAATTTTAAATTTAATATGATTGTAGCCAGACGATAATGATATCATAATATTAATAATAATATTGGCAAAATGAGTAAATAGCATTTAAAAATTATTTTTCTTGTTTTTCTTTTAAAGGGAATAACAAACAATACTTAGATTAAGAGGGAGATTTATTTTATTTAATAGATATATAATAATAAAATAAATACAGATAAAGCTATAACTCATTCACTTTTTTTATACAAAATACCCAACAAAAATCCTTTCATCTTTAAGATGTCAAACACTTATTATTTCGAATAGCAATATTGAATATTACCAATATAAAAAAAGCAGTCCATTTACTCAAATAAATTTTTAATTACAAAAATAATTTCAAATAATAAAATATAATTACAAAAAATAAAAAAAATTTAGCCCGATACCGTTGATGATCGTAATTCTACCAATATTGAGTTAACCTTTCACTTAACAAGCAGTTAGAAAGCAGTAATTAATTATTCATTTGTATTGTTGTTGAAAAGATAGACAATAATATGCACTAAATACTAGCAATAATATACATGTACGTATGCAAATTATTAAATTGCATTTTCATTTAAATTTTTTTATTTTGACAACTAGATTTGATTTTAAAAAATATTATTCATCGGCAAAAGGATGCGAATAAGTGGACAGAGCCTCATGGTGTGCGGAACACTTAAGACGACACCCAGAGAGTTGCAAGACTTACAAAGCAAATAAATACTGTAAATGCTGTTTTAGCAAAAGTAAGGAGTTTCGTTTAATTCAAAAAGTAAAATAATAAATATCAAGTTATTTTTCTAAATTATTTTAATCTGATTAAAATGCATAAAACTAAAAATCAGCTAAATACAAATATTAATTCAGAATCTATCCACTACATCAATTATTTTTATTTTCAGATTAAAGACGAGAAAATGAGAACTAGTGAAATTTTCTTATCACGGTACCAGGGGGTGCTATATAAATGGCTATCGATTATGAGTGTCTTCCCATTTTTCTAAGATACGAAAGGATCAATCGTAAAATGATTTCTTAATAACTTTAGAATTCCAATTTAGTATTACGAATTTTTTTGGTGAAACTCTAGGGAATCCTAAACCTTTCCCTTGGCCTGTCACCGAAATTTTAGGTTCGTTTAATTTTACAAGCCTGAGAATATTACTTAATATTATTAACAAACCAGAAAATACTTTATTATTAATAATAATTTCCAATAATAAAAGTTGATTGTCATGTAAAAAACCCATGTCTCTTCCTATATGCAATCTCACCTAAAAATATCTTTTACAATATTCCTAAAGAAAATTGTCCCCAATTTGTGCCCATCCAATTCTCGGATAATCGTACAAACTTGAAAGTGAAACTTAAGTGTTATTAGAAACGATGTTTGATTAGATGGTTTGTTTATTTCTATTAAGTAATTTATTAACGTATGGTTAGTTAAATTCAGAACAGCTTCAAGTTATGAAATGTTCATAAAATGAGATGTTTCATCAGTTCGGTGGTCCGCCTTATTCGGTATGTTGAACATCTTCTTGTTGGGTACTAAAAATAATAGAATTATTAATAATATTAATCTACTAATATTGATAGAATTATTGATAACAATAATTATTCCAAAACTTAAATTATTTTAATAGCATCACGACGATGCGTTTACAACCTTATGCAATTTGCTTCGCCGTCAATCAATACGCATTTCTTCCCTTTGCTGCAAGACTTTTTCTAGATATGTAACAAATGACAAACTTTATTTAATGTTATATTTAGGTATTTTAATGTAATAATAATCTTTTAGTTGGAAATACTGAAGAATGTTTGTCAGTAATAGTTACTAACACCACATGAACATTTCTTCTCTACAAATGACCCTTGTTGCACGGATTGTACTCTGTGTACAATCAAAGAATTAGTAAAAATCAAGGTGAAAATTAATCCCTAAATCTTGGTATAATTGTTTATTTCATAATCTAAACGAAACGTACTTGGTAAGCAATTGTCGGTGGCATCTTTAAGTGTAATATCACAGTATTCGTGCCTTTCACACACCCGACCCTTGGTAAATAATGATTGTGACTTCATAAATGTCTTCCAAACTTTACAATGTTTAAAATTTTTATAATAAATTCATAAATTGAATTTGAATACGATTTTAAAAAGTATTCCGATAACCAAAATTTATCGACGACTAACAGTTCCACAAACGCAAGGCCCAATAGGTCGACCTAGTTTGTCCTTCTCCATATTTTCGCAACTCTTCGGTTCTGTATTTAATAATAACGTAATAATACTTAACAGCGGATTAACTGATAATAGGCATAGCTGGCAAAAATATTAGCTCATTTGTTATTAAATTAGTAACCAAAGAGCAATACGCACTTAATTTTACATAAAATATTAGAGCATTAGTTATTACCTTCTCTTAAGACTCCGTTTGATGATTTCAAATACATTATTATTATTATTACCACTAATAGAAGTAGTAGTAGTAATAATACATACACATAATATATATTTATATTATTATTACAATATTACATGTAGATTTTTTTTTAAATCCTGATATTAGCAACTTTCAAATAACTTGTCTCACAATAAAAAAAAACAGGTAAGAGAAACTCACTTTCATCACATTCCAACTTGCCATCAACGTTCCTACAGTATTGATTACGGTCGCATCGCTTATCCTGAAAGACAAATGACATTCCTACATTTTCTCCTCATAATTATCTTTAATATTATTAATAATTGATAATTATTAGCATTAGATAAAATGTTACTGACTTTACATAAGCACACTGGAGAATCTTCAGCCGGGTTACCCGCACAATACACTGATTTTGAAACGTTTTTATTTTAATGTTAACCAGTTTAATCTGACATTTAAATTTAACTTAGTTCTCTATTTTTAGGATATAATTCTATTAATTCAAATATTTATTATATTTATTATACTTATTATATTAAATATTAATAGAAACTAAATGTCAAAATTAATCATCAAATTAACCAATTATGATATTATTTTTTATTTCTAAATTTTCTCGAAACTTACATCGTTCACAAGTGCCGATGGAGTATCCTTTAGTAATATTACAATACTCGTGCTCTTCACACTCAACACCCTTGATAAATAATGGTACGAAATCACCACCATGTTTTCTGAATCATAGTGTAAATTGGTTGAGTTGGATGGGGATGGGTGGTAGGATTTATTTATAGATGGAAGGAAGGATAAGATGGACGAATGCGTGGATGAATGAATGGATGGATGAGCGTATAAAGAATGAAGCGCCTCATTTTAATTAATTAAAACTTTACAGTGACATAAATGTCATGAGTAATTGAGAAATTACATACAAGCTCGTTTTTTAGTGAGTAGATAAATTACCAGTAATTGATCGATACTAACCCATTGACAAGCACAGGGACGAATCGGTATTCCAAATTCATCTTTCTTCACTTTTGAACAAAGCTTCGGTTCTGTATTTAATATTAATATCAACGTTAATGTCACTTTTGTACATTCATGTATAATTCGTTGAAATTTCTTCTTTTCGTCCATAAACAACAAGTGTATCTTTATATATATCTAGATATATTTTAGCACTCAGGATAAATAAAATCATATACTAAAACTTTAGTCAACTACCTCATGTTACCTCTGCATTAAACCAACACTGTATTCCTGTGACATCCGAAGAATTCGTAAACCAGTTCGTAAAGAATTTATTAAAAAATTATTTTTAAAATTAAAAAAAAACGTGATAAAAAGCAACAGCCAATTAACACAACATATAATGGAAAAGAATTCAGCTACATTTAGTAAGTAACATTTATAAATGCTGAGTTAACATATCCCATAGCTTTCTGGATCTTTCATAAATCATGAAGCTTTCAAATAGACCTTTATTTAATTTTGGTTAAAAATTAGTTAGTAGCAAAATTTTAATGAAATCAAAGGGCTGCAGCTTAAACAAGCATTTGCTGAGAAAGGGAACCGAAACCTGCTGCAATATTTTATTATTGATGTTATATCTTAAAATCTTTGTGGCTTTGTTTAGCACTTTTCTGAAAAACGTGCTCCTAATGCATCTTAAATCATCTATAAGAATTTCTACAAATCACTCATTAAACAAAATTGTTATCCTATGGCAAAATATTGTAAAGCCTATATCATTGTGAAGAGACATGTCTGAGCTTTGTTTAAACTTTCTTTGAGTTGAGATCACTCACATCCGATGATTGATCAAGGTACAGGAGTAATTACAAAGCTCAATGCAATTATCGAGTGATCCTTGTGTGCATACAATCATATAATGTTTTAAAATCATGGTAGCAACAAATGCAACTAAGAGAAACTCACTTTCAACACATTGTAATTTGTCCCCAACTTTCTTGCAGTCTTCCTTATGGCTGCATCGCTTATCCTGAAATACAACAGATAGTTCATTTATAACAATAATAATAATAATAACAAAAATAGATATTGGATAAAATTTTACTTACTCCACAAATGCACATTGGAGCATCAGTCTTATCACCAGCGCAATTTCCTGATTTTAAAAGAGCAACATTAAATGATGAGATTATTCTTTATTTCGTAATTTACTCGGAACCTACTTTTTAAACAATAGTTGATATCGTCTCCTTTAGCAATTTGACAATATTCGTCTTGTGCACACTCCTTATCCTTCATAAATAATGGCATGGCTTCATAGTATTTTCTAAACTATTTATCAGCTTCACAATTCACATAAATATCGTGAGTGATACCAAATTGAGAAATTGCATATAAGCATATCTTTAATAAGTAGATATTATGAAAGCTGATCAGTGACTAACCCAAGCACAAATACAAGGAGGGACTGGTAATCCAAATTCGTCACTATCCACTAATCCACATGGCTGTGATCCTACATTGAATATTAATGCTACTACTGCTTAATTATATAACAATAACTAATATATTGAAAGCATTTTATTTGAAAAATAAGTATTTATTTTTAATCTTTATTTAAGTATGTTTATCTAAATTTCTCTGTTATACAAGAACTTCGTTTAAATTATCAATTGAAAACTATTACAAAATATAATACACATGTTTTGATATATCATCTCAAAATGAATCGTATTAACTCACTCTTTGAACTATTTGCATCGACGTCCAATGAAAAGGACAGTAGAAGACAAATTATCAGAACTAACATGATGAATTCAGTTGATTCTAGTTCGGTGTAAAGCCCGAAGTTATGCACTTAAATAGAGAAGCAATTCTTGTTCATTGTTTGGACAAGACACTTGAATAAATTAAAGACTCCCTAAATAATGAACTTAATATATTTCAATTCAAACATTCAATAGAAAATAATCGTTATTTTAAAAGTATTCCGTGTGAATTTGGTTGAAAAAGCACGGACTCACAAGCGATTTGATATCGTTTCTGGCTAAAGAAAAAAATCAATTATTAATAGATCCATATTAACAGCTGTTTCCCATGTTTATTAATATTTATCAATAACTTTAAATTGATAATGGATAAATATAAAATTTCTAATTCAAGAAACACCTTGAATATATTCCAACTATCCATATTTATTTCATAATTCTCGATTTTGAGAACTACAGAATATCTAGCAGAACTATTTTTTCTTTCCGACGACTTAAATGTATTATTTCAAGAAACGGATTGTATTAAAAAAAAAAACAAATCCTTTATTCAAAATACATTTAAAATTTTAAATTTAATCTGGTGGTAGCCAGACAACATTGATATCATAATATTAATAATAATGTTGGCAAAATAGGCAGATATCATTTATAAATTATTTTGTTGTTTTCCTTTAAAGACCAGGAAGTAATGAACAATAATTAGATTAAGAGGGAGATTTATTTTATTTATTTTATTTAATAGATATATAATAATAATATAAATACAATTATAACTATAACTCATACACTTTTTTGTATTCAGAATACCCAGCAAAAATCTTTTCATCTTTCTGATGTCAAACATCTATTATTTCGTAATATTAATAATAATAATAAGAATAATAATATAAGTATGTCTTTAAATATTTATAATTTAAATTAAATTAGTTAATAAATATTAAATAATTGGCCAAATCGACATAGATATGTATCGTGAGTCTAAAGTGATGTCACAACGATGTCAAATCATTTGGAGCATTTCCCTTGTAAAGTTCAAGGTCATCTTTGACGACTGCTAGATTGTCATGACCCTGTTGACCTTTGCCATCTTCTTTGACCTCCAAATCTTCGAGTTGGCGAGGTGTCACATACTTGTACATGTAAGACATGATGGCGAAAACGACGGTCGTCACGTACATAAGACCAGTGTACAGGAAAAATTCCACAAGCTGATGGTAACAGATTTGAAAAGAAATAGTGAAATAACTATTGTTATTGTTGCATGAAATTTTCTTGATATTAAAAATGACTATGTTTTTAAAATATGGAGTATAATATCGGAATTTAAAAATCAAACGTCAATTTTATTGGATTTGAGCAAGATTTGGCATAACCACTTTAATAATAAAGAATAGTATTAACGTCTCGGTATTAAAACGATGATGATTATAAAGGTAACACTAGTTTTTTATTAATATTATTATTATTATTATTATTATTATTATTATCCCTTAATCAACGTATGCTTATGGAATAATTAATCAGTTAACATAAACAAGTTGTTATTATAAACTATTAATTAACAACAATTACTTCGCTCATTCCTCCTGCAAAACTCTCAACCAGAATTATGATGATGTTCCCAAAGCAAACCGTCAACAGCCAAATGGAGGTCAGTATGGATTTCATAGAAGGTGGAGCCTACAGTTGTTGAGTGGTTAATATTAACATAATAATTATTTATTTAATTTAACTAAATAATTATTTTATTTTATTTAAATTGTTAAATTAATCAATTATCATATTTTATCTAATTAATTATTTGAATTAATTTAAATATTCAATATAATAATTATGCCAACCTAATATATCTATACTAATCATGGCTATGGATATTATAAACACCAGTGTCATCATCATCATCATCATTATCGTCGTCGTCATCACCTGGGTATATGCAAAGGACAGTCCGGTCACAGAGAATAGACATTCTCCGAAAGACATGACCACGAATTGTGGAGTCTGCAAAAAGATGTTCTTAGACCAAGGTTTCACTTCGTTGATTTGCTTCAACACCGTCTTCAAAAATCACAACACATAATAATCTTTTATAATTGATGTTTATTATAAATAAAGTTTGAATAATTTCAGTAAATGAATTGGATTTGTTTTAAATTCCCTCAAAAAATGAGGGGGAAAGTCGATTTATAAATATTTTAATCGGGTTTTCAGCTTTACCTTATGTATTTATTTATTTATTTATTTTAATATTTGGCCAAACGTTTAAATTTAACTTCAAAATCTAAAACGTTAACTTTTAAGATTTGAATCAATCAAATCATACGATACCTTCCCGTTACTATTTTTGGCCAACAGAAGTAGATCGACTGCACCATTTTTGGACTCTACCTTGTCATTCAAACCTTCTGTTTTATTAGTCTGTGAATCTGTGAACTTGACATTGAAGCTGAAAAGAAAGAAGGAAAGACAAATATCAAACGAAAAAAAAACAAGCAATATTCAATTGTTACGAAACTGATAATTTCAAATTTATCTAATGAACTCAAACAACATTGACTGGTCAGGGTCAGGGGTTAGGGTTAGAATTAAGGTTAAGGTCAGGGTTAGGGTTACGGTCAGGGTTAGGATTAGGGTTAACATAAGATTATGGTCAGGGTTAGGGTTTGTTGAAATTATAACTATGCAACTATAAAATTACAAATTAAATGCTCAAATCATCATTTTAGAAGACAAACTCGGCAAATATGAGTCTCTTTGCAGATGACGATACAGTCTCCGATTTAATGCCTTCGAATTTCACTTCAAAAATGTCGTTTCCTTTCTTGGTTTCCAAATGGACTCCTACCTCTCCAGAAAGTCCGTTGAAAACCCTGTCGTTGGATAATATAAATTATTCATGGATTCAATTGTGAATTTTAAAGGGTTTATTTTAAATTTTATTTTCAGAATAACGTATAGATACAGACTAAACATCGTATAAGAGAATTGGATCAATATCATGATATTGTATGCTCGATGTGTTTGTTTATTATACCCGTAATTTATTGCTATTATTGTTATTATTATTATTACGAAATTATTAATAATGACAAATTTGAATTTGCCTGGCCATAGATTCTCCTTTGTCTGTCTGAACTACGACACTCTGGTTAAACTGTTGAGGTTATAAACTTTAGTTCATGGAAACATTATAAACTTTGGTTACTATGTTAATATTCACTTGAAGGACCACGAATTTGAATACCACAGATTAATCTTTCTTACGGCCGAAGAAATTATATCGCGCATCATTTCGTAACTATAAACTTCTCAGTACACGAAATTATTACGACAATCTACATTTTGTCACATTAACTTTTGCCTTAAAAAGCATTTAATGCTTAAGTTAAGGAGAACATAGTATAATATCAAAACGTAATTTAAAAAAGGTTATTTCGTAAGTGTAAGTAGCTGGCCTCCTAAAAAAAATTACCTTTACGATCCTATGAGTGGCCGTAATGAAAACTTGATAGGCCTCATTTTCGAAAGTAAATTTTTCGACCTTCTTCAGTCCATCCTCGAAGTCAACACTGATTTCAAATTCACCTTTTTTGATCACCTGATAATCACCTCCGGACTACAAAATAATAGGTCAAGTACTTTTATTAAATATGCAAAGATGGATGTACAGATGGACGGATGGATAAATAGATGAATAGCTTGATGAATAGATGGATCGATGAGTAACATATGATGATGATGATGGTGGTGATGATGATGATTCAAAATTTTAACTCCTCCAATAACTATTAATAACAACCTCCAAATCTTTTATGCTTGAGTTCCAAGTGGAACCGGGAAAAGTGCATGTGACATCGACTCTTCCAGCGTAACTGTTGATGATTTGAAATTTACTTTCGTCACTTTTCAAAGCTGGTGGTCTGTCGGTCTATAGTGTTAAAATATTTTAACTAAATAATCGATAAATTTTATCGAACAAACGTTACTTTTGTATGTTTTAAAGTATGCAAAGTTCGACAATCATGAATTTATTTTTCTATAATGTTACTCAAACGCCAGGTAATGATACCGTTTACGAATGATTGTAACAATTGATACTTCCTGAAATTTTAATTTATATATTGCAAAATTTTATACGACGCCAAGGTAGGTCAAACTTTGCTCGCCCTAATTTGTACCGCTACGCTAAAAAAATCAAGTCTACTTTTATAATATTTATTAATAGTAACTAAATTATTATATTTCTTGATGAAATGAAATAATTAAATCGTTTAATAAAAATTTATTAATTAAAAATGAAAACGATTTTCTAAATATTCTAACATCGATGGCTACTTGGAGAAAACTCGTCATGAGAAAAGCTGTGCCGGCCAAAAACATTCCTAAAGTCATCCTTTGCAGAGGTCTGTAATTATTATCAGCATATATACTGGATGATTTATTTACAATCATGTTAACTCAATATACGCTATAATCAACACTTCAAAGCCAAATGTTACGTAATCATCTTCTTATTCACTATTACGTGAAATGAGAAATTAAACACCTGTTAGGAATGTGGAACTTATCCAAGAGGGGATAAACAACGTATTCCAGGAAAGGTACAACCACCACTACTAATAGCGGATTCATGAACTGCAAAGAAGAAAACGCATCGCTATTAATATTGTTGACACTGTCATGGTATCACCATCGTACATTAAGTTCATAGCTTTGACATCTCAATCAAGAATTGACAAAAAAGAGTGTTCAGTTTTTGAATAAATCATTGGAAAAATTATTCTGTTAATTTCTTGAACATTTTACGCAGAATTTCTTGAATTTCCATGGATAAATTCGATTGTCAATTTCATAGCCTGAATTTCATCGTTCATTTCAAAACGCTCACCTGCATCATGTCTGGATAAACGGTGAGGCCTTCCTGAATATTGTCAGAAAATGTTGATTTATACAACCAGTAAAAACAAATATGTGCTAGAAAGATGAACAAAATGTTTTAAAATCCTTTTATAACATATAATATACAAGTGTAATAATTTTATGGTATTAAATGTCTAACTAACAAAATCTCCACTCATCTGCTGTGCTTGGAAAGTCCATTTCGAACCCTGGAATGCATAATTAATGCATTAATTAAATTTAAAAATTAAAAATTCAAGCGGAAATATCTTTAACTCTAACATGCAATTGATAGTATTTGTAGTAATAATAATATTAATATTAATGGTAATATATTTATCAATTAATTCGTTTATTTACAAAATTATTTACCTGCTATTGGCATTTCGTGTGCCAATTGTAACATTACGATGGAGATAAACTTTTACATTAACTCGTCAATGTCTTTCGTTTTAAAATTGTTATTGTAAATTAGAAAATACTTTAAGAATAGGTTATATATATAATAACTTTAAGTCAGTTATTATTTTGTTATTTATAATTATTTATTAATTTTGTGAAAACGCTCATAAATGTCAACTGTCGAAACTAACCAACTGATCAAACAAAGCCCAAAACACTGGCACAGGAATGAACAGCCACGCCACCCTCAGAACATCTTTGATGTCCTCGATGAAGGATTGCTGAAATCAAGTGCAGAAAATATTATGCAATTATTATGCAGGCCGGATGTTATTGTATAGAGACTGATAATTACGTCATATTCAGGAGCACCATAATCTATCCAGTGATCTTTTTTCTCAAAATGCGATGATTTTCTACACGAGCATTTCTTTCCGAGAGCTGTCTGAAAAGTCTCGAATTGTAGGAACTCTAAGCATTTAACGATTTGTGATCAATCGATGATAATTAATGAACAATCCCTTAAAAGTATACATAGTGTGAACTTTATAGACACCTGGATGCATCCAAAGAACTTTTGCAAAATGCTATCCCCTGGTGGATTCTTGACGTACCATCTCGTTCCGATTGAAAACAAAACTGGAAAAATAGGAAACATATTTCAAAAAAACGTTCATACCATATTTCTGCATACTTACCCGTGATGCAATATGAATAAATTAAGCTAAGTGCATTCATTCGAATGAACTATTAAGTTTAATTACATTAACAATTCCGCTGTGGTATAATAACAGAAGATACCCACTTATTGAAATGATCATCAGGATTGCCGGTATTCCAAAGCACAGGGCATAGCAATCCATTTCAAAGCATGTTACATTCCCTAACAGAATACGATTATTAAAAAGAAAACTTATCTTTATCAGAATAATATGCTTAAAATCAAAGTTAAAATCATTTCCAAATTTATTTTCTGACGACATGCAAACGATTCTACGTAAATCATTATCGACCTTCGCATTTAGACGATATTGGTGCTAAACCTATATTATTAACTTATCATTCTTTATTATTAGTATTATTTATTATTATTATTATTATTATTATTAACATTATTATTATTATCCTATAATATTATTATCCTATCTATATCCTTTACTCATACAAATTCTATTTTAAATGGCAATCTCCCGGTCTAGTGAATAGTAGCATGTCAATCAAGTATGGGCCACTAACCTCTTATGAAAGGTATGAGCAGAGTTGAGATCATACTGCCAATGTTGATTGTTAGATAAAACAAGGAAAAGAAGGAATCTTTTTGGCGGACCTGGGTATCCTTAAACTGGTCACCCCCAAATGACGATACGCAGGGTTTTATGCCCCCTGTGCCAAAGGCTATGATGATCAGGGCCACATAACATAACCATCTTTATGGGGTGAAATGTGTATATATATATATATATATAATATAATTATTATTAACGTGATTATAGTATAACTGTTTATCATTGATTTGCACATCATACAATTATATTAAAAGCTATTTTTATTATATTTATATATAATATTATTAAATAATTATTGTATTATACATATATTTATTTATTATAATTTTTTTATTATATGCAGTGGTTCGAACAATCAAACGTACCCGATGTATTCACCGGTGATTTTCGGTATGGCTGACACTGTCATGAGGATATTTCCACAGGCATATACAATCGAAACGTATAGAATCGTCCTATAATAAAGTTTTTATAATTTAGAAAAAGAATGCACATTGTATACATTCTACGAATTACCTTATCAACAATTAATTTATAATCGTATATAACGACTATTATTTATTATCAACGGAACTTGTAAACAACTTTACTTGTATTTTCCAAGCCAGCCGTCAGCTATCATGGCTCCTAAGAGTGGAGTCAGGTAACACAAGAGGACGAAGGTGTGGTACAGGGTAGTGGCCACGCTCGGGGATTGCCCCAAGCCCTTCCAAAGGTAGAAGACAAGAACGGCTGGAAATGCGCAAACAGGTAAAGTATTAGTTTATTTCGATTTCTATATGATTATGTTTAATTTCTTTTTAAACTTCCAATTTAAGCTAATATTTTAAATGTTATGTTTAAACTATTTTTGAATTTATATGCTGATTTAATAAATAAATACTATTAAATGTCTATAAAACTTCAGAAATTATAATCCTCGAAGAGAGAGAGAGAGAGTGATAAGAAAGCAATAAAGCCTAATTAGAAAAATCACTCGTGAATTCATAAAACGAATTGCTTCACGTGAAAACTATTTTAAAATCAAGAACTGTTACTAACGAGCATTCGTCATTTTACAGATTTTCAATTCGCGCAGGTTAGTGCAACTTTAAATTAATATTATAATTATATAATATATTATAAAATTAATTAGTATCTACAATTATTCATAAATCTTAGTAATCAGTCTTTTTTTCAATGTTATTAATACTTTTGATTTTAATAATTTTATTAATGCACTACAATCCAACAATTGAGACTTACCCTTCATTCCGTAAAAAGAAAATCTCTCGCATAGTTCGTTGCCCAAGATTAAGAACACGTGGAATGGATAACCGTCGAAATATCCCTTACAAAATATAATATAATTAAAGTCAATATTTAAAATTTAAAACAATTACAAGATTAAATCATAAATTAATCTTAAATAGAGATTTTTTAGATAAGAAATATGATAAAATGTGTTGATAATGATCAAGTATTTAATTCCTTTTACCATGTTTTAAAGTTTCTTCAATCAATCTTTGATCCAAATAGTATTCTCTACGGTGTTTATATGAATATGAACTCCTTAAATCATAAACTTGAAATTAAAATCCATTTAAAATACTAAAAAATATTAATGAAAAGACCTTTTTTATTAGGTAATTCTGTAGAAAGATAAACAATCGCTTTCTTTTGTTTGTTTGTAAATTGTCAGATAATTTACAAAATAATTTCAAAGTCAATAATACCTAGCCTCAGCCATATTAAATGAATGATAGCCGGCTGTGAAATGGGATTATTCTGCAGCACGAAATCACTTTTAAAGTGTGACTCCCATTCAGAGTCGGTTCTCGCTAATCACTTGAGTGACATTTCGTGAAAGAAATCGAACCGAAAAGGTGTTAACAGTTTCAGGAATGTCTTTATTTTATCACCAAATTATGTTTCTGATATCGAATAAGCTTCACTTCCTTTTTTTAAATTTGAAGGTCAAGCGAAGCAAACAGAAAAAGATGGGCAAGATTTGTGGATTTAGGATACTTTCAAGGACCCCCGGACATTCGAGCGGTATCTTATGTTATAAATTCGACATCAGGCTGAGAAGTCATCAAAGGAAGAAATAATTGTTTCGAATAAGATAATTAGAGAATATAATTTGAATCGTGAGAAGTTGAATATGGCATCATTTTTGAGAAAACTCGTACTATCCAAATTGGCTTTGTTAGTCAAGATCATTTGCATAACATTTAGACATTTTATTCGGTAATCGAAGCATTTGTCCAGTTAGAAAAGGGAAGTTAAGATAAAAAAACTCCTCAAATTCAATTTCTGCTGCTTTGTCACCTAAGACAGCCTGGAAAACTGAGCGCTAATTACCTTAAAAGCGGTAGTTTTTTTGTATAATGAATTGATTAATATTTGAAACAATCGTAATATTGCTACAAAAGTTATGTTTTATTAATAGAAGTGTGCTCTGAAGCTTTTAAAACAGAGATGTCACCCCAGTTGAGACCCATACAAGTGTGTCTTACATTGCGTGCTGCCATCATAATAGCAATGAAATTATGTATGATAATATATTCCATAATTATCTTTATTAATTTTCAATATATATATACTCATATATGATAAATCACACGACTGATAATTGAAATTCACATTAAGCTTATAAAGATTGGGATATTCTGAAATCCACGAACAAATTAAGTACAATTAAAGCAAATCACGATCCACTAAGATCTATTCTATAACAAGATCTTTGCGGGGTCATTATTACAAAAAAAGAAAAAAACGCAATGGAGATTAGATTCAAGGTGTTATTGTTTGCCATTTTGAATCTGAACAGCGGATGTAGCAAAATAATCGTATCTCCTAATGTCATTTTCTCGATCTTCTTATCTGGAACCTGTTATCGTCCTTCCCTATCAGGCGTCATAAAATTGCCACTCGAGTACCAGTTGAGATTTTTTGAACGAGCCATTAAGTCCGAGAAACAGCAGAAGGAACACAGTTCTTCTGATTCCCCTCTCCGCGATTTTGCCTGCATTTGATTGACAGCTTCATTAAAAATAAGTTTGTTGAGTTTCAATCCGGTTATAGTTTAGGTCAATTATTTTGTGTTGGTTTCGGCGATAAATTGAAATCGTTGCTAAGTGAAAAAAAATTAAACTTCACCCAATTCAACTAGTTAATTTTGTGAGCATCATTTTTCTTTTAACTATTTTATTTAGAACATCAACAATTACGTAACTCCTGATACCAAGGAAATGCTAAATTAATATCTATTTTCTAACTTAACCTAATGGCAATTTCTTAGTGGCTTAAGGAGATTAAAATAACAAGAAGTCACATTTTTGATTCACTAAGCTGTTCTATTAAATTATACATCCTCATTGTAAAAAAAAAAAATTAAGTGAAATACGTGTGCCAAATCCATAACCTTAAACTTTTTTACTTAACTAAACATTAAGCTTGCGAAAACATTTGTTTCAATTGAACTAGTCACGATCATAGTAATTTTTAATTTCATTGACCTGAAATAAGAATATTTTTGCAAGTTACTTGTTTTAATTGGTATTAGGTGGCCGAATCATAAACGTTGGTTTTGTACATAGCATATTGAAAGAAATCTTCATAATTTTTATTCGGTTAATTAATATCATTAATTATAAAATTTAGTTGTTATATATTTTGGAGAATGTATTTATACCAAAACAAATTAAATATTTTTACGTCCATCTTAAATTTGCATTCTTCCAAGGTTACCCGAAGGTACGTCGCTCGTTATCGACGATCGTTTTGTTTTTAGGATTCTCTTTTCTAACCGGCAGACATCTATGAAATCTTCTATTTTAAAACAAATTAGGAGGAATACATTAAGTGTTCTCTTTCCCACATTCGCTATTTGGGCAATTTACGCGGACTGGTCTCACACGAGAGATTACAAGCTTGAAAAAGCCAAGAAGCTCGAACAAACTGTATAAGGTCAGCCAATTTGTTTGAATGCCAAAAGTTTAGATAAAAAGTTCTGTATTCTATTTACGATTTTTTGGAACTCAAATATTGTTAACAACTGAATATTAACTGATGCAGTAATTATCAACGTGATTAAATAAATCTCACATTTTAAACTTTCATTGGAATCTGAATTTACATGGTGCTGCACCTAGAGTGCTTCTGCTAAATCTTAAATTGCATATTGACAGACTCTGAACAATGTTACTAGCAAATAGTCCAAAGTTGATGAAGTGAAAATAATGATTTCTCATTAGTGTTTTCAAATATATTGAGATGATGAAATGTTTATTTATTTTCACAATCAGTCATTTTTCTATTTCTGTTTTCTGGTTTGTCATTTATTTTTTCTAAGTTGTAGCAATGTGGTTCAAAATATTAATTTCAAGCAGCTAAATGCAGCAATTTCTTTGCCCAATCTTTTGATCATCAAATGCTTTCAAATTATTTTTTAGTGACAAATCATACTTGTTTATTTATGATATAAAATTATATTCTTTCATTAACCTTAATCAATTAGGCATGGCCTTGAATTGAGAAATCAATTGGAAGTCCTCATTTGACTGCAGTAAACAAAATAAACTTTTCGTGCTGCATGCAAGATCAAATTATGTTATTTTATGAATCCTAATTTAACGAATTAATTTTGCATTTCTCCAGAATGGCTTTCATTCGCAAGGGCGTACTTCTTAAAGAATGGCGTATAAAGCTGATGAGCTTCATAGTCATGCCTATTATAGCTTTTAATATCGGAAAGTTCATGGATGACATCGATCAAGAGAGATACCGTACTTACCACAACAGGAGCGCCCTCTACGGTGGCAGGAACCTGAAGCCTGGGGAGACCATATGGTAGATGATGACTACTTCGGAGATGCTCTTTGGCTTTTCGAATTTGACGAGTTTTGATATGGAATACAAATAAAGTTGTACGTTCGGGTGTTGTCGTTGTGGAAGGAGCTACTTGTAAGGGTATCATAAAGCAATTCAGCTTGACTTTGTGATCTTTGGTCAGTGATAGTGATAAGTTGCTGCTTGAGTAAAGATTTTATTGTGAGGTCTGTAAAATGGGATTGCTTTGTCGATCTGGATGTGGTCATCGGAATCGCTGGTTTGAGTTATTAGTGACTCATTTTGGTGAGTAATTGGAGTAGACGGAATTGAAACTGCTTTGCGCATGCAGCATTAGCCTATCAGGGTGGGGTACAAGTAGCAAATGTCTGATTTTTTACATCAAGAGGTTTGACTGAAAAGTTTATAGAGATAGTTTTCTATAGCTGTCTTTGACCACTTGCAAAGTCCTCTCCGTTGTCAGAGTAGTTTAAGTGGATTTGTTTGGTGCCAAGTTGTGTGGAGGCCTAACCACGAATTGATTTCTTCTAGCAAGAGCGACTGGTGGCCACGGATCTTGTAGCAAAAAGGTGGTGGTTGTTGATGTTATGTTTTGCTTATGATCTTTACCTGAACTGTTCAATGAACTAAATTGGCTGGGAACTGGTCAATTTTGTGATTCTGGTTACTTGCTTTACCTTACTTCATGATATTCAGCGTATGCCAGTCGGTTTTTTTTTTCATTTAATTTTACTTAATACAAACAATTACGTTTCATGACAATTGACTAAAGTTTGAAGCTTTTGCTTTTATAAAGACATCAAGACAGAATGGAACATATTTATATGTCTAGTGTACAAATTCATGAGGAATAAAATATCCACCAATTTAATGTCTTGCAGAACGCGAAAATAATTTCAGAATTAATTTAAGCACGAAAAGGAATAAATATTACGAATGCGTTTTAGCCATTTTTACTTTTTGTGGCAGTGGATGTTGGCAATTTGAAAATAAACAAGACGAAGCGTCGGTAAGCGATAAGTTATAAACTATATGTTATCAACTATACTGAAAAAGACTAGACAGGTATTAAGCGAAAGATTTTTAATTACATCTTGTTCGCACATTTCAGAGCAGAAACGATTATCTGAGACAATTAGCAGACATGTGATCAACGGTTAGTAGATTTGTTCTTGGAAATCAAACTTGGAGAATAACATCTGTTGCCTAATGGCAACTTTTCATGCGATCTTGACTGAAACCTAGCGGTTTTAAGCGCTGACTTGTCTACAGATCAAACAAAAAATAACATCAAAAACATCTACGCTATTTAACTTGAAAAGGAACTGCCATAAAAAGAAACCGATAGTAAAAATTCAATTGAGGATCGTTTGAGATTCTTTCAACAGATGGAATTTTAGTCTAACCGAATGAATACATGAATTCCAAAATACAGGACCCACGAGAGAATTAACTAAGTTCATTTCGACGCTTTGGCGGGCACGATTGAAAAGATCAGATATTGTATAGCTAAAGAAGTCTTACTGAACACTGAACTAAAATCTAAGACAGGCAACAATTTACAACATCTAATATTCTACCAGTGGTAAACAAATAGAACTTAAGTTACAGTAGAAATCCTACGCTTTACGTATCGTTCTTTACAAAATCGCAAGGTCGATTACAGCTTTAGACATGTGGCATGTGTATAAGTCGGCATACTGAAGACATTTTAATGACAAGAATGATTGCAATAAATAAACGTTTATCATTTCTCAGCTATGTAATTAAAACTTTAAATTTAAAACTGAAAATTATATGCGAATGTAAAGAATTTAAAAAAAAAAAGAACAAACCATGAATGACGGATGGTGAGGCTGTAAAATAAACTCAGAGTAAAGCTTGTTACAACTCGAGAACTTGTGTGATTATTGCACTTTATATTTACTCATCATATCTGACTCGCTAACTTCTTAGTTACAATTCTATTCCTTCCAACGTCTTTTTCGTCCAGGGTTTACGATTCTTACGAAAGTCCACCCTTAACAAAAGAATTTATTACATTCAAATTATAAAGAATAAGAAAACAAAAACAACAAAGACTAACAATGAAATTTATGAACCGAAATGCTGTGGGAGGAAATATTTTCGTTTAAAAAAGCCTGCCATTATTCCCTAGACAAACAGACATTCGACGTTCTGTTATTTATCGTCAACATATTGATGTCCTCAATGATATCAATGCAATGATATCGCTCTCTGTCTTCCTTTTACAAAATGCCAGCTCGGACTTGGCAAACACATCCATCTGGTGACAAGAAAAGTAAACCATTTCCAACTTCACTCTAGTGTTCACTTTAGCGACACTCGCTCGATAGACAGAGGTGAGACGACGGTTCTCTCGGGTCGATGTCATTCAGTTTAACCGCGATCTTCGTATCTTCTCCGGGGAGAAGCAGTCTCTCGGACCAGCCCGCTGCCTATGCCTTTTAACGGATCTATAGACTGGAACGCCTTATGTTTCTTCGTGACTCTAAGATCGGCTTCGGCATATCACTTAAAGATCCTCGTCTTCTGACGAGTGATTCGATTCATCGTAATGACGGCCGGCTGTAGATGTCTGAGACGGGGTACGTCTCAGGAAGACCTGAGAGAAACCGGGCCTCCTGAGTTTAGAACATTCGCAGGCCACTGTCACCTTGAAGTGACCCATCGTCCACGATTCTTCCAGCGAGGTAGTGGCGTTCGGCGTGCTTGAGATCAGCGGCAGAGGATTGCAGGCGCCCTCGTTGCGGCGCATCACGTTGACGGCGTAGCGTATCGGAGTGCACTTGAACAGCCCGTCCATGCACTGCTTGTTGACGCAGCGGCCGGTCATTATGTAGGCCGGGTAGGTACCGTTTGGCATCTCCTTCCAATATTTCTCCAGCTCGCACTGCCAGAGAGGTTTGAAAGACGACGGATCGTGTCGATGCTGATTCCTGTGCTTCCTTTGCGACGGAGTTTCGCGTTTGGATCGTGAATTCCCTTCCAGGTCTTGGCTTCCTCGACTTTTCGATCTCTTGTGCGACCTCTGCCTCTTTGAACTCTGCCATCGGGTATCGTCTCCAATACCCGACGTTGACATTTCCTCGTCTGACTCGAACGTTGTCGAAGGACTGCCAATGATTTCGTCGTCTTCAGCCGACCTGTGAGGTTTCGACGACTGTGAATACTTTTTAGAGGACTTTGACTGAACGTTCTTTTTCTTTTTGTGATCTGCCCTTTCTTCGTTTTCCGTCACGTCACTGTCTCTGGAGAGCTTCGGTTTGGAAGTGGGACGTTTGTGACGAGACTTGGCAACTTTATTGGAATGTTGTTTGTCAGAACCGGGGCGCCTGCGACTTCTTTGGCTACTGAAGTTGGGGTCGCTTGTTGTCGTCGTCGAGGTAGGCGACCTTTTGAGGTAGTCATTGTACGAGCCGACTGGATTTATCTGTTTCCACAGGATTTCCTTCGGTATCGGCTTGCAATGTTTCGGAATCTGAGGTTTAGATGGCCTGACCATGTCCGGTGCCCGGCGGATCCGAGACGTTTTTGTCGTCTTCTTGGTCTTCGGTCGACCAAGATTTCGTTTTCTTCTGATTTTGGCCGACGGAGTGCTCGGCGAGGCCAGATAAGATGTGGAGGACCGGTCTGGACCGTCCGTCCTTGAAACGACTGTTGCATTTAATACTGTAACCGGTTTGGGAACACCACGAGAATTAGCTGGATAATCGTCTTGAAATTCAGTTTCCATTCTTTCACCAGAGTATATAATTCTCTCCTCTGGCGAGTAAGACCACGATTTGCGATTGTTCGAACTGAACGTCGTGTCCTTTTGTTTCTCGACTTCTGAAATGGAATCAGTCTCGGACGACGATGAATACGAGAACAATTTCGAAGATCGAGGAAGTGGCCCGTGAACAAGATCTAAGGTTTCTAGACTGGCTGAGCTTGAGTTGATAGGCGATCGTCTGAGAGCAGACCAGTGAGACGAGCTGAAAGATCGCTGTGCCAAAACGACAACCTGCCAACGAACAAACGCACATAAGAGGTCCGATCAGTCTAGACTAAGAACTCGGGAGAAACATTTTTACATTCAAACGTGCATGAAATTTTGAATGTTTACTCGAATTTAGGACAAAATGAATTAATCACTCACAAGAAGACATGTATGTTTAACGTTCGCGTGTCTAGCTTTGTCTCGTTTAGAAATCTTTAGTATCAAAAAGGTCTCGTAAATCAGTCATTAAGGGCATTGTAAAATGTTACATTCGAAAGTTACAGTCGGTTGAACGCTTTTGAGAACTCGAAGGAGTTTCTTCTCCGTTCAGTTGTTCTCTGAGAATTTGGAATCATTCAGTTGCTTTCTGAGACGCGACAAACCTTTTGCCAAAGTCGCGGTATGAACTGTTATTTTACCGCTAAGGGCACACCTGATGGATGCCCCGATTTTATTGCTCAACCAGTTGCATGTACAGTTTGGAGATATGATGCTAAACCCGAATCGGTCGCATCCGAGAAAAAATTTTTTTTCAGAAAATGATTGATAGATAAAAGATTTCGAAAAGGATATGGAAAACGTTTTGAATCGGATGAGTGGAACTTTTCCAGGATCTAAGATTGCTGAGCACTGCCTACGATGTCTATTTTAGATAGCATATCGAAACCGGCAGACATTTAAGTTGCCCGCGTTTGAAATCTGTTTCATGTGGGCTTCCACTTTTTATCAGAGATGTTTTGGCTGATATTTTTCGACAGGCATTATATTTTAAATCCTCCCTTGTTTCCATAAATTTATAATTTGTTTCGACATGGGAAAATATGTTTTTAGACAAAAAAACAAACAAACCAGATTAAAAAGAATCGATCCTGAAAGATTTAGACAGGTTGCATGCACATCCGGACATTTTAACTTGAAAAGAAAATCAATTACGTATTTTAATGAAAACATTACGGACGGAATCTGTTTGTTGCCACTAAGGTCTTAATCATAACTCGTTGTCGTTGCCATCTCAGCCTCATCGTCGTCGTCGTCTTCATCATCATCATCATCATCATCATCATCATCAGAACATAAAATGCCCAGCCGTATTTTTTTGGTAATAAAAACAACAGGCGCTAGGATAATTCGAAATGGAGATGCAGATAAGTTTGGTTGGGAGTTCCTTTAATTTGGCTAATCTCCTCCTAAAGGTATTTAACAATTAGAATTTAAAACAAATGATTGAAACATTGATTAATGGTATGGACAATACCTCCCGCTTGTATTCCTAGTGACATTAAACAATCGATATTAGTAATCCGTAAAACAAAATGGCCTGTTAGAAAATATTTAGCCATAAACATCAACAGTTTAAATTGTCAAACTTTCAATTAATTTTTAATTTTATAGCGCTTAATGTCTAATGAGTGGGATCCCATCGTAATTGTTATGTTTTGTGATCGCGTTGATGGCATCACTCTCTTCATCTTCGTCGTCGTCATCATCATCATCATCTGGAAGCAGCGGTCCACTTTTCCGTGTCCGCCTTCCTTCGTTCGTCCTTTGTTCTTTCCCTTTTTTTCGAGGAAATTCGTCCAATAACAATAAATAAATAAAAAACAAAATAATAATAATAATAAAACAAAAATAAATGCGCACAACAAGCCCCGCTGTTGTGTATGTAACAATACTCTCAAGTTCAAGGCCGATCCTATAAAAACACTTCACTTACCAAGAAGCATGGAATGAAAGACATCGTGGAAGAAGTAAAAAAAAACCATGGCGTCGAACCAAAACAGTTCAGTCGATGGAGAAGATAAAAAGACGGATGAAAAAGATGTGGAAAGATGGTTTCTCCCCCGGACTGTCGAGTATCTTTTCCTTCGTCGTTCAGGGTCGATCTTCGATGGACCGGCATGTCTTAGTAAAGACAAATACTCGCTTGACAGCTCATTTCAACGCTTCGGTTTTGTAACGATTCTTCACAATCGTCTTAATAGTGATATTTCTCATAAAGGACTTTGTCTTTCTGACTTGACTTTGTACGTCAAAGCTCGACCAACGCTTTGGCTTTGCAACAATTCTTTACGGGCAACATCAACAACAAGCATCGTCTTAATGGTGATAACTCTCATAAAGGACTTTTACCTTTCTGACTTGATGTACAACTCGTTCCTGGCGATAATAAAACAATAAATAATGCTATCCTACGGAGCTATAAATAAGCTTTCAGTCTGTTTTCATGTTGCACTGATAACTCTATTGCTCTTGGATGATTTCTAGTGATTTAAGGAATTTTGTGTTAAAACATATGCGGTCACAACAGCGTAAACATGTACCTAAAATATTATTATATATGTTAATCTTGTTATTATATACACCCTGTTATATTATAATATATATATTAAATATATTAACCCTGCTATTAATGTCACTAGGTCATAGCTAGAAAAGATACCTTCGAAAGCGATATTCCAGTTAAGTTGGAACATAGATTAAATATTTCTAACCTAAGTGAGGAAGTTAATCTGGATTTCATTTTTTTAATGTTCCTACATGGAAATGCAAAGTTAAAGTTACGAAAAGTTTTGGAATTTGGAATTCAAGACAGAAAAAAAGAAAGCAGACGAATTTAGTGAAAAATGAAGCATCAATCACAATAAGAATAACAGATTCTGGAAATGCCTCTGGAATGTTGTAACCGCTTAAATTAAAACGAACAACCTTTCTTGTATCAGCCCGAGTTAATTTGAAGCTGTAACTAATTTAAGGTTGGAATTATTCGCGTGGTGAATAGGCCTGCGAAAGGATGGATTGTACTGGTGAATAGATTGATGGGTGGGTTGTGGGTGGCTGGCTGGCTGGATGGATGGGTGGATGGAAGGACGGACGGACAGATGAATGAATAAATGAGTGGGCGGAGAATAGCTTATTTTTAGATCAGATGGAAGATGCTCAGAAGTGATTACATATTTCCATCCTTCCTTGACACTCAAAGCAAGAGGTGAATTTCCAAATTGTGTCAATGGCACTTGAGTCGGGTCTTTGTTTGTTGTTGTTGCTGTTGTTGTTGCTATTGTTGTTGCTGTTGTTACCTTTTTTCTCTCTTGAGTTTTTTCGTGCTGCTAGGAAATGACTTGTGCTAGCTCAAGTGGAGGTGATATTTGAAAGGGAACGTGAAAACAACATGCCCGTAACCTGTTCTGATTAAAATAAATGATCGTAACTGAGAAGTTACAACGTACGAAGGATTTTTAAGATACTAATGAACAAATACTGTGAAACTTAGTCTGTTTTCCAGTTAACAATAAACATTTTAAAGATAGGAAAATGTAAAGAAGATTAAGGGCAAAGATTTCCCTAAATGACTTGAACATGACTTACTGACGAAATATCCTAAGAAAAGATTCTAAAAAATATGTTTTATCAAAAGCTTGATATACATCTTAATGCACGTAATCTCTCGTGTTTTTTTGGATACTATTATCATCAGACGATAAATGAACTACAAAGGACTCAGTTTGAGTTGCTATAACCGCCTTAAGATGGCAGGTTAGTTTGGTTTCTTTTTTCTTTGTTGTCTTGCTATTGGGTTCCTTAAAAATTCTCGAGGAAAACTTCGAGAGACTTGGCCTAATGCAAGACCAATTATCCGAGGACTGACCAAGGATTATGGGGGTCCCGTGACATTGACCTTCTATAATGAAGGAACAGCCAATTTGCCCTTAATGACCGAGTGTATTATGATTTTTTACAACTTGAATTATGGGAAGTGTCGATGCTATGGCCTTTGTTATTAACTGTGGATGAATTTTTATTCTGTAATTATGTTTTTATTATACTATAAATAATAATAATAATAATTCATAGACGATTTAAATGCTAACTAGTGTTAAATGATTCATCGAAAGAAAATGCGGGACATAGCTGTAGAGATATGCATTAAATTAAATATAATATATTATTATTATTATTATTATTATTATATTATTTTTAATAATCACATAATTACTTCGAAACCTTTGATTCTCAAATGACTCACCACATTACAAGCTTCTGTATCGCTACAAAATGAGCGCTAGAAGATGGTGGCTTAAAATGTTTATCATCAGCTTTGTTTTGTTTATTGTTTTTTTGTATCTTTGACTCTTGTCGTTATGTGTGTTTTGTTTTTCAAATGCTAGTCATTGACAGACGATAATTTATGATCTCCTGATGATTTTTGGTCGCTGATAGGAATCATGTAAGGAGTCTGGCGACAGTTTGATTGCGGTCGGTGAGAAGAATTGAGTAAGGTTGTGATGAAGATACTGTTGCGATGATTAAGATGACGACGATAACGGACGTCTATGATGATGGTTATTTATTTATGTATTTACTTATTTATTTATTCATTCATTTATTATTATCCGTTATTATAGGAATGACATAGATATTTTACGGGAAGGCTGTGAGGAAGATGCTCTTGCCATGATGAAGATGATGACAACGATGGTGATTATGATGATGACGACGCTGATGACTGTGATGGCCATTTATTACTTACTGTTTATCCGTTATTAACAAATTATTATTTTCAAATGATAGCAATAAAAGTAGATCCGTGGAAAACCGAACAGGTGGGTAGACTCGTTGAAAAGTTGACAAGGTGTTACTCTCTCCAAGCAGATGTTTGTCTGCATTTCGGGCATATTTTTATTTCAGTCCTAACGGGAATCTCTAGAGATGGAGTGAAGAGTCAAGGAAAAACGTACAAAGCATCGGTTGTACTGTATTACAAAACAGTACAGGCAGGTGACTTATAGAAGTATAAAGTTATATAAAAAGGAACATAGAACATAGAGTCGTAGACAATCATGGGACATAGAATAAAAAGTCCAAGAAATAATTTATCGTCTCAACCAGGGGGGGCCATCACAATCATGCTCTGTGAGGCTGTCATGATAAAGGAACAATCGCTATACTTCTAACAGTACTATCACTCTTATCATTACTATTATTGTTATTAACATTATTATCGTCATTATTATGTTTGTTGTTGTTGTTTTCGTCGTTGATGATGTTGTTATGATTATTATAGTTATAGTTATTATTATTATTATTATTATTTATTATTTTATTTATTATTATTGTTGTTGTTGCTGCTGCTGCTGCATTACTCATTACGAGACAACAGAGAATTAACATTCAGTCCAGGTTCCAGATTAAAAAAGACGAAAAGGTCTTCAAAGACGTCTTCGCGGCTTTTCCTTGTTCTCTTCCAAAGGCTTCCCTTGCATTGTTTCGAGTCCGATTTCATGCCTCATCAAGTAATCCAGGTAAGTCCAGGGAGAGAGTCACACCTGGATTGCCCAAAATATCGGCAGTACTTTTGTTTTGTATTACGGCTAGTCCACGGCTAATCAATAAATCATTCATGACATTTCTAAGGTAATGTGCAAAGTGGCCAAATTGATATATTACAAGTTCTGTTTATTTATTTATTTATTTTTTTATGAAGGTTTACGTCCAAAAACGTGATAGCAACTTTTATGCTGCAAAATAATAAACCTTTTAGGCGATAAAAATAGTCGACTTAAAGAAAATATAATGGGCTTCCCAAACAAAGATCACAGCCGAGCTTAATATACAATGATAGCCAACGTCTAAATATACAAAAGAGACAGACACCAATCTTACAAACATATGGATATACAAACAAACTTTGGAAACGACAAAAAATGCAAACCGAGCGTCAAGAAATGCAAGACGTATATTATCCTAGAGATGGCCTAATAACTGGAACACAGGCCATTGTTCTTAATTTCCAGGTAAGTCCTTGTTTCATTCCAAGTCGATATACAAAGATGGCGCCTTGTTGTGACGGCTTATTCGTGAAGACGCCGCCAACAACAACAAACAACAATAATAATAACAAAATTAGTTAATATAATAATAATGATATGTCATTTATATAGCTCCGTGCGCGTGACCTTCAGGGGCGCTGAAATATATGTTAATATTAATATATATTGTTAACATAGGTAGTATATGTTATATATTGTTAACATGTATTTTAACATAATAATATATTATTATTATTTGGCCTAGGAAGGCCTGTTGCCTGGAAAGCAGAGTAGGCTTCACGATATTTGTTAATACATTAGAAATAAATATTAATTAATAATATGTTAATATTAACATATATTACTTATTACATGAAAAACCTTTTTTTTTTTAGAAATTACAGGTAATTATCGAAGGAAATAGAATGGATTATGGAGATTCCTAAGATAATTAGTTTCTCAAAATTATCGTTAAACGTGTGGTTATTGGCAGTTCTTAAATATTTTTTCAGTGTTTATTCCTTTGCGAATTATTAAGGCTTCCAAATTTCTATTTTATTATTATATACTGCTTCACTTATTAATTTATACTATTAATATATAATATCTTTATTAGTACAGGTGCCGGTGTGGTTATGCATAAGCCGGCAAAAAACAACGAATTAGCTCTTCTCTCTCAAAAATATCCACTCAGTGCATAAAACATATCCTTGTCTTATCAATATCGGGAATATCGGCTTGGGTAGCAGACGTAATATTTGTTGTAATTATACTTATAAATACTATGTAATATGTGTAATTGTAATAATAATAATATTGTAATAGCGTATGTAATTGTACTTTTAGCTGTAATTGTAAATCCACGTCCATGTGGACATTCTTATCCGTCCATTCATCCATCTTTCTGCCCTTACACGGTTTTAAAAACGTTTTGCGTCGGACGTTTGGACAGACGTCAATCTGTTACTGACGTGTTTGACACTTTTACTTTGTTTTTCTTTCGCTCTCTGCCTCGAAGTTTGAGATCTGCTAAGTGGTGTGTCGATGCAATCTTAGCAAAGAGTTTTCGGAGTATAGTTTGAGTTGTGGTTTCATATTGTTGTTGTATGGTCAATTGTCTTACTATGGTCAATAGTACTACTGCCCTGCCATTGCACGCAAGTGTGTTTGTACGATTTCGAATCGACTTTAATTTGAGAAAAAAAAAAGAAATATAAAATGAAATAGTTATTCTGGAAATGAAATTGTGGTTAATAATAATAATAATAATAATAATAATAATAACAATAATGAACCCTTATGGAAAGATGGCAAAGGGACATTGGATCAGGGCTCGGGGGTTATCGACTCGAATCCTAACCATTAGACTGCTAGGGGAACATTTGGTTGCTTGAAACAACTGCTGTCTTAGAATCGATGGACTTTCCCAAGTTTCACGTCCAAGCAAATTCCACAGAATGTTTTTTTTTTTGCAATTGGTATTTGATTTGTTATGGATGGTTAAGCAGTTGATAGTCTGTCTTCAATATTATTCCGAATAAACTGCTTAAATTAAATCAACTTTTTATTCTTTTAACGATTTTTAAATGGCACGGGTCAAGCTCTGGAGACTGGAAAGGTTAAGTAATCTGCACTCTGAGTAGACATACTTTAGAATCTCGTCTAAGAGTCGAAGTAGTTTAAGATGATGACGATGATGATGATAATAATAATAATAATAATAATAATATTAATAATAATAATAGTATTAGTAATAATAATGAAAGAAAGTTTCAGTACAATCATATTATTTGTTGGCTATCTTTTGTCTTGGAAACGTCTGTCTCCTTAGACAGCTGTTTACCAACGCAACAGGCGTGATTGAGAGCTTTTAAAAACAGTTTTTCCAAAGAATATAAAAAAATCAAGAACTGTCTGTTCCATCTTTTCAACCTGCTATGGCCTATACATCTGATTCGTGTGTGTGTGTGGTTTTTTTTTTCTATCTAGGAATACTTTATGGTCATAAAGTTATTGTTGTTATCGTCGCTAGAGGGATTTTCCACGGATTGCGAAGGATTATTATGAATCATGGATTCTATTGAATTGATTGATTTTTGATCTGAAGATATCAGGACATCCGTCAGTGAGATGTAACGTAAGATTGCAACACTTTCCAGATGGCAGCATGAGCTCCGGACATTTGTCAAGTTCTGCCGTTTGATGGAAAACGTCACGGTTGAGTGATCCCGTAGGCGAGTAATTTATTGCGTTTAAATGGAATTTTGTTGCGAAATGCAAGAAAAAAAATGAGAAAAAAAAACATTTCGAATTCCGTTGGAGATTATTTTAGAGGATAAAAATATTATTTCATAAATTTAATTATAATCGGAATAAAGTTTTAGCTATCATCAGTTGACGACGGTGATTATGATTGTTATTATTATTATTATTATTATTATTATTATTATTATTATTATTGCTATTATTATTATTATTATTATTACAACTAAGATTTTTATTGCATCAAGTCAGTCGCTCTACAAATGATAAACAAGAGCACGTGCTGACACGAACATAACTTATACTGGGAAAGAAGCCCTAATGAAGGACAATTAGAAGTCCAATTAAATCAGATTTATAATCTTCGCTTTTATTGAAAAAACAAACATAAACAAAAAAAATTCCTTCAAGAGAAAGATTTTTTTGGCGCCCAATGGTAATACGGGGGTATGGGTTGATACGGGGACTATGGCGGTTCCTTTTGTACTCCAATTAAAAATTATGGATCAGTCAGTAACAATAGAATCAATCTTTGAGGAGCTGGAGTCAGGGAAGATGGTGAATGATGTGATGGAATCGTTCGTGGCCTTGGAGGATTGCAGATTAGTGCAAAGATTGATTGAAGGATTGAAATTTGACTAATGAATGACGATGTAATGCAAAAAACGTGGCAAGAATGAGGTCGTTTTTTGTCGTTTTTTGTTTGTTTGATTTTCTTTGAAAGAAATTTCAGACTGCAAATTAGTAAATCTACCGCCTTGACGATGGAAAAGAAATTGTAGTAGATGCTGGTACTGGAACCGAACTACTTGGAAAGGGTAGGGGGTGAAATAGTTTTGAGCTGCGTGTGAACTCACTCACTCACTCACTCACTCACTCACTCACTCACTCACTCACTCACTCACTCACTCACTCACTCTCAGCTAATCAATAAATCATTCATTCACATATTGCTTCATTGATTCATTACACATTGATTCAGGATTGACAAATTTATATCTGTTTAAAATGTTATTTATATTTATTTTTCAACAGCTATAATGAATGCCAGGGAATGAGGCTATGACGATGACGACGCCGATGATGACGACGAAGATGATGCTAGATGTTTGCCCACCTAGTTAGAACACTTTTTTTTTTACAGGATTTTTGCATAATTACACGTTTACTAAAACACGTCTACTTAATTATACAATAACAGGATCGTAATAACAGTGACAAGCATCTTGAAAGTAAGTAGAAAAGTCTGTCTTTAATACGAATAATGATTTGCATTTTATTGACTTAAATGTATTTTATAAAATTATAATTTAAAAAAAATTATAATAAACTGAAACGTAGCTCTGTACAGTAATGCATTCAATTACATTGCAACGTATTCAATCTTCTGGAAATTATTGTACGACCACCGGAACTCGATGGCAGGATCCACTTCAAACCGATGGGGTTCATGGGGCTCCCATTATAAGGTCGTTGTCATAGCAACCCGAGAAGCCGTTAAGAAGAATCAGGCGTGAGATTACCGAGCCGACGAAATAATAATAATAATAATAATAATAATAATAATAATAATAATAATATTAATAATAACATAAATAAATAAAATCAATAATAGATTTGTAATAACCTTATCATGGTGAAATTAATGTCATTATTATTAATAAGAATATGATTTTGATTGAATAAGAAAATATTTAATATTTCATATATATATTTTATAATAAAAATTAAATAATTTAGTCATAAATAATAAATAAATGTTAATTAATTCTGAGAAATGATGTGAATAGGATAGGCATCTGCTGCTAGACATTGTAGCACATTAAAGAAGATTTTTAAGGAAATAATAATAATAATATTTATTTTTAAATGCATAAAATTGAATGAAATAAGATTTAATCTTCTGAAATCTGAAACAAAAAAATATATAATCTTTGATTGATTAGTGCCCTGAGTTAAATTTGGACATCCTTGGAAAAACTAACGTTTATTAAAATGTTTTTTTGTGTTTTTAACGTAATTTTCCCGCTCAATTAAAACATATTTTGTTTATAAATATTGTAAAATATTTAAAATAACTGAATTATGACGATTATTTGAAAATATTATCGTGAAATTAATTAAACGGTGAATTAATTTATGATGCGTGCCGGCCGTAATATCGCTTACAATTGAATGATCAGCGGATTGAAATTCTGATATAAATTTCTGTTCATTCATTCATTTTTGAAATAATTCATTTCAATGATTCTTGCGAATTCGAAATAATTATTAATATAGTCTGAACAACTGCCTCCAGTGTAACCAGTGTCCACCGTCGTGAGGTTACTGGGTTCATGGGAGAGAGAGAGAGAGAGAGAATGATGCTGGTGGTGAGGAATGGGTGCCCGGCTCAAAGCCTTCCATTGGCCGGTCACTTCTGCGCGCCACGGACAGCAGCTGACCGAAATTGAAAAAGGAAGATGAGGAAGATGCTGATGGAAAAAAGGGAGGGTTAGGGAATTTGTCACAAGAGCCATTAGCACGCATGATAATAGGCTACCCTGGACGGAAAGCCAAGTCCTGTTGCTTGTCCGACTGCCAGTATGGCTTCCTGTCCGCCTCTGTCCTGCTGCAGACCTGTAACGGGCCATTGTCTCCAAGAGGCTACTAATGTTCCATTCTCCCTATTGCCAAATGGTTCTCGTCTACGCGTCTTTCCTTTCTATCTTACGTTTTATTGCATCCATCTTTCAGTCTACGTTACAATTGAAAGTCGTGCCTCTTTGAGACTCTTGGATGGATGTCGGGAAATGGAGGATCGAGTTTCTATGAATTTTTTTTTTGGTGTTTGTTGGAAAGAAGAGACGTTTTGTTGTTATTATTGTTATTGTTATTATTTTTATCATTATTATTATTTTTATCATTATTTTTATTTCCAGGTTCGAGTTCTTGAGAGGATTCGAATGAATTTTTCATTTATTAAATTAAAATATCTTTAATATAATTTTTATTGACTTCTACATCTATTCTTAACAATAATAATAATAATAATATATATATATATATATATATAATAGCGTAATTGTTATTTTAGTTCTATTACGCTATTCTTCACGAAGTTGCCATGGTAACGTCGTAGCCCCAAAATGACGGTCGAACGACAGCTGTGTTGCCCCTAGGCTTGCCCTATCTGTACCCCTCTCCCCAAAGGAATGAGGGCTTTTGTTTGATTTTGGAATATTCTGAAATTCTTGAACGAATGAATGAATGAATGAATGGATGGATGGATGGATGGATGGATGGATGGATGGATGGATGAAAGAACAAACAAGACGTCAACGTTCTCAATTGGGCGCTAATTATTCTATTCAATGGAGTTCCTATGTGACAAGGTCATGACGGCTTTTACGATGTACGACGATGACGATGGTGACGACGACGACGATGATGATGATGATTATGACTATCTCATTGCTTGAAGGCCCAGATATTTTGGAATAATGATTTTAATCTTATTCTTCGAAGAAAACAAAAAAAAAACTTTTTTATTCATTTCGAAACAATTTCATGCTGTAAATGCCATCGGCATCGTCGTCGTCATCATCACTATCTTCATCATCGTCATTGCCGTCACCATTGCTGTCATTATAAGTACATAATTTATTAAGTTGCTATTCTTTTCACCCCACGCCTGGCATAGAAATCAAAAATCATTAACCGGGTCATTTAATCCGCCTAGAAAGGTCACAGCCCGAGCCTATAGCCTTGAGGTGAGGTCAGTCGTACCTTAACAGGTAGAGGGTAGGTGGGTGGATGGGTGGAATGGATGGGATAGATACAGATGAAGGTATTGAGAGATGTAGAGAGGGATTTGGAGGGAAAAAATTAAAATATACCGGGTCGTTCAATTCGATCTAAAAAGGTTATAAACCCTATGCCTAGAAGTCCCAAGCCTTTGAGGTGATGTCAGTCGTGCCACAATGGGTAGATGGTGCCTGGGTGAGTGGCTGGACTGTAGGGGAGAGATACAGGTCAGGACAGAGAGAGAGAGAGAGAGAGAGAGAGAGAGAGTGAGAGAGAGAAAGGAAAAAAAAGGCATTGAGACTCGATGGCAGGAGGACAAGTGAATGAAAAGGCGATTTCGTAGCTCGGTGCTTTCGCATTAAGTTGGAGCGGGTTGTTTGAATTGAAAATACAGAGTTGCGTAGCCGTTGTTGTCGTCGTCGTCGTTGTTGTTTCTGTTGTTGTTGTTGTTAGTATTATTACTAGTAATTACTGTTACTACGTAGTGACTGCTGCTATATCACTAAATAAATTAGTAATAATAATAATAACAGAAGAGAAAAATTTGTATATTGATGATGATAATAATAATAGCAATAATAATAATAATGATAAACTGGTTACCATAGTAAAACAAATAAAGATTATCTTGGAGATATGCACTACAAGGATGGGCTTTTGTCATTCAAAGATCTTCATTCAAGTCGAAGACAACTCGAGCAATTGGAGACGCGAACATCAAAAGACGGTCTGTACGTCCGTCTGTCCTCGCGCCGTCGAAGGAACAACGGATGATCGATGGCTCCCGTCAAATGCCGATTTATAACTACATCGTCTACAAGAGTCTTAATAATGACGGTGATGATGATAGTGATAGCGATGAGGATGATGACGACGATGATGATAAAAATAATAATAATAATTAATTAATTAATAAATATTAATAAGGGCATCCCTCTCGCTCATTCACACACTCTCTCTGACGTTCTCGACTCCAATAATAAGCATGTCAGGTTGATTTATGTCATTTGAAATATTAGAAGGACCACAGAAGAGCCATTACGATGTCCAACTCTTCAAAAAGGCCATATCTATTCTCTTGTCACTGATCGAATTTATAACCACCATGGTGATGATGATAACGATGATGATAATGATGATGCTGATGGTGATGATGATGATTTTGTGGTGGTAACGGTAGTGGTGGTAGTTGTAGTAACGATGATGATGATGATGATGATAGAAATGGCTGTAATGAAGATGATAACGACAATGATTTGTAACGACAGTAAGATTCAGGAGACATGTTATCACCTTCATTATCATCACCGTCATCATCATCATCATTATCATTATTTCAGAAGCAAATAATTGCGTCTTATATTTCGTTAGTGCTAAGGTAAGATAAAAACCTAAATTTAAATATATAATACAATATAATCTTATATAAAAATTGGAGAAGTATTTTCGTAAAGTCTGACCTGAATTATGCAGAACCAAGTGAACCTATCTTTTGCATTGACCATGCTAGGATGATTTTCATTGGAGGTCTGAATGGATGATGATTTTGGAAACTCAGAAGAGATTCGCAGAATTCACTTCTGCCCGCGGCTCGCATTCGGTCGTACGGACTTCATTGCAGTTTTTGTTGTCGTTGTTGTTGTTGTTACTGTCAATCTCGTCGTCGAAGAGTGTTGACTTCTTGTACGACAGAAGATTCTCTTTCTTCTGTGCTTCTGCAATTCCGGACTCTAAAGATAAGCCTCTCTCGTCCGCTACGTGCGATGCTGTCCAGATCGCAATGGACAAAGCGAATCGGCTGACGATAGCCAGACGTCCCTTCGAGGTACCCGGACGGGACTCGAAGATGTCCGTGGATTCCGATAGATTCGGACAGAACTCTATCAAAGCGTGCGAGGATGTTTGTTTGAAAAGTCTCAGAAAGCGATTATAGGTATCGAGCAGAAATGCCGCTATTGCCAATACTTTGAATGGCTGGTAACTCCAGAGAAGCATGAAAACAAAGCTACGAAAGAGTCCTCTGACAGAGAGACGAGATTGAAAATGAAGAAGTCCAGATGACATATTGAAATCATGTGGGCTACCATGCAAGGCAGTCGGTCCCCGGTTCAGTTACACGATCATCGCTGGGTCGATTCTGGTACTATCGAATTCAATCGGACCTCTACCTCTACTCCTAATCTCCTTTACGTTCTAACCTGTACAGCCAGGTGTACATCTGCTGGTAGAGTCGAATTACCATGCGATCGAACGAACGAAAACGAATGACTGAACTTAGAAACTCATCTTCGCGCATCAGAAACGGAACATAACGAATGGAAACATACAAAAACAAGGACGAGACAAAATTTCTAATCAAATGAAAAAGTCAACAAAAGGGTCTCCTTGCTTCTCTTCTTTCGAACAACAAGAAAAAAATCAGTTTAAAACTGGAAAATATGAGCCGTCGACTCAACGGATCGCTGGAATATATACGAGTTCGGCTCGGGCGCACAGACGTCCGTCCGTCTGTGTGCGTGTGCGTGCGTGTTGATGTTGTTGTCGGTCTGTGCTCGAAGCGTACGTGCACTTGTTTGCTAATGTACGTGTTTGTCAGTCTAGTGCGCCGACCATTCATTTGAATTCTTTGACGAGAAAGTCCCATTTGTCATCTATTAGTTTCTTCTCACTTGACGGCTCCGATCTGAATTCGACTTCGGTCGTTCAAATCTATCAAATCCAATTCTAAGCCATTCCTGTCAGAGCGTCCACGGTTTGTAAATACTTGACAGCCGCTACCTGTGCTTTAATACAATAATGGCATTATTATCGTTAGTTATATCAGTATTATCTTTAATAATAACTATAATAATAATATTAATAATAATAATAATAATAATAATATTTTAATACTACGAATGCAACAGTTGTTATTATAATTATTATAAATTATATTAGCATCATGCATTTTATTTGTTCAACAGCAATACCCAACAACAATAACAACAACAACAAATAATAATAATAATAATAATAATAATAATAATAATAATAATAATAATAATAATAATAGTAATAATAATAGTAATAATAATAATAATAATAAATGCTTATTGTAAATACGAATCGTAAATTGAAAGTTATTGTGTTCGTCCGGAGTAATTTTTTTTTTATAAGATTTCAATTCACGTTCGGTGAATTTTTCTGAATACCTCAAGTCATCAGTTTCTATAAAAAGGAGCCCTGACCACGACAATGGTTTATTACGATAGGTAGTATTTATATTACCGTGTTTACTGTTATTATTATTATTATTATTATTATTATTATTATTATTATTGTTATCATTATTATTATTATTATTATTTTGTGGCTAGCGGACCGATTACATAATCGATTAATAGGACACGGCTTCGGGCTTGTTATTTGAGAACATTTCAAAGAAAATATATAAAAAGGATTTTAAAAGAAAAAAGAACACACAGGTTGAAGGCCTTTTTTTTGGGACATCTGTATATTATAATTTTATTTGTTATTATTATATACTATTATTATTATCTTATTATTGTAATTGTTATTATTATTATTATTAATCTTATTATTACTTTTATTATGATTATTATTATTAATATTATTATTATTATTATTATTATTAATAGTAGTGGTGGTAATTATATTAATCGATAAAACTATTTAAAAGTACAATTTAAGTCTCAGTTTGAGATTGAAATGCAGACAAAGCCTGGTTTTCTGCGCCAGCAAAGAACAACAACATCAACAAGAGAAACAAAAACACAACAAAAACAACAACAAAAACAACGACCACAGACAGAAGGACATTTAAAAAAAATTAGTGTCAGACAAATTTCAAATCGATGATTAATTCTTACTTCTGACTTTCTGAATAACACCTTTAATGTCTACTGCCTGTTGAATGAATGAATGAGTGAGTGAGTGAGTGAGTGAGTGAGTGAGTGAGTGAGTGAGTGAGTGAGTGAGTGAGTGAGTGAGTGAGTGAGTGAGTGAGTGAGTGAGTGAGTGAGTGAGTGAGTGAGTGAGTGAGTGAGTGAGTGAGTGAGTGAGTGAGTGAGTGAGTGAGTGAGTGAGTGAGTGAGTGAGTGAGTGAGTGAGTGAGTGAGTGAGTGAGTGAGTGAGTGAGTGAGTGAGTGAGTGAGTGAGTGAGTGAGTGAGTGAGTGAGTGAGTGAGTGAGTGAGTGAGTGAGTGAGTGAGTGAGTGAGTGAGTGAGTGAGTGAGTGAGTGAGTGAGTGAGTGAGTGAGTGAGTGAGTGAGTGAGTGAGTGAGTGAGTGAGTGAGTGAGTGAGTGAGTTTATGATTGAACAACTGAATGTATGAGTGATTAAAAGGTGGACATATCATAATTTCTGCCAACACCGAATAATAATAATGCCAATAAATATTATTGGAATATGGCGATTAGGTAATAATAAAGCAGTAGTATAAAGCATAAAAATAACACAATTACTTAGAATTAATTCCTTAGATGGCGCTGTGAATCTGATCTTCGCATTTTGCGGTGAAAGAAAATGGAAGCTCTAAAACTAAAACGAAAAAACACCTCATGAGGTATTTGTCCTAAAAAAAAAAATGTTGATCAAAGCATTGGACTTTGTCAAGTGGTCAATCAGTCATGGCAGTGACATTGCAAAACAATCCAAATCTTGGACTCTTGTGGACCATTACTCAGGCCCAAAGCACCGGGATAGTCTCCTTCGATCCACGAGATCTTTAATCTGAGAAACCTCTTTTATGTCGGATCGAAACTTTCCAAGAAATGACTTAGTACCGTCTTAGTTCCGGCTTAGAAGCACAGGCTCCTGTCTCGGCAGTTATTTACTATAAAAAAAAATAGAATAAAATTCAAGATCAGTTTTTGTCAAATTAGAAATTATATTGATCTATTTAATTATTTATTTTCTTTTCGAGAAGAAATTTTTATTGAAAATAGTTCCACCCTGTTGAAATCTATAGGACGTCTGATAACGGCCAAATCGTTATATTTGATCGATCGACTCCAATAAGGAGCATGCCCGGAAGAGAGAGTTGCACACGGCCAATCCGATGGAAGGATGGACGGACGTACGGATGGATGGAAAGATGTTTGATGGATGGTGGGATGTCAGAATGGACTGGTGGATAAATGGATGGAGAGGTGAAAGTATAAAAATAAATAAATAACTTAGTTAATTAATGGACGATAGTACTAACACAAATTGGTCCAAATCAAATGAAAATCGTGCATAAGAAGATAAAGGTTTGAGTAGAGAAGAAGAAAGAAAATGACGTTTGCATATTTAATTGAATGAATCATCAGCTTTTAAGGACCCTTCTTCCACCCAAGCCCCAGAGAGACCCCTCCCCTTGTGTATAACCACACCCCATAACTGTGGAACATTGCACATCATCGGCCCGCGATACACTTCGATTACTTGCGCACAATTGGATGGAAGCAATTGCATTTGTGGAAGCATCAGATGCACGTTCCATCGTCGAGCTGGAAACCATGACTGTGGAAAACCGGCGCCCCGTTTCTCTCTCGCATTTCACGCCACTTCTCGAGTCTCAGAGAGGCGAATGTATTGGAGAAGCGTCGAGAGCTTGGAGACAGGAATTGCAAGATGCTTTCCAGTCCAGATGGACATTCCACTGTAGCGACCTGAAGCCGTGAAGAGATATTTTAAGAGATATCTGATCCAGGCTAAAGACTGAAATGTGAACTATTTCATCTTGTGTCAGAAACTGATTGCTTTTCTATGAGGTTTGCACGGTTATTGTTACATTAGAGAGTCTTTTAAGTATTCACGTAATGTCGGAGATGGAAAGATAATCTGATCTTGCGTGGTGTTCTTGAGAGATTGAAACTTTTGGTGAGTTTTATAAATTTATAAATATTTTTTTAATTTATAAGAATTAAAAAAAAATAGATTGATTTATTAATCCCAAGTTATATGTAACTATTTCATTTAATTATTAACATTACACAATTTAATTCTTATAATTGGTATTTCGGACAACTCAACTATTTAGGAGTTGATTTCATATTGATTTAAATTTTGTTTTATAAATTTAAAATCAATTTAATGTTAATTCCGTCGTAAATTGCGAATTGAGATCCAAAAACAATTCAAGAATCCTTTTTAGGTTTTGAACTCGGGACCACAACATTTAATCAATGCCGAGGTCATTTCGGTGCATTATCTGAATTAAAAAAGAGATAAAAAAAAATAATTTCAAATATTTAAACAAATAATTTATTTTTATTTTTTACCAAAAAGCTGAGAAATTGTTCGACAAAAGTACTTTCAAATCATCGTTCCACGTTTTTGCAAGAGAGCCATAAATAACGCACGGCATTTATAATATAATTAAATTTAAATAATATTAAATATAATTTAATTTAATATCAATTATTAATTATCTATTTATTAATTAATTAATATTGGGGCAAAAATTCTTTAATTTATAACATAATATATTTTAAATAATATAAATTAGAATATAACACAAGATAAATTATAATTTAATATAATTTATTTTATAATAATTTAATTTAACAATGAGGCCGGAATAATTCATTTCAACGTGGAACGACTTGTTTTTCCAACGAGGAAAACATCACAGGAAAACCATTCATTTGATCTGAGCATTCATTTTCTCCACTCCTTAATAACTAACCAGCCGGCACAAGAGAAAATTAATGGTGCGATCAACATCTGAGACATCTTTTCATGCAGGCTTGGGGCCGATTTAACCCTCTATGGGTATGAAATCTTGAATGGGGACGACCCGGTTTTTGGGTAGACCCCTCTCCATCCATTTCCCAAAGAGACTAGCCAAAATAAAATCGATAAATATTTATAAATCGTTTTTTTTCGATTTATTTTAGACCGAAATCAATCGGAGAGAGACGAGTTATTTTTGGCTTCCGAAATTTCCGCAACTCACGTGAAACACCCGAAAACCCACCGAGGGTTGCACCTCTATCTTTCCGTGAAACTTGAAATCAAAGTAGGACCGACTTCCTCCGCAGACGATTTCGTCTCGTCATGGCCACTCATGCGGAACTGGTGAACGAATTGCCTCTGTTAGAGAGAATGTCAACCTCAGAGCGTATGAGGTTGGCCAAGAAGAGGCGCTCTCAGCAACTACGCAAGTACACCCAACTGGAGCAGAAGAGGGAGAAGGAGTTACTACAGCAACAGCAACAACAGCAAGAAGACGACTTCTTCTCCAACAAACTCCAAACCATTGAACCGGCGACGCAGAAGTTGAAGGCCAAAAAAGTCTCCTTCGTCTCCAGTGTTATGCTGCTCGAAGCTGGAAATAGAAACGACATTAGCGAAGGTTGAAATAATAATTGTTAATTATAGTTAATAATAATGATAATAATATTTATAATAATAATCAGTGCCCATGTAGCTCACGCGCACGTCGCTTTAGCGATTGATATATTATTATTATTATTATTATTATTATTAATATTATTATTATTATAAATCCTTGATTTTCAAGCAAAATAGAAAATATTGGCGGCACGATAATAATAATAATAATAATAATAATAATAATAATAATAATAATAATAATAATAATAATAATAATTCCTCCCATACTAAATTATTTAAAAACCTTTCACTTCAACTTGCTGAAATAAAATACATGTTTCTAAATAAAACGGAATTGAGATTTGGAATCGAAAAAGATAGAAAAATGAAAACAAAAAAATAGAAAGATTATTCCGCATTCTTTGCTTCTCGACGCACGAAATTGGATTAAATTATTCGCCCACGCCATTGGTCATGCCCTTTTCAGTCACGTGCTTGTATGATGGACTTGAATTTTCTACAGACGAAAATTATGTAGCACCTACCACTCCTACTTTACTGTTTGATGGAACCTTCATGCCATTCGAGCCTACAACACGACCTTACCTCATCTCGGCCTTATCCCTAACCCCTAACCCTAAGACCCTAACCTCAACCCTAACCCTATACCTCACCTCAATCCCTTACCTTGGACTTGATTAGCTCTATCAGTCTAGCTTTTCTATGCATAACCTCATATTGTAAAACCACGCATCTTTCTTCAAAATTACTCACAGATCCTAACTGTTGATGAATTGTATTTAATTTCAGCTACTAATATCAGCCATAATTAGCAGACACTCATTTTATTCATCGTTATCATAACCGTCATCATCGTCGTCGTCGTCGTCATTTTCTCTACATAGCGACTATAACTATCACTGCTACCCATTACCTTGGAAGCCTTTCGACCGTTTCGGGCCCTTAGAGGGGCTAGTTAAATGAGCTTTGATCTTCTTACTTCAATGCCTGGTTGTCTCTGTGGTTGTGCGTGTGTGTGCGTGTCTGTATGTATGCTTGTCTGTTTGTGTGTATATTCGTATGTATCTCCGTGTCTTTGTATGTGCTTGTGGAGAGGCGATGATTCTGGCGATGAAGAAAAGCCATAATTCACAGAATTCGATACGTTTGGCTTTTGTAGTCTTTTGAAATAAAAGAAAGAATTTGTTATTTATAGCGTCTATTGATTTTATTTGATTTTATTTATTTATTTTTATTTTTTGCAATGATATTTTTTTCAAAAGAATGAAATGAATTTAAAAAACAAAACATTCATATTTTCTCGGAAAGGAAATAAAAGCGAATATTGAATCAAAAAGAAGAAAAAAATTCTATTCGACGCATAACTCCATAACTTCGGACGGATGGCGGTCTCAGAGAACTTCACAAGAATCGGATGGCTTTTCCACCGACTGCGTGGGCAGTTTATTGGAGAAGCCGCGGAAAGAAAAGTCGAGAAATGTCGAAGGATTTCTTTTGAGTAACGTTTGCATATCAAGAGAAGTCCTACAAGAGAAAAGAAGAAAAATAAAACAGATTTTCTTTTTAAAAGCTGAAAATATACGACTGAAAGTAGACTGAGAAATTGGTCAAAATTTTAAAATTTCAAATTCCCAACGACAGCAGCAACAACAACAACACTTTGTTGCAACATCACACAGCCGACGATATCAACAACGCATGTTTACTTTAAGCCCTATGTTCCATTTTGAGGCAGACATTTTTTCCAGCTTTTAAAGCAACGTTTTTCTTGTCCTTTCCTTTCTTTTGCATGATTGCACTAAGTCCGCACGTATATTTTTCCAAGAAAGGAGGGGGAATGAGCATTTAAAAAAGACGTTAATGTCTTCCGGAACGCAAGTCCAAAATGCAGTCTTACTCTGTTGCACCGGACGTTTGTTTGCAAATAGAGGGACAGACAAAGAGATGGACAATCGAGCATACATAATAACACAGCACAACACACACATACATACACACGTACAAAGAAACAATCAAACAAACAAACAAACCTTAGGCGGCAAACAAACAAGAGCTGTCTGCAACTTTTCCAACCTCTTAAACTGACATTCTAAGACCGCCTTGCAGGTGATGGGACACGTGACAGGAAGCTTGTTTATGGATTCTATGATGACGACGATGATGGCGATGACGATGACGACGATGACGATGATGCTAATAGTAACAGCATGAAAAGTAAATTATGTACAAAAATAAATTAATGTATTTGTTAATAACTGAATTAATAACATTTATTTAACTTAAATTACTTATATTAAAAGATTATAATCAAAAGAATCATAATTTCCAGTGAAACCAATATATGAAAACATATATATATCTATATATATATATTAGGGTGCCAATCAAAAAATTTTTTTTTGAAATTGTTAATTCCCGTTCCAGAAATTTGTTCCTTTTACATTTCTAAGGCTATATACAAAAATTTAGGTAAATCAAACGTCATTTAGAACTGTCTCAAGCATCTTGAACATCCCAATGCTTAAACATTGCGTATAATAGAGAAAATTACATGTTGCGCACATTTCACATGGTTAACTTCGATAGCAAGAAATATTTTAGGTTTTTTTTTTAAATCTGTTTAATTTCGTACAACTTAACCTTCAAAATATTGTAAAATAGCACAGACTTTCAAAAAAATGCAAAAATTTGACTAAAATAAGTGCCAACTCCAAGAACTCCTTGTAATCATCTCTAGGGTGGAATTCAAGCATTTGGTATCGAAAGAATTGCATTTAACTTTCTTTCTGAGATCCAAGGATGTCCAAAATGGAATGATCTGTTGAACTGATCTCGATCCTTCGATCTGTCGATACGAATTGCTTGAATTCCACCCTAGAGATGATTGCAAGGAGTTGTTGGAGTTGGCACTTATTTTCCTTGGTGATGACTCTAAAGACTTTTATATTTGTGCTCCAGGAGCATATCACAGAGCTCGATGGATGTCCAAAATAATATTTTGTCTCAAAATTTATTTATTTCGGTCACAATTTTATGTGACAGTGCCTGAGTTATCTGGTCTCATTCAGCCACAAAATCCAACAATTGAAAGTTGTTAATGATGATGCAGAACGTGGCATCTCCTTAATAAAAGACTTTAATTCCGTACTAACTAATCAAGAGGATCAGAAGCAATACCTTCTCCAGGTTGTTGAAATGCATAGGCAACATTTTCCTGTCTAAGAAATCAGTCAATATATGAAACTAGCTAGTAGTGGATTATAGTCAAATTTTTGCATTTTTTGTCGAAAGTCTGTGTTTTTTTTATAATATTTTGAAGGTTAAGTTGTACGAAATTAAACAGATTTAAAAAAAAACTAAAATATTTCTTGCTATCGAAGTTAACCATGTGAAATGTGCGCAACATGTAATTTTCTCTATTATACGCAATGTTTAAGCATTGGGATGTTCAAGATGCTTGAGACAGTTCTAAATGACGTTTGATTTACCTAAATTTTTGTATATAGCCTTAGAAATGTAAAAGGAACAAATTTCTGGAACGGGAATTAACAATTTCGAAAAAAACATTTTTTATTGGCACCCTAATATATATATATATATATATATATACATACTTCAGACAACTATGTCATATTATCCTCGTTATCATATATATATTTTTTTTTGCAATGATATTTTTTCAAAAGAATGAAATGAATTTAAAAAACAAAACATTCATCATTTCTCGGAAAGGAAATAAAAGCGAATATTGAATCAAAAAGAAGAAAAAAATTCTATATATAATAATATATAAATATAAAAATTCTATATATATATGTATACCATGATAACATATAGGGTATATATATATATATATATCAATGTATTCTATCTTCTGGAGTCAAAATATATATATATATATATCAATGTATTCTATCTTCTGGAGTCAAAAAATTCTCCGAAGAAATATTCCATTCTCCTGTTTTTCTACGAAATCCACTGAAAAGACCTTTTTTTGGTGGACATTTAAATTTAAAATCCTCTGAAATTCTTTTCTCAGAAATTCGGACTTAGATTAAAATTTTTCATTTCTCTGCCAGAGTTTAAAGTTGTTTTGGGTTGCAAATTATTTTGAGAAAAAAAAAATTAATTAATTAATAATAAATTAATTAAATAAATAATAATAAATAAATAAAATTATGTTTTTCTTGTTCTCCTTTTAGATTTATATCCAAGTTATTTCCAAGCTAAAATTCTGAAATTCTTAAGTCGATTCTAAATTAACTTTTCAATTATTTTTAATTTAACATTATTTACATTCTTAAATCCCTAAAATGGATTCCAGGAATTTAATTAATTCTAAATTAATTAATATTCAACTTAATATTGGAATATATTTATTTAATGATTTATTTATATATTTTTAAAATTTTAAATCAATATTTAAAATTTTCTGTTAAATTCATTTTATAACGAAATTTAACAATAAATTTAATAAATATAATAAATATTTTTATGCATTATTCAAAACACAACGTGACCGAGTAAATTGGATTGAAAATGCGATTTAAAATCCTTCTCTGTGGCCGGAAAAGGAGTATTTATGGCCAGAATTTTTTTTTGTCTCGAATAGAAATTTATTTTAAAATTTATTTGTTGGCAAAATGCAATAAAATCGACTTAATTCTCTGCTCCGAACAGATGTAAATATATAAAATGCTGGAACAGATTGAACCACTAGAGAGCTAATTAATAAAAATGGCTGACAGACATTAATATGGCCTAATACTAAAATCTAGCATGCACAAGAACATATTCCTTGCTTTTTGTCTCGAATAAGAAATTTATTTTAGAATTTATTTGTTGGCAAAATGCAATAAAATCGACTTAATTCTCTGCTCCGAACAGATGTAAATATATAAAATGCTGGAACAGATTGAACCACTAGAGAGCTAATTAATAAAAATGGCTGACAGACATTAATATGGCCTAATACTAAAATCTAGCATGCACAAGAACATATTCCTTGCTTTTTGTCTCGAATAAGAAATTTATTTTAGAATTTATTTGTTGGCAAAATGCAATAAAATCGACTTAATTCTCTGCTCCGAACAGATGTAAATATATAAAATGCTGGAACAGATTGAACCACTAGAGAGCTAATTAATAAAAATGGCTGACAGACATTAATATGGCCTAATACTAAAATCTAGCATGCACAAGAACATATTCCTTGCTTTTTGTCTCGAATAAGAAATTTATTTTAGAATTTATTTGTTGGCAAAATGCAATAAAATCGACTTAATTCTCTGCTCCGAATGAGTTCATTTCTTATGGAGAACAACAACGCATGTTATCGAGTTCGTAAAAACTTAATTTCTTCATTTTAATCTTAAAAATATTTATTAAATATTTATATATTAAATAATATAATTTCCTAATATGTATATTATGGTAATAAAAATAATAAATATCTTTTCGCATATTTTCAAAGGAAGGGATTTTCTCTGTGGATAGATTTGACTTGATAATTTTTTTTTTCTGATTCCTCTCATTTTATCTCTAAATTTTCCAATTTAATCCCGGACTGAAACATCTCGAAGCTGTCACATCGAGAACTTCCGCTTCTAAAATTAAAGTCCTGCGGGGATTCTTAAACCGGGGAATCGTTAAAAATGAGGGACAATTTGCTGTGCCCCGTGAGCCCTCCTTCCTGGAGGAGATTGCACTGTCGTCATGTCATCACTATCATCGTCATCGTCATCATTATCATCGTCGTCGTCGTCATCGTCACTGATGTGCGTCACATCGACATGATATTCATCGTCGCCGTCATCATTCCCTCATTGGGACATCGATTGTGGCGCTAGATAAATCTCAATTGCCCATTTATCGATTACGGTTCTCCATTGAATCCAAGCAAATTCTCATCTCCCTGACGTCGTTGGAAACCCGTTGGGCTTCCTGTTCCTTTGTTTCCTCTTACATCACTGGACGAGTGTTTGCCAACAGATGGACAGACAAAGAGACGGACAGTCGCACGCACACACACTCGTACATGGACACACACACATACATACACACACGCACGTTGGCGGTTCATTTGTTTAACGGCTTCCTCTTTGGGACTGAGACGACAGCCAAGACTTGACTTATGAGACCGAGTGAGGGAAGTCTTAAAGATTCCACTGATGACGACGACGACGATGATGGTGAACGTGATGATGAAGAAGAAGAAGATGATGATGATGATGATGATAACGAACGTGGTGATGAAGATGATGATGATAGTGATGGGTTGTTCGATTATTCGACGGCGTTTGGCATTTACCCTTGAACGTCCATCTTTGGAGTTGCTGTTTCTCTTGTTTGCTTTGCTTTGTTTTGTTTTGCTTTGCTTTGCTTTGTTTTGTTTTGTTTTGCTTTGCTTTGCTTTGTTTTGTTTTGTTTCGTTTTTATTATAAATTGCAGGAAATAAAAAAAAATTGATTGCGAAATATAAAAAATAGCGGAAAATCTGGCTGAGATCCGCTGAAGTTTCTTGAGGTAATTGATAGTTCAGTCGAAATTGAAGGATTTTTTTTTGTGTGGTTGGATATATGTTTTTATGCATGGTGGGATGTATGTTTGCCTGTATTGGCCTGTTGTATGTTTGCATGTATGGTGGGATGTATGTTTGCCTGTATTGGATGGTTGTATGTTTGCTTGCATGGCCGGGTGTTTGTATGTCTGCGTTTGTGATTCTTTTTCAAAAACGCGTGGGATAATTTCAGAAAATATTTTTCCTTTGGTTGGCATTGGAATCATTAATGTTCAATTTGCGATAAAATGGAGATTTTATATTATTTTGATTATATTATTATTAATTAATTATAACTTTATTATTATAATATTATTAATATTAATTTTATATTTATATTTATAATATCCAATATTATACAATGTTTTTCATTTTTGCATAATTTATATGGCAAAATTTAAATTTAAAAATATGTCACTTATTAATTATTAAGACCTTTAAAACTGTCGCGCCGTAATAATTATTTTATTATACACAAAAAAAGAAAATAATATTAAATTTAAAAATAATCTCCATAAATATTTTAAAATTCACAAAAAAATCGGACAGTAATTGAATTATTTATTCGATTTATAAGTCAACTTCGAAGTTCAAAAACTTTTTTTTGTCTCTTTTCAGTAAAACGACTCCTGAACTCAGGAGTTTGTCCTGACCTTAGGAATGATGACGGACTAACTGTACTTCATCAGGTTGGAATTTCAATTCGCGTATCTGTATGTTGTAAATTGTAAATTGTAATCATAAATGTGACTGTAATAGTTACTGTAACTATAATCTGTAACCTTTACAATCGTAATTGTAATGGTTACTGTAATCGTAATTATAACTGTAATCTTTAAATTACTATAATCGTAATTGTAATAGTTATTTTAATCGCAAATGTGACTGTAATCGTATTTTTTTATTTCCAGAGTTGTAATTGTAACCGTAAATGTAATTGTAATCATTACTGTAATCCTGCAATGCAAGGAATGTTAATAGGAATCAATTTATAATTTTAAATGATACTAATTAAGTGCAATCATAATAACACTTACAAAATCTCGAAGGTCATATACATGTACATAGTTTTAGACACGTTTCTTTCTTTATTTATTTTATTATTTTTACTTATTTTAACTTTCGCGTGACATTTATGTAGCGCTCGTTTAACTGGACCCTGTCTTGTAGTGAACAATAATATGATAACTTAATAACTTAACCTTAAACCCCGTCTGAACATACATCTTTACAACATCTTGGAATCTGGAATTCCCCAGAAATTTAAATATATCCTCCAATAAAACCGGAAATAAACAAACGTCGTTGTAAATAAACAAAGCCCGGTTTATCTCAGTTTCGACGCGTAATTCTGTTTAGAAATAGAATTTCTAAAAATCGAAACAAAATTGGGATTTTCCCCAAGAGCTCGAAGCTTTACGGTGTCTAAAAATAGCATCCCGAAAGGGTGGCAGGGTGAATTTCGTGACGTTTAAAGGTTCCATTTCCAAAAATAACCCACTAAGAGTAAAAGTAAACAGACCTGAGAAGTTCAAAATCTAAAAAAAAAGTGAAAGACACATTACCGATTACAATCACCATTATCACCGTCATCATCTTCGCCCTCATCGTAGTCGTCATCATCATCTTCATCCTTATCATCATCGTCATCATCATCATCATCATCCTTATCATCATCGTCATCATCACCGCCATCATCTTCGTCGTCGTCGTCGTCAACGTTGAATAATGAACGGCAAAGCTCCAGTCTGAAACATCGCCGAGCCAAAGATACGAGCAATGCATTGTCGCCATCATCATCGTCATCATCACCACCACCACCGTCATCATCGTCATCACCACCACCACCACCATCATCATCGTCATCATCATCACCACCACCACCACCGTCATCATTGTCGTCTTCGTCGTCGTCATGAAATAGAAGGGCAACAGTTCGTTGGAAAAGAAAAACAAAGCTTTGTCGAGCCAAAGCACGTCATCGTCATCAGCACCACCACCGTCGTCGTCATCGTCATCGCTTTTTTTTTCATCGATCTCGACCTGGAAACACCTGAGCACACCTTGAGTGGAATTCAATTTGCGGTTCTCACCTAGGGACGGAAAAGTGCGCTTTGTAAAATTGATGATCGTAGTTCATTAGCTATTCGAAGATCCGAAGGTCTGCGATTCAAACCCTGGCCGGTTCATGGTCTCCCTTGGTTCTGACAAATTATTGCAGTTATTATATTAATATTAATAATGATTATTATTATTATTATCTTTATAAATTTAAAAGCAAGTTACATTTTACAAATTTATAATTACAATGCTTTATTGTTATAATATTAATCTATTATTATTATTATTACCATTTTTCCTTCTTCTTCTCGGTCTCACAGATTATTATTACTACTATTATTATTATCAATATTTTTAATTAAGCGTTAATTATCAATAATATAATGATCGTCGTGATTTATGCAGATGGCATGGTAATTTATTGCAGTCTCGTGACATAATTGCGTTATAAATTATGATAATTGCATTACGAAAATGGAAAATCTGTCTCGGTGCCTCTGAGCACGTAATTGTAAGACGCTCCAGGGACTCAGAATTTAAGGGTGATGATGATGATGACGACGACGATGATGGTGACGGTGATGATGATGATGATGATGATGATGGTGGTAACTAGGACGACGACGATAACGATGATAGCGATCAAAGATGGCGATGATGACGATGACGATGACGATGATGATGGTGATGATAAGAACAATTGTGAACTCTCCAAATGTTGTTGTCGTCGTTGATCGTTCTCTCCAAAAGCGGCATGCAAATATGCAAATATACAAAACAAATATCTGCAGGAGTCAAACTGGAATACAATGCAAATAGCAAGGTCAATAACAAATCAATGGCAGGGTCCAAAGTCGAAAGCAGAAAAATGGAAAAAAGATTAGAGAGATTAGATTTTATTTTTTTCTGGGTTTATCAACAGTTTCATAAATATGTATTATTTCCTTGAGTTATTATTATTATTATTATTATTATTATTATTATTATTATTATTATTATTAAATTGCTGTTATCATTTTCTGATAGGAGGACCATCTTAGGAATATAAACATTTACTGCAAAGAGTACCAGTCTTACCCTATACCAAGCATGATTCGACTTTCAACAGACCTTCCATATTGTTTCGGATCTACGGTTAGGGTTAGGGTTAGGATTAGGTTAAGGTTGCGGTTGAGATTAGGGTTATGGTTAAGGTTACTGTTAGGGTTAGGGTTAGAGTTAGTGTTAGGGTTAGGGTTATGGCTAAAATTAAGGTTATGGTTAAGGCTGAGGTTGGGGCTGGGGTTTAGGTTAGGGTTTGTGCTCGTCAAATTTGAGGTCATCGAAGCGAGTCTTTAGAAAGACTAAGATACGAGGAATTCCTGGCAGAGTAATGGTGTCCATTGACGACCGATCGGCCGCCACGTGCCAAGTAAACGGATTATCGTCAACATTCTCATCGTCGTCGTTGTTGTCGTCTTCACCGATTTTTATAAACATTTATATTATCAAAACGTTTTCTCGCCGAAGAGGCAATTAAACATTAAACATAATTCAGTCTATCCAGCCATTCCATCTATTCATCGACCTATCCATCCATCCAGCCATCCAGCCATCCATTCCTTCCGTCCGTGCGTCCAGTAATTCATCCATCTGTCCATTTATTCATCTGAGCGACAGACCGTCCGTCCGTCCGTCCATCTATCCATTCATCCATTGATTCATCACTTTGAAACATACGATTCGCCGACCAACCGAGCTTCAAATTAAGAACGATACAGCCAAAGGAACGCCGAAGTTCAGACAACCACAGGAAGAGAGATAGAGTGAGTTATAGGAGAGGATAGTGAGGAACGGAGAGGGAGAGCAGTCGAGAAAGAAGGCACAGGCTCTTTTACCAATCAATACTCGGCACGCTAAACAGTTGTTTGGGCGCAATGCTAGCCCTGCATGGAAAAGAAAACACGGATAGTTGGACGGACGGAAGGACAGCGGCGGATAGGCGGACTGACGGATGGATGAATTGACTGACTGACGGACGGATGGATGAACTGAATGATTAGTGATTGAATGGATGAATGAACAAATTAGACGTATGGATCTTTAGAAATAATTTTAAAATTTCAACAAAGCTATTGGAAAAAACAATTCTATCGATATTTGATATTGCCATTTTAAAATCTCCTCAGTTTTCCAGCGTGTGTCGCACGATCGTATGGTCGCGTCCGTGGTCACGTGCACCTCTAAACAAACAAACAAGAATCTAATATTTCTTCACAGGAACCCTACGACTATGCCACTCGTTGAAGTCGTAAAAAGTCTGAGAAAAAAATTAAAGCTATGTAAAGCATTTTTATCGCTTGGATCAGTGAGTTTTTTCCCCTAAACCCGGTCTTAGAGTGAAATTCCCAAACATTTCTGGACCGGTTTTCTTAAATTGGACTAGCATTCTCTCTTAACTTTGGACGGGGTCATTGAACCCACGGTCACTCGTGGTCCACAAGTTATCCTATCTGGTAGGGTCCACCACTCACTCGGGTGGTAACAATATATGTTGTTATGTTATTGTTTCTGCCGGAATATTAAGATATATAATACGTTTAACAGCGGATGATTTTATGAATTTTTTTATTTCTTAAGTTTTCTCACGTGCTAAGTATCAACGATGATATTATTTATTTTTAGTTAAAATGTTAATAATTATTTTAATATTATTACGTTGGATTTTAAACGGAATTTTGCCATTCAATAAAAGACTATTGATTTTTAACTTTTACCTCGCTATCTAAAATACTTAAAATAATTCACTTCACTTTTAAACATTTCCTCTCTTCTGAAACTCGTCTTAATTGAAATCCATACACGAAGTCACCTTCTGGACATGAGTTCATTCGTTGAAACGATAAAACTATTTAAGATCCGAATAATGGAAAGGATAACTCAAGATCTATTGATCTCTTCTTTAAAAAAAATATTTGACAGTTCAAAATTCAAAAGATCAAATTCAGATCAAAAACAGTTCGAGGTACGGCAAGAAAAGGCCGTTTTCTTTTCGAATGTTCTTGCGATGTCCAGTTGTTTCCAGTTTAAATTGACATCCTGGCGGAAACACTGTCTGGGGAGCCAAAACTCCAAGATGGTGATCTCCGTGCTGGAGTTGAAAGAAATTTTGGAATATAAATTCGATAAGCCAATAATTACACTGAAATAATACTGAACTAGAACATTTATTAATCCTTATCAAATATTTAGTCAATTACAATAGTCAAGGCCTTGAGACGCTTCTAAAGTTAGCCAAATTATATAGCCCTCTTAAAATAATTAACTGAAATAATACCATACTAGAATATCGATTAATCCTAATAATCGTATTTTCGGTCAATTGCAAGGGTACCATGAGCCTAGGGTTATCATAGGCACTTCAAAGTTAGCCATTTATATAGCCCTCACTCTTAAAGCTTGTGTTTGCTTTAGGACAAAAAGGGTTTCGAACATCTGTACTTTTTAGCTAATTGTAATAACTCGACACTAGTATGCGAGGTCGAAAATTTCAAAGCAAAACTTAAAGTCATCGACTAACATTTGGCTTTCTTGGCCTTGTTCTTGAGAATCAAATATACTGCAAAAAATAGCGCATAGAGGATCAAAAAGGCTCCTGTGACGACGGCGTAGTATTCATTGAAAATCTCGTCGCTTAACGTTGTGGAAAATAATTCCGTTGACGTGACTATCTCGTCATCCAGATCTTCATCTCTGCGCTCACTAGTTGGACCAGCTGTTAGGTAGATATGAAGACGACTAAATATTTTATAAATTAATAATAATAATAATTATTATTATTATTATTTAAATAATAGCGATATAAAAATGGCAATATCGTTTTAAGTGACAGGCAAAAGACAGCTCACTTAGCTCACTCTGACCTTAACCTAATCCAACGCTAAGCTACTTTCTGACACTAGAAGTCCATTTCAAACCAATAAATGTTTTGTCTTTTATCTGTCACTGATTCAGATACCCATAAAGGCACCTGGAGCATCGCGCTTAGTGTTCAAAAATATGTCTAGAGATCATCATTTGTCAAGTAAAGTTACAGGCGAAAGGCAACTCATAAGGATAAAATTTGGTCAGTTTTGCATTGGTTGGGGTTTTGTAGGGTTTGCGTTAAATCTAGGGTATTACTGAAAATAGGGGTTGGTAACATATATAAATCGTGATTTAGGCTTTAGGCATTTGTAACTTTGCACGATTAAAAGTGGTCTAACAACATACCTTTAGTGCAGATGAAATTGTCTACGTTCACGAAACCGAATTTGCATTGGCAATGATAGCCCGGTTCTAAATTCAAGCAGAAAGAGACTGCTAAGTCACAAATGTGGTTACCCAAGCATTCGTCAATGTCTGAAAAATGAAATTCAAGAGACTGCAAATGATGTTTAAAATGTCAGTTTATTAAAGACACCGTCGTTAGTATGGAAATATTTGCGTTATTATTATATTATATTATATTATATTACATTATATTATATTATATTATATTATATTATATTATATTATATTATATTATATTATATTATATTATATTATATTATATTATATTATATTATATTATATTATATTATATTATATTATATTATATTATATTATATTATATTATATTATATTATATTATATTATATTATATTATATTATATTATATTATTCTGATCCAAATTCTTTTCATTGTTAGGAAACTTAATAATGGACAAATGAGAACTTATTTTACTGTCAAATCATTCAAATCGTTCTTACCCTGGCATTCAGTCTGTTGCCAAAGACCTTTCATCATAACCATCCCCTCTTCGCAGACACAGATAAAGGAACCGATGGTGTTTTCGCAATTTGCTTTGCGATCGCAATTAGCATAACTAAGACTGCACTCGTCAATATCTGCGTGATGTATTTTAATAATATTGTAATGTTAATAATGTGTTAATAATGAATGATAAACATTTATCTTTAAAAAATAATGCAGCAATAATGTAATGTATTTTCATGATAGGAAGAACGATAATCATTTCTCCTCAAAAATAATATAGCAGGAGGTCAGCAATTTCATTCTTCTAGTCAGTCAATTGTTTTCTACTTAGCCTTGCAGACACGCTCACGGTTATACGATGAAAATGTCTAGATAAATAGAGATTTAAAAAAAAAAACTTATTTAAAGAATTTTTAATAATTATTAGCGGTTCTAATTATTGAAAATAGTTGTTTAACCTTTGCATATCATTGGGGTTTCGGGCTGGTATCCAGCAATGCATTTGCACTCGTATGAACCCAACTTATTTAAGCATACTGTCGTTTCTTTGTGGCACTTGTTTTCGACACAGTTGTCAATCACTGGTTAGTTAAATATTATTATTATTATTATTATTATTATTATTATTATTATTATTATTATTATTATTATTATTATCATTATTATTATTATTATTAATGCAACTAAACTGTCTAATTTTATTATCTTTTATCTCTCTTTTTATAAAAAATATATGAGACTATTTACAACATACTGGTAGTCTATTAATTATTCATGATAATTATAGAATGAGTGGAAATCGAAGTTAAAATTAATTGCCCTGAGTAAAGGGCAAAGGGTAAAGGATATGGAATTATTGAAGAGTTATGGGTACCCTTAAAATATAATCAGTTAGCCCATCATAGACCATTCCATCTCTAATATTTGCCACTATACCAAGGCTCGGAATGTGGGGGCCTTCAAGAAATGCCAATGGACTGTCAAGGGTATCTTTGGTAGTATCAATCTGAAGTACTACTATTTCGAGGGTAGTCTCATAATGAAATGCCACTATTTATTTAATTACCCGTAATGTTTTATTATAGCATTTCGGCATTTGTACGTCCTACATACTTGAGCATGTTTGGAATTCCGTCAAGTAATAGAATGGCTTGCATTGACAAAAGCCTATTTTGTAATCGTACACGATCCCTTCAACGCATCTCTTGTCTTTGCAGAGTCCGTTGTTGATGTTGCAGTCTTAAAATGAACCAGTTCGATAAGTACATTTGTTTAGAAAACGTTTTTAAATGATCAATTAATTTATTTATTTATTAAAATTCGATCTCAAAAAGCCACAATTCCTAGGACGGTGATGTGGACGGAGATTCCCTAGGGCGCTCCGTTATTTATTCATGAACGTCATTCTTTCAGCTGTCATGATTTTTGCATGAAAACGTAAAACAAAATAAATATTGTAATCAATTTATGTTTCGATCATATCTAGCGCTGCGCTATATTTCCACGACTTGTATCTGTATATTTACGAATAATCCATTTAGAAACAGCTTGTTTTTCATTTACAAACAACTTAAGTAGGAAATGATAGCCGCTTAACTTGGAATATCACAATAAAGTCCATATTTTCCGCTTGGACAATCTTCACAATCCTTGTAATTGTAGGCGCATTCGGCCGTTGGGATTCTCTCTCGATGCATAACCTTTTCTGGACATGTAAAGACTTAATATTATTATTGTTATTTTTGCACTATTACTATAATTTTAGCCATAATTAATATCACTATAATTAATGTTAACGTCGGCAAAATTATTTGCATTATTTTGGCCAATTAATTAAAAAATTGTATTACCTATTAAAATACATAACATAATCTTACTGAAGAAGTGCTAAGCAAAAGCCAACTCTTTGGTTTAGCCACCCAGCCTCACCCAGGCTCTAATAAATGATGACTTTAATCTTAATCCCGGCCAATTAACCTTATCCTTGCCTTGGTCCTACCACAACCCCATCCTAACCATGGCTCAACCCCAACCATATCACTTTACCACCTACATCTGGAAATCCCAGGGAAAAAATGATAAAACTTGCATCCATGAGTTGGGTTAATGTGGTGCCACATCTCCTTTTTTTCATCATAACAGTTTTTTTTATTAAATTTAATTTATATTTTTAAGAAAAATGATTTTGAAACATATTGAAAGATTACTCCTCGAATAGACTGTATATTGACCATATCTCTTGCCTCCGAATTCCGAACAGTTTTCCGATCCTATTGGTTTGTATTGAATTAGATTGCTCTCACAAAAACAATGACCCTAGAAATAATAACAATAATAATAATAATAATATTAACAATAATTATAATAATAATATTAGCCTAGGTGATTATAATTATTGTTATTGTTATAGAAATAATACTAAAGATATAATAAATTAAATTATTAACTACTGGTACCAAATACTAATACCAAAGACTAACTCTAAATAATAACACGAAATAATAATCCTAAATGATAATAGCAAATACTAATACTAAATGTTAAATTAATAAAACTTATTATTAAATTAAAATCAAGACTTTTAAATTCTCATTTACCAAACTCAAAGCAAAGTAATTCGTTGGTCCGCAAAGTTCCAGGCAGTCTTCAAAACCGCGTAGTGCTCCTCGGAAAACGTTGAAGTTGCTTTCAAAACAGCCTATGATGTTTTCTATGTACGAATCTAGAATTTGAAACGATTATAAAGATTAAAAGAAAAAAAAATAGACACCCTTATTAATACTATAAAATATAAATATTATATATACAGCATAAATTGTTTATAATATAAATATAATTTATATCTATCGATGTAAAAACATTGCTTTAATAACTTGGTGAGGGTGATGATTTATCTTTTTGTCTCCTAGTTAGATTCCTAAATTGATATTTTGATTTAATTAAATTACATAGTATTTTTTAAATTTATTAACCTGTTTTTTATTACTATTTTATTAAATTAGTTTGTTTGATAAAGCGTTACATTTAGATATTTCTGATTGATGCTTAAGCAAATGTCAAAAAATTAACAATGTAAACATCACGGGTTCACTTGCTGATAATCTTCTTTAATTTTACGAATTAAAAATAATTTTTCATTTAGTGATGATGATGATCATTGCGACGATGATGATTGCAAAGATGATGATTGTTGACAACCATGTTTAAACAAACAGTGAACATATCTTTTGGGTACATGCCTCCTTTCACGTTAATCAATAGCCGTTCAGGATGGGTAAACCCATTGGATTGACTTCCTGATACCGTTTATATTGACGGATTGGAATAACTACTCGCTCACTCCCTAGCCCACTGGCTCACCCACTCACCCGCTCGCTCACTCATTCACCCAATAAGTCTAACTAACCGCCGCCAACGATCTTTAAAATGTCCTTCAGATTTCCTTTGATTTGCAACTGACGGCAGACTCTGTCACACTTGTATGTGGATATGTTGAGGTACGATTCCGTCATTTTGCAGTTAACATCGGCATCTGGTGTCTCGCCAAGGCACTGTCCAGTGACGTTCACATTCTGTTCTTTAGAAATTAAAAGAAAACAGGAAAACAATTATAAATTTGACTTTGTAAACGTAGAATTTTTACGAAATGTCAGATGCTTAAAAGTTAATTTCAAATACTGATTGAAAGTAAAACAGTGTTTACCTCCTGCATTCAATAACTTGACGTATTCCACGAAAGACCAATCTAGGAATTGGATGACAACGTGTGGCATGGAACTGCTGAAGATGTTACTGAAATTGGGTCTATTCTCAGAGGAATAATATTCGACTTGGCCATGCTGGTGCTTCACCAAAACGAAGTAGCTAGAAATTTGACCGGTTAAGCTTCTACTTTCGAGACAGGAAACGTAATTTGAAACGATATAATAGAATAGGAGACGAGAGAACATTGGTTTGTTTACGATTTGCGTGTTGTTTGTTTATGATTTTGTTTGTTTACGGTCGCGTCAACATAGAATATGAATTTTCCTAAAGATACAGATTTACGGGATAAATATGAATATGATATGAATAATGAATAAATTGTCAGTAATTCGTAAATTTAATATAGAATTGAATAATCATTCAAATTAAATATATTTACGAATTATTTACAATTTATTCATTATTCTTGTTTCTCTCCATTTCATTAGTTTCCTATCTAATCGATTTACGTATCTAGGTTAAGATCATTAACCTGTCGTTGCTACATATTGCAATAGCTGCAACAACATCAACACTTGATTGTTGGTTTATTCTTTAGGTATATTTGACATATTGATCACTAATTGGTCATCAATTTTGGTCACAAATAAAAAAAAATAGAAAATTCTGAAGAAATAAAAATTTCAACAACTTAACAATTCAATAATCACAAGCAGTGATAAGCCAAGTGTCAGTACTCGGACTGAGAATACACAGACAAGGAGAAATGATAATGATATTAGAATTAGTATTAATAATAATAATAATAATAATCGAATAAAATGATAATAATAATTGGGTATCATGGCACTTCCCATGGAAGCAATGTTTTTACGATGACGATGACATAATGCTAACGACGACTATGATGATGACGTCAATGTTGTTACTGACAGTGTTGCATCGAAAACTGGAAGGAGCTATTGATCCTGTTGCTGGATAGCGGAGCTGATCCTGACGTCGTCGACAACGAACTTTGGACTCCACTCCACACGGCGGCCGCTTGTGGCAGGGTATCCATCTGCCAGGTGCTCATAGACAGGTATGGGAGGTCTTGATATTGTTGCTACTGCTGATGTTGTTATTGTTGTCGCTACTGATGTTGTTGGTCTTGAGAGGAGTTGTCTTGTTGTTATTGTTGTTGCTGTTGTTATCATAGTCGTCGCCGCCGCATATATTTGAATAAAATAAAGAATTAATTTGGTTGTAAACTCCTTGTAACGTTTAATGAAAGGGCTAGAAATTGTAATTCCGTAAGTTATTTATAATGTATTTTAAAGTGCACATTCGTAGGGGCGCTGACCTGTTGGCAGTGAATGCCGACGGCAACATGGCCTACGACATTTGCCAGGATCAGGAGACCCTTGACTTTGTGGAACAGCAAATGTCGGCAAAAGGTTGTTATGTCTTTGTTTATACTTAATTCATTCCTATTTGTTGGTATATATTGGCGATTCACAATTAATTTTCACAACTTACAATTATTATTATTATTGAATTAATAATATTATAATTATAAGATAATACATATTATTGTTATTATTTGATCTTTCGTTTTAAAGCCCTTCAGATCGTGTGTTCTCGAGTACTAGGAATAAGATTCATCTTTGGTGATGATGATGACGATGACGACGACGACGATGATCCGATAAATCGAGTTCATTTATTTTCGACTTCGGCATAAATCATTTGAGATTGCTTCTCGGTTGCTTTGGCGCTCCCAGCATCGATAAGAAGCAGACGAAGAAGCAGAAGATCGCTTTTTGCTCAATTTCCCTGCACCAGCCCAATCATACGAGCATCCAAGCCATAACCTAATACATCTATCTTACAAGCCGAGTAAAAACGTAGAAATACAGTGCAGTCTGTATATTTGGGCATCCGAGAATAGGATAAACACTGTTCTGAGGAACGATTTTTTTTTTTAAAGGGACAATCTGCCAATAGGGTCAATATTTTTGTGAAAAATCTAGCTGTCCACAAGGCTACAGGTTTTGTGGACAAACAGCGATCTAGTATTCATAGGGTCAGGTCAGCAAACCATTTCCCTTATCAGCATTTCCCTTACGCTACTAACCCTAACCTGAATTCAGATCCTGATAAAACATTGAAGATGTCAGACCCATAAAGGTAATGTTAACTCTAACCGTGACATTAATATTTTCGGCTCGTAGCCTCAACTCTAACCTTTACCCTTATGGTTAACCCTAACCCTTTTTTCTATATACGTGTACGTCTTAAAATTTGTTAAATGAAAAAAATTAAAAAATAAACCGAGGGAAATGCTACTTTCCACTTAGTTCAATTGGGTGCAAGAGACATATGCATGCTGAAAATAAGATGACTCATGAAGTATGACCTTGGAATTGAAAGAATTATTATATAATAATAATAATAATAATTATTATTATTATTATAATTATTATTATAATTATTATTATTATTATTATTATTATTCACGGTTATTCACACGCTTATTCCTTTGACAAAATAATAACTGATAGAAAAAGGAAAACCATTAACATCTATTCCCTCCCATGAAATCAATCAGGTCGCGTGACCAATCAGAGTGCACGGATGTCGCCCTGCTGGGTGCCATTATAAGACCTTTGTCGTCATCGTCATCATCATCGCCACCTTTATCATCATCATTATCATCATCATCTTGGAATACTCTTAGAACTGACTTCTTGTAGCAATAGATCTTACTAATTTCTCTTCCTTTCTAAACAAACATTGGTTATCCATCCATCCATCCATCCATCCATCCATCCATCCATCCATCCATCCGTCCGTCCGTCCGTCCGTCAGTCAGTCAGTCAGTCCAACCATCTTTCTATGCATTTGTCAAAAGTCTCAATATTATTCAATTATCTTACTGAGTCATTTCATTCCGTGATCCCAGGGCATCGTAAACGCAATCAGATAAAAATAGCAAGCGATTTTGTAGAGCAAACGTGACAAATCCTAGGGGATCCTGGGTAAATTGGCACGACATAAATTGGAATTTATCCGATATATTATTGATCGGCAGCAAACATTTACATTTTATCGTTTAATATATTAATTTATTATTTATTTATTTACGTATTTATGTATTTAATAATAGATTGATGCTTTTATTTTTAAGAGAAACTTATTTACGAAGAAAATCTAACTAGTTAAAATCTAATTTCTCCAGATCGAATAAGTATTTTTTTTTGTTGTTTTTCCAAAATCCTGGGATACACTTTCTACGCGGATTCTTCATTCTCATTTTTTTCCACTCTTCCAATTTGTTCACTTCCTCTCCATCAATCATCATTTTGTTTGTCAGACTCGTCGCCATCAGTCAATGCTCCTTTTTCATTCGTCCACCACATTCTTGTCACCATAACTCACCGCTATCCGGACCGTATTTGTCACCATCCATCACAACTCCTTACACCAAATCGTTCATCGTGGTCGTGGCTGGAGAAGTTGGACAGACAAAAAGACAACTCACAAGACTTGCCATCTTTAGTACCAAACTACTCAGGCCCTAACCCTAACCCTACCCAGGACATACCAAGGCCCTATCCAAACCCTATCCTTACCCTAATCTATTTCCTGATTCTAGAAATCCAAGACAAACCGATAGAATGCCGTGAGTTGTCTTCCACCTGTCATATCCAGAATCCATCACAGCCAAGACCTACCTACCACGTTTCCACTCTACTCATGATTCACTCTTGATGCCACCCACCCAACCAATCGACAAATCAGAAACCATTTTTCAACAACCAACATCTGTCTCCACCACCGCCATCTTTTTCCTGTTAACAGACTCAACACCACCATCTTATGCTTCCAGGGATCACCCAAGAGGAAATCAACAAACGAAGGCTTCAAAGAGAAACGCGCTTCCTGGAAGATCTGAAATCCCACCTGAGCGAAGGAGGTGACGTCAACGTTAAAGGACCGAAAGGGGAATCCCTGGTCAGTGTACTCTTTTTCGGTTTCAAGTTTCGGTTTCTCTGGTTATTTATGATTTAAGAATGCAAATACACTCAAATCTCGCTACTATGCCACCCGTCGGGACCCAGCAAAAGTAGCATAGTAGCGAGACTTGACTGTATGTATATGTATATATAGCTATACAGCTATTTTCAATTAAATTAATAAATTAACGGATACATGGATGGACAGATGGATGGACAGGCCTAGGCACGAACTCGGTGCCAATGCTTTGGCATCAAACGTTTCTTCGATTTCCAGTCATACAATGTAACAGAATGAATATTTACGTACAGCGTGTTTGTTTACTATTTACAATTATAATTAGAGTTAATGACGTCGCTGATGACCTTGTTATTGTTGTTGTTGTTGACGTCTCTGTACCAACAATCACAAATGATTTGAAAAGGAAAGAAATCTGAATTTTCATTCAAACGAATTCGTTGTTTAGCATCGCGTGCAATTGCACGCCTCCATTTTTCTTTCTTTCTTGAGTTCATTTGATTATGACCTCAAAACGATGAAGACGACGACGATGATGACGACGACGATGACGATGATGATGATGACGGAATCTTAGTTTTTACTCCAAGGGCATTCACTTTTCCCTGACACTTGACTGATGCTGGTAATCTCTCGCAAGTCATTGGTCAATTATTCACGTCCACCTCATTTTGTATTCATGACGTCAGTCAGTGAAAACATCTCATGCATATTTATCACTGCTTCGGATAATTATCATCGGTTACCTAGCAACGATTCAACAACAACAACGTCAAGAACGACAGTAAAAATAATGATAATTATACTTAATTATTATAAGATAAATTATAATATATTATTATTTGTTATAAATTAAAATTTATTGTTATTATCATCATTATCATTATTATCATTATTACTATAATTATCATTACCATTACCATTATTATTATCATTCACATTATTATTATTACCATTATTATTATTATTATTATTATTATTATTATTATTATTATTATTATTATTATTATTATTATTATTATTATTATTATTATTATTATTATTATTATTATTATTATTATTATTATTGTTATTAAAAACAGTAACAAAGCTCTAAAATTGTCAACTAGACTAATTCATTATTCAAGAATCACCTGGCGCCGGCTGCAAAAGCATGACGATGATAAGGACGACGACGATGATGATGACGATGAAGACGACGACGATGACGCAACGTTCCACCAGCGGGATCGCAGCCGATGCCAACGGGATTATTTTTATTCAAAGAACGGATTTTCCAAGGGATTTGTTTCTCCCTGGAAAATGTTTTCTCTTCCGGGCCTAGGAGATGAGGACGATTATGATTATGATTATGGTCTCCTTCTCCGGCCAGATCTGGGGTCGATCGATGCCGGTTGAGTTCGGAGGGAAATGCCCTTTCCATACCCCCCTGCGGTTGCCATGGTTTGATTGACTTCCGGCTAATGGCGGTCGCCAGAGGCGTCCGTGATGAATATTTCCAAAGAATATTTGATAGAAAATAAATTGGCAAAAATAAAAAAATCTTGATTATGGTTGTATTATATATCATTATTATTTATGGAGAGGATTATTATTAATATGGTGTTGATAATTATTAATATTATTAATATATTATCAACATTAATTACGATGTTAAAATGCCCGCTTACTGAATGCCGAATGAAATCAAAAGTGAAGAATTTGATCAGATGATCACTTGGATTATTCGAATGGCATGTTTAAAATATGTTAATGGAGCACAAAAATAAATTATTTTAATAATAATAACAACAATAATAATAATAACAACAATAATAATAATAACAACAATAATAATGATAATAATAATAATAATAATAATAATAATAACTTTGGAAAAATATGGAAACGATTCATTGATATCAGGAGAATCTCCTGAAACGACGGTCGGTGCTTTTGATAAGAGTATAACATTTATTACTTTCATTCTTTCTTTGACTAATCTATCCATCAAGCCATGCTTCCAAATATCCGTCCGTCCATCCATCCATCCATCCATCCATCCATCCATCCATACATCCATACATCCATCCATCCATCCATCCATCCATCCATCCATCCACACATCCATCCATCCATCCATCCATCCATCCGTCCGTCCATCCATCTAACATACTCCTTTCATTTTGTTTTATATTCTTCTAAACCTAGCAGTCGTTATTTTTCAGCTCCACGTTGCCGCCTCGAACGGGTACCTGTCTGTTGCTCGTCTGCTCGTGGAAAATGGCGCCAACGTCAACGCCACCGATGAAGATTTGTGGCAGCCGGTGCACTGCGCAGCGTGCTGGGATCAGGTCCGTGCATCGTCGTCGTTGTTATCTGTCATCAGGGATCATTGTTTTTATCGAGTGACTTATCCTACACTCGCAAATCAAACTTCAAAAACCTCTTCCCTCCTTTCTAGCCAATTTCATCTACCCAGCCCTAACCCCAACCCAACCCTAACTGCTTCTAACCCTAACCCCAAACCAAACACGACGTTCATAAACCAACTGAACTCATTGACCCTGCCATCGGTCGTAGTCTTTGTTCCTAGTCCCATGGTTTCATTTTTCATGCATCGTCCTCGTCGTCATCACCGCCGTCACCATCGCAAATCATGAAATCTGAATGTAAATATAAATATTAAAATTATTAAAATATTAATCCAATATTTATTTCAATTATTATTTTTTTAAATCAGCTTCAAATGCTCGAAATGCTGGTGGAGGGCGGAGCCAACCTGGATGCCAAGACAAAGAACGGGGAAACCCCTCTAGGTTGATTGACTATCACCATCATCGTCGTCATCGGCATCATCTTCTTCTTCATCGCTTTCGTCATCGTCATCATCATCATTGTTGTTGTTGTCATCATCTTCAGCTTCTCTTCCGAAACCTGCTAATGTTTTAATGTCGTTTCCTACAGTCACAGGTTGCATGTTTGCTTGTAGCTGGTGATGATGCTCATGGTAATGACTATGAAGACGACCATGATGATGGTGATGATGACGATGATGTTTCCACAAAGCTGGTATTTTCAGGACATTCAATTCCTTGGACGTCGGGGATCTGAAAGCTTTAAATTATTTCGTGACGTCATCAACGAAGCGCTACGTCATCGTCAAAACTTTCGTTATAGCTTCACGAAGCGCCATCATAAACATCATCGTTGTCATCATCCTCCTCGTCATTGTCATCATCATCATCGTCATCGTCATCATCTTGCGAGTCAATATGGATGGCGTTGTCATGGTAACGACGCCATTCAACATTTAAATTGGTTCCGATGGCTTCTCATATCTCCTGCATGTCCCGTTACTGTCATCATCCTCATCGTCATCGTCGTCATCATCGTCGTCGTGGCTGTTAACGTCGTCGTCATCATCATCATAATCAGATATCTGCGAAGACCTGGAGATGCGTCAGAGGATCTTACACCTGCAGAAGGACAGGAAGTTGAAGGCTCAGGTCAAATCGCAGGGTCTGACGTTCAACAAGACCGGTCTGTCTTCCACGCGCAGAGGAAGCATAACCAACACGAGGAGGTGACGACGACGATGATGACGTTGATGATGATGATGATGACGATATTCGATGATCAAGAATGATTAAAAGACTTGTCGCTCGCTTTTAAGAACACACAAATACTTTTCTTCTGTTTTTTTTTTAATCACGGGGAATATTTTTCAGATGTAAAGGTCATTCAAATGCTCGTATTGCACTCACTCACTCACTCACTCATTAAGCAGAATAATTATAAACTTTGCCATTTCAGATAGGCATTTACTATAGACTCTATGTTATATAGCATATGCTTACTGCATTTGCTAATATCAATGCTGTTTATTATTAAATTCAAAACCAATAATGCTAATTGGTTTCCTCGTTCTTTAACTCTGACGTCATAATCATCATCCACTCCTTCCCTCAGTGCCTCAGTGAGGAGATCGAGTACCTCCCAGAAGAAGTCTTTGGCGATGAAAGAGGCCAAAGAAGAAGCCCAGAGATTGAAGACCCTGAGCAAAAAGATCGACGGTCCGATCAAAGAAGAGGTAAGAACCCAGAAGTGAGTTTATTTGTTTAAGACAGGGGTCTCCAAACTACGGCCCGCCAGGCCCTCTCATCCGACCCGCTGGGGTTATTCGAGTATGGAAGAAATTTCGGGAATTTATGCGCATCTTAAGCTTTAAGAAGATGAAAAAACTGTTTTAATTAATTGCATCTTTTTTATTTATTCCAATTTTCACATCGTTATCAGGCTTGGTTCACTCATTCACTTTGAATGGGCCTTTTTGGATTGCATTGCATTTTCATTGATTTACATGGCAAATCGTAAAAGTCGTTGCCCAATAAAAACTTCAATCAATCAAAAAAAGTAACTCCAATCAATCAAAACCCGAAATTTGTCGCTCGATTTTAATAACATACAAATCCTACACTTCTTTTTTTTCTGATCATTGGTTGATCCAACAATCAAAAACACTTCAAGCAGTCAATAACTTCAATCAATAAGTTCAATCAATCACCCACTTCGATTAATCAAAAAAAAATTTCATTCAATCGATCCACTTGTCAGAAAATGAAGACCAAGACCAACTCGATGTTCAAGATCAAGTCCAAGGCCAGCAGCTCGGCCAAGACCGCCACGCCGAAAAACTACAGCGTCGGCGACAACTTTTCCGACGTCTTGCTGCCAAACGCCAGCGACAGTGAAGCCACCACGCCGGAAAAGCCGTGTACGGTTCGCTACCGGAAATCCGATCCCAGCCAGCCTGGAGAGAGCCAAAAGTTCATCAAGAACTCTCCTTATAAAAAGCACAGGCGTCGTCAGGACGATGCCAGCGACTCCAAGCAACAGTGCTGCTCCATATTCTAGATTTCCAGACATAAGGGCGATGTCTACTTGTGGATTATTGGAATTTTGTTTAGTTAACCTCTTGAGATATAATTCTGCGATGTAAAGTATAAATTGATGTTTAATGATTGATTGATTGATTGATTGACTGATTGACTGATTGACTGATTGACTGACTGATTGATTGATTGATTGATTGATTGATTGATTGATTGATTGATTGATTGATTGATTGATTGATTGATTGATTGATTGATTGATTGATTGATTGATTGATTGATTGATTGATTGATTGATTGATTGATTGATTGATTAATTGATTGATTGAGTTATTACGAGGGTGATGATAATAATGATGGGTTGTAATAACATCGAGATTAGTGGCTGGAGATTAAATTTGTGAGTCACAAATAGAAGGAATGCTAAAGTTATTTTTTTAATTCCAATTTTAAAAGTTATTATTTTTATTATTATTATTGTTATTATTGTTATTATCGACGTAATATTATTGGAGTATTACTTAACCAGTTGCAACGCTAAATATTTATAAAATATAAATTTTAATCAGTCGTTGCTCTAGCTGTCATTATTTTCTTTAGCCGGTTGCAAAGCGTGCAACCATTGAAAGTCAGTTTTGTCAGATTCACTTACTGTAAAAGTAATCGGTAAAGTTCGATTTTGTAAAGGAGAATTTGTAAATGTTAAGATGATGTCTGCAGCATGAAAGAAAAATCGTTTATGTTTTTCATGTTTTTTTTTTACATTCATTTGCATGGTCACAGCTACAAGCACGAGTCACTAACACAGTATTTCTAGTCAAACGTTTTCCAACTGTGTTCACACGGAACGTTTAGGTTTCTAGAAATCTGAGTTCTGAGAAATTCATTCATCCGAAAATAACGGCCCTCTGTCCTTTTTAGTCCAGGTTGCCATGCCTGACACTGTACACAATGTTTGCAATGGGTGTTGTCTTGGCACGGTCGAGAGGAGGGTAGCATGGTACACCCCCATCTCCCTCTCTCTGTAGAGGTCTGGACACGATGGCGTCGTCCAAACTTGCACCCTATTGATTTAGGTAGAATCTTTATTTTTTCTTATTTCTTTGGAATGCTATGATTATATTCTTGTGGAGATTTTTTTTCTCTCTTCTCCAATGGACGTGTCTACGGGTTTTATTTCTTTGTTTACGATTTTTATTTTCATTTTCCGTCTCCAATACCTTGCAAGGCAATACATTGCATTGAGATACAATTTATCATTACTTTCGTTAGAACGCTCAGTCATTGTGTGTATGTATGTTTTATTACACGCCTTTAACGACATAAATTTTGAATTAAATTTTAATATTATTTGCTTTTATCGAACGTGATTCATCTTTTAAAATGGTGGAAACGAAATTAACATTCAACGGTTTCACTTATTATTATTAATGTTATTATTATTATTACCGTTATTATAATAATTATTATTGTTATTATTATTATTATTTATATAAATAAAAAAACCAAAAACAGGTAAGCGACTTAGATTCGAAATATACTGCTGTCCTTCAACTTTCAGTTCATAAACAATTGACATTCCAATTTTGGTGCTCTCTCTCTCTCTCTCTCTCTCTCTCTCTCTCTCTCTCTCTCTCTCTCTCTCTCTCTCTCTCTCTCTCTCTCTCTCTCTCTGTAACCTGGCCTAATTTATGACATAATTAGGGTCAGGTTCCTAATCCTAACCGGCTGATCTGTTGCCATGATTTGGATCAATTGGATGTAATTATTTTAGTGATACCTGGTACTTTGTGTTCATGTGACATTCGTTTATAATTACCTTTTAATATGTAATAATTATGTCATAATTAATTAAATTTATTTTAATAATTAATTGCAATTATCTTTGTGGCATCTTTTAAACTTGACCAACCGTCATAGAGCGGTAGATTCGTCACTTGACCGACTAAATTGCTTCTTGAATGATATTCGTAAAGACAACTGATTTAATGTTGTTTTTATCATTATTATTATTATTATTATTATTTTATCATTATTTCATCATTATTATTACTGTTATTATTATTGTCATTAAATTTATTCCTGTTAATCTTTATCAATGTTTCGTGTCACCGTTTCAATGTCAATGATTAAATCCTAAACAATGCTCGCTTTTGTTTTCCAAATATTTTCGGAAGCAGCAGCAAATGATAACGTTTGCACTAAGTACTTTGAAAAGCAAAACTGTTTTTTCTCGTGAAAATATCTCTGGTCGCATCTGGACACAGGTTCGTGTTATTTTAAGTTGACCGCTGGGTTTCACGTTTTAAAAACTGATTGAGGCAAGGAGAAAGGAACAATAATTATAAAGACTTATTAACAATAATAATTTAGTTCATTAAAGTGGCGTACATCCGGAGGACTCCAATGCCACGCAGAAAGGTAAGGCACAAGAGCCCGTGAGAGAGCGATCATCGCCTGGAACACAAACTTATTCATTAGAGAGGATATAAACTGGCCATAATTGACCATAATTAAATAATATTAGCTTGATATTCCTTTCTAACATTCCTGTTAATCCGTTTGCTATTGATGTCAACCATCACAAACTAATGCAAACAAGATATATAATTCACCAAATTTGCAAACTTCTTCGGATAAGAATCTCTCAGTTGCTCTAGCGCTCAAACGTTAATCGATATTTTTATCAGTTATCTTTATTAATTAATAAAAATAAAAACCCAACAAAACCAAAATAATAGATACAAAAATCGTGAGTTCAAGAAATGGGGGTCTTAATGTGATTTTTGTTTGTCTTTGATGTTTTACTCCGTAGCCCCCCCGTCGTAGGACATTCCAGAACGAGTGGTGGACATGCTGGATTGTGAACCTGAGGAAGTAAATTAAGTTACTATTGTTAAAATTGTTACAGTTATTTTTTTTTTCAACTTTTATTCAGCCCAGATTACATCTAAAAAAGATATAAAAACCATCGCTCATTAAAAAACCCCAACAATGTTTTTAAAGTCCTCAAACGGCCCCGGGAAAACACAACGACTTTGTCCTGATATTCTCATCCTTCAGATTCAGGTACGGATCTGGATTCACGATCCATTGCCTTTTTCGCGTGATCACCTCAGTTCTCAACGAGGCACACTTGGCTAGGTTCATGGTGAGTCCAAATTTGGCCATCGATATCTCTAGTTGTTGTAACATTACTTCCATTCCAACATCTGTGCTGGACAATAAAAGGAGGTCGTCCGCAAAGGCGATGTAGTTGCACTTCTCTGCGGATTTCTCTCCTCCAGTGACATCCATAGATCTATCGATATCAATGACTACCATGTCGATCACAGCATTGAATAACATCGGCGACATGGGGTCGCCTTGCCTTACTCCGCTGCCGACATGTACGGCTCTGCTGATCTCTTTCTTTTCTTACTCTGATGTGGACCTGGCAATCACAATACATCTCCGACAGATATCTTTAACAAAGATGGTGCGCCAAGTCGAGAGGCTGCCCTGATAATCGATTCGTGTGAAACGGAATCGAAAGCTTTAGATACGTCCACAAATGTCATGTTGAGTTTCTTTCTCTCTTGTCTACTTTTTGCGACTAGTGACTGTACTAGCCAGATGTTGTCTGCCAAGCCGTCGCCCGATAGGAACGCCTTTTGTCTCGTTGATAATGACCAAAAAATAGACACGTGTTTGTTGATCACTCCATGGAAGAGACGACTCATGAGCGGACTCACAGTGGTCGGCTCCTTGATTCACAACAACATTTTGGAAGGAGGGGTCATCTTTAAATATTTGCCATGAACGAAGAGTCCGAATTAAATTAATGTTGGAACTGGTCATTTGACGTTTGCAAGAAGACTGCGAGTCCGTAAACGAAAGTCAACATAAACGACGATACGGAAGGATTTTCGTTTGCAAGTCTTCGATTTTCTCCTATTATTTTATAGAAACTGTGAAGTAGCTTCAACCTCAGAAGACGAAACGGAAGGTAGGGGGCACGAATAAGCTTAATTCAGAGTAATTCGATCATTTTCGAGCGAAATTAACATGTATTTAGACACGAAACACTCAAGATAAACAAATCGTAAAGGCAAAGAAATTCAGAGATCGTTGCTCACCGATACTTCCAAATTTCATCTGGTTGATGTAATACCAGGCTGCTAATAGCGTGGCGGCAAGGATCAGAAGAAATATCACCGGGAAGGTGATGTAGTCGCGTTCCTCGTATTCGTCCGTGGTCCAGTGAATGTCATCATCGTCCGACTTCGGCTTAGTGCCCGAAATGTCTGCTGCCTTTGATGTCGTCAGAATTTTATGCGGTGCTGAAGGAGATAAGCCGGTTTAGTTAGTATAAAGTCAAGACATTCAGTACTCAGTAGTGCTGATATAATTGACTTTGGTCCACTAAGTGTCACTGAGATGGATAACTGCTTTCGTGGATTGAACAGTTATGTCTTTAGAGATAACCTCCAAAGGACATTCGGGATATAAGATAAATTTCAGCTAGTAAATTCTTTTTCTCAACTTCTTATAAATATCCCTTAAATGCGCCTTGTCACGCGCCGATATTGAAATAATTATGCGATTGAACACGATAGCGCCGATAACTATCCTTCTCCGAAGTACTAGGTAAGTTTCGCTTCATAGCGATATTACATAATATTATATATATTAAACATATAATGTTACGTAATTTTACATTTAGACGGTTTGGCGAATCTAACAACCTCTTTCGCAAGTCAAATTGTCGATGTTGTCATAACCAGATAAGCACATGCACATAAATCCCGGAATCATGTTCAGACAGATGGAAGTGGAAGTGTCGCATGCTACATTCTCATCTTGACATTCATCAATGTCTGAAAAATTAAACAGAAAGAACAAATCAACAGAAAAAAAAAAAACAACAACATGAATCATGAAATGCAACATTCGATTGCTCTGTTTAGGAATGCTATAATTTTACATGCCTGTACTAAGCTACTAACTTTTAAGGAACCTATTTTTTTTATACAAATCGGCTTTCAGAATCATCATGGATTTTCAGGATAACAAATTAATGTATCACTCGCAATTGCTGACTGTAAATCACTAATTTGTAAAGTTTTATTTTTATAATTAATGCAAAAATAGTTGTCCTAAATCCTTTGCTTAACTTGCGGGGGTAAGCCCAAAAATCTGATTGATTTTGTTCAAATGTCACTCAAAGCTTAATTTCATTGCAAGGATTCCAAATCATTCAGCTGAGCATTCTAACCTTGACATTCGACCAGGTATTCGTAGGTGAATTTCTCCATCCCTGTGGGGCACTTACATGTGAAACCTCCCAAAGTGTTCTCGCATATAGCCTTTTTGCCGCAGTCGTGAATCAGCGTTGCGCATTCGTCGATATCTTAAGAAAGAATTCTAAGTCAAATAATAATAATAATAATAATAATAATAATAATAATAATAATAATAATAATAATAATAATAATAATAATAATAATAATAATAATAATAATAATAATAATAGTAACAAAGGATATTTATGGACAATGATATGTCGAAGTGTAATCACTTCGAAACTTTTTAAAATTACAGACGTCACTGGTCAATTAACCTTCGCATACTCGGGTGCCTAGGCTCTTGAAACCCTCGTTGCACTGACATTCGAATGACCCGATGAGGTTTATGCACTTGGAGGTCACGATCGGGCAATCGTGACCAGATTCCGTGCATTCGTTGATATCTGAACGATTCAAACAGTCTCTGAGCTGAGGTCAATTATGCAACGAATATGGATGAATAATAATAATAATTATTATTATTAATTATAATAATAATTATTATTATTATAATAATAATAATAATTATTATTATTATAATAATAATAATTATTATTATTATTATTATTATTATAATTGTTATAATTGTTATAGTTATAATTATAATTGTTATAATTATAATTATTATAATTAATAATTATTATTATAATTATTATAATTATTATTATTATTATTATTATTATTATTATTATTATTATTATTATTATTATTATTATTATTATTATTATTATTATTATTATTATTATTATTATTATTATTATAGTACAATCGACTTTTCTGCTTCATAGCAATCAATCTTTAATCTCATCCAATAGTCCTGAATGTGACTTAATTCATTTAATAAAAGTAATTGCAACGAAACGTAACGTAAACCATTGCAAGCCACATTCAGGACTATTGGATGAGGTTAAAGATTGAATGCTATCAAGCAGAAAAATCGATTGTCACTCTCTCTAATGAAATGGACAGACTTAAAATAACAGTAATACTAACAATAATATTAATTAATTGCATGTATTAATAGGCAGTAAGTGGATGAGTAGAGTTCCAAGGAGATCTTACTCAGTCCATGAACAAGACGATTCAATCGGTCAAAATGGGGGCAAACAAATGAGGGTCCATTCGTGTACCCTATCTCACTCCCCTTCTCCAAGTGATGGTACAGAATCAAAGTCAAGGAGTTATCACAGACGATGTAGGAGTAGATCAAGGTCAAGAAGCCATGACAGATACAGATCCGGAAAATATGATGATAGAAGGAGAAACAGTAGAAAGTGCGTGTCAAGAAGGAAGAGGCATGCTGATGATAAAGAAGAACAAATTGAGAAGTCAGCAAGACAGAGGGAATGGTGCTGGCCATTCGACAGAGGCAAGTCGATGGTAGAGGAACACTCCCAAGAGGACGCAATGCCAAAGCCAGCAATAAACCACACGCCATGGCAGTCCACCTAAGCGTCTCGTGATCGACGCAAGCAAGATCTATAATTATATATGGGGGGGGGGGGGGAGGTGTTGTGGATAATGTAGTAATATTGTAAGAATTTATTATTACTTAAAGTTTATTATGATAATATTCAGAGTCTTTGGGAGGCTAGTATGATAACATTATTTCAGTAATAAAACGGATTAGTATCTCCAATTCCCAAAGTACTCCTTAATTATATGGCTAGTAATTTAAGATACAACACAAGTTCTGTAATTATAATCATTAGATCCCTAACAGAAAGCTCTGTCGAAATGTTCAAATAATATATTTACAGTGTTGTAATGTTGTGATATATAATATAAATTAGCAGTATATTATAATAATAGCATAATATTATCAATTAGTTTAATGTAATATTAGTATATATATATAACATGATAAATTAAATAATTAACCACTGCACTTGGTCCCCTGTACTTTTGAATATCCGACAAGGCAATCGCATTCGAATGACCCGATGGTGTTTTTACATAGGGCCGTACTAGCATCGCATTTGTTTTCTAAGCACTCGTCCACGTCTTTTTTTGTGGGAAATTAAGTTGTCGTGCTAATAATTTAGCTATACAATGGTTTATAAATATGATTGACATCTGTCAAAATGAGAATATGTCAAATAAAAAAATAAATAATATAAATTTAGTTAAATACAATAAATATAAATAAGTTAAATACAATAATGCCGGTGATTTAGGAAATGTATACTTCAAGTATTACCATTTAAGAGATAATTGATTCAAAATATTTACGAAGTTTGGGACATATTTAAACATAATATACAATTTACGAAGCGTTCAATTATAATCGTGTAATCAACCTTGGCATGTTCTTAGAGTATCCCTTGAATAACCATCCAGGCAATCGCATTTATATTCACCAATCAAGTCAGTACATTTTGTAGTGGAGTTATCGCAAGGCGCAGATTCACACTCATCCACGTCTGGTTAAAATAAATAATTTATTAAAATTTGTTTTCAAAAGTACACATAATTGATACATCCCATGCTCTGTAAATATATCTAGTTTGTTTGTCATTTTTGTATTCTCTAGTAATATTTTAATATTTATATTGTTTATCAATACATTTATAATATTTATATTTTTAATGTAATTTGTTTACAAGAATCCATATAATTAATAATCGCACCATTTTAGCTTATTGTTTATTTGTTATTTCTGTATTTAGCAAGAATGGCGACTAATAACAAGTCAATAGGAAAATAACGTTTGCTTATGAAATTAAAATCTCTCATCTAATGACTATTCAAAATTTATATATATATACACACATATGTATACCATTTCCAAAAGCAAGAATATATATTTATAAGAGGTCCGCTTTGGTAGAAGAATGAAATTAGTCTCGTCCTCCATCACTCTGGACGAGCGCCGACAAGAATCCTCAGAGAGATAGTCCCATCTACAAACGTTTCGGCCCTTTAAACTTCTGACGTTCTCCGGGGCCGGGTTGATCACCTGTCGGTCAAGTCTTCTGCACTTCATCCTTCCCCTTCTCACTTTCTTCCCATAACACAACACTAACGCCATACCACGCAACCTTCGCTCATTACAACTCTCGCAACCGAATCCGAACTTGAACTGCCGGCGGGGATCAGGTGCGCAGCTTAAATAGCTGTCATTTGCTCCTTTCAGGGGGCTATGCTCGGAGTCTTCCCATTGGTTGAGCTTTTGATTGACTGGTTTTGGCCACTAGAACATGTGACCATTTGACTCAATCGTTGCCTTCAGCTGGCTCTGTACTCGCCTCGAGTTACTGGCCGAGTCGAGAGGTGGTTTTGCAGCCAGCAGAACTTGATTGCGGCGCCACATAAAGCGGCCATGCGCTAGGGCGTAGCTGCACCCAGACAATACGTGACGGAGTGTCTCTTGTCTCTTTACGCAGAGCGTGCACCCAGTGTTCTGCGCAATCCTCCATCGTTGTAGGTTGTCGCGCGAGGGCAGCACGTCGAAGACCGCGCGACTGTTTACTTTTCATGTGTTCGCTTTGCAGCGGGCCACCTATTTCTTTGAACTTCAGGGCTTCTTCCGATTTGGTGATCTCCTACTGGGCCTTGAGCTTTCTTCCTGACATCAGCGGCGCGTCTTCTCGGATTGATGCATCCACGGAGTTATTCACCATTAGCCGCTTACGGATCTTTCCAATTTTGTATTCCTCGACAATGGCTTTTTCCTGGCATTTATCAGTCAGGCTTTCGTCAAATACCCTTCCTTTACTTTTCATGTGTTCTTCCGCCACCATTGGTACTCTCTGCCCCGCCATAGAGAAGACCACATTCACGAGAATTTTGCCTCTGGTGAGGGCAAGGCTTCTAGATTTCGCAGTTTGCAGTCTATATTAACTACATTAACACAATTTATACAATTATAATTAACCTTCACAAATGAAATCCTTTATACCTGTATAGCCTGATTTGCAAGTGCAACTAAATGACCCTTCAGTATTAGAACAATTTACCGATTTGTCGAGGCACTCTGTCAGGCATTCGTCTAAATCTGATTAATCAATTTTTTATGACATTTTCATGTTAAATTAACAAAATTCGTAAATGATGTAGAAAAATTTATTTATAATTTTTGTTTTAATTTATTTAAAGAAAAAAATTAAATTAGTTATAACATGTCGGAAAAGATTTCAGATAGAGGTTACATAATCGTCATTTCTTTTTGCTAATCATGATCACAGTCATTAATATTACTGAATACGGCATCTCTGAATGTCCGAAGTATATTATTTAATTAATTAATTAATTAATTAATTAATTTTTTTATTTACTTATTTGTTTATTGTTTATTTTTTAACAAAATGAAGGTTCATCCCCTTTGATCGCTTATACTATTTTATATAGCATTTGTCAACACAGTGAAGCAATAACTTAATGGAAAGGTGGTTATTGGTTAAGAAAGGCACAATTTGAAATGAGAAAATGTTGAGGAATTAATGACATCATATGGTAGTGAGTTCCAGGGT